>JAUMHL010000001.1:15372342-15389558 GCA_032362345.1 Sandelia bainsii
CTCATTATGTCCTATCCTGTAGCTTTCATTAAGCTGCGTAGCGATACAGTTTTCACATCGCCAAACATAACATGACACATAGCATTTTCCATGTAGCCCTTAGCCTGTTCATGTTTTCTCTCTTCTTAACGAAAGTGTATTAAATCCGTATTACCTATCTGAATCCAGGATCGTTCTGTTCCTGGCAGCTGACAGAGGAGGCAGGTGAAACTAAACAAAGATCCGGTCTCAGGACAGACAGTTAGCCAGGACATACCAGTTTCTGGAGAAAGACCTAGTGTAATTTCTCCCTCTGTCTGGTGTTTGCTGTTTGATTTTGATGTCCGGCTGCTCTGAATCTTTTCCTGTGGGGTTCTTCTGTGGAACGGTTCAGTTTTTAGCAACTGAATTTGTTTTCTCCATGACAAAGCTCCTCCAGCTGACTGTAAAGAAAACACAAGCGCCGCGGTGAATTTCTGTTTGAATTTCCTGGTCTGGAGCTGAGACGTCAGTTTTGTGGGCGGGGTTTGGGCGCAAAAATTTATCCTATACTTTGTATTGGAGGGGGTTCTAGTGCGCATGCACCAGTTATAGAGTGGGTCTATGGTAAAGATTTTTGCGCCCCAAAGGAACAGGAAATACGTCACACGACCGTTTAGTCGCGGTAAACGAGTGAGAGAACATTTTAAAACTACACATGAATGCAGATTATACACAGTACTCACGGTCTGTATAATGTATAGATCGTTTATTTAAATTTTCATGTTTTTAAAAAATTATTTTATGTGATTCCTATCTTCTTCTTCTTTATCTGAGACAGGTGGGGCGGCGCCCCAGCGCCCTCTATTGACGAGCCGCCATTGCTTATTTTGTTGTTGGCTATTTGACCTCAGTGATAAAGATAATAACAGCATCTGATCACAAGACTGCAATTAAGATAAATGCACACAGAGAGAAAAACTCTTATTTGAGAAGATTCATCATAAATTAGCAGGTGCTCCTCTCTGCTCTGGCACCTGTCTCAGATTTTCTTTTCTCTTCTTATCTCTTTATCTCACTCACTTCTTTACTTTCTTTTTTTTCTCTTTTTGCTTGTCTTAGCAATGGAAGTCTCTGTTTGACAAGGTATGTACTGAAAGCTAAGCTGGCTTGAATCTCTTTCCATGTGCATGTTTCACTCATTGTTGTCTGTGAAGATGCTTGTCTGTGTGTGAACTGAGGGTGACCTCTGACTGAGATGCAGTGGTGGAGCCAGACTTTTTTCATGGGAGTGGCCAGGCAGAGACCATTGCTCTCTTTGGGGTGGCACGGAAACTGATGTCTAGGTTCAGTGTTTTAGGCCAAATAGTGGCTTTTTTGTTAAATGATAGCGTGTGTATCATTTGCTAATCTTTCAAAAAACATTTCTAACTTTCTGCTTTTTACATCCACCTAAACTGTTTTTATAATTAACATTTTCTTTATAACAAAACCTTCAATAAAACATCTGAAACACTTTTTAAAGTGATTGTATTTTATTAGTTATAAAGATGAAGATACAAAATCAATTTACACTAATTACTGGCCAAATTTGTGAAAAATACCCAAGTCATTTAAAAGTATTTTGCTTAGTATATCCATACAATATGTTTGCCAGGGCATGAATGTGAGTCATACTTGGTGGCCCAGATTTTATCTGTCAGTAAAGACATAGGAGTTAAAATAGTCACAGTGCCAAGTTTTATGGTTATAAACTCAACCACTTGTATTGGAACTCAGAAACAGTCTTTTCTTCAGTTACCGACAGCAGGAAGCAGCAAGTAAATTGTGAGAAGTACTATTGCAATGACTGTAGTCCTTTCTGAAAACCTTAGACCTTTGTGTATGGTGGCCGCGGTCACCTGGTCACCCCCCTGGCTCTGCCATTGCTGAGATGTCTTTAACAAATGCCTACTTTGATGCTTAAAGGTCATGAAATATAGGGAAAACTTATGTATAGGATAAAGTTACTTACTTTAATGTGAAAAAAGTTAATTTTTGCAAAGTTAATATTTGGTGCTTTACAGTAGTGTTGGCCTATATTCAATTTTATAATTAATTAATATTGTCCTTGTATCATGACCTTGACATTCTAATTATTCTACAGTGGCTTTATTACTAATGGAAGTGACTTAAACCTCCTACTAGGATATTTTGCACATTGGTACCAAGACATGATATTTACTACCCCAGAAATTATTTTGGCTAAATGAAATAAATCCACTGGGTCTCAGCTGGTGGAGTCTGCTTTCCTTCAGCCCCAGTTTGTGATTCAGACTGATTACGCAAATGCATTTTTAGATTGAAATCTTTCCTAGTGCAGCTTTAAATCCTTTGCCTGCTGGGTAGGAATCACAGCATAACATGTAACCAGGCCGCAGCTTTGTCAAAGCAAACTCCTGCAGGGACGAGAGCATCGGAGGAGCAGGAGCACACTGAAGGCTGTGGGTGTGCTGTCCGCTGACACTGACCCCAATAATGCTATTAGAGTGATACATAATCCTGGATGCACTGATTTGTGAGTCAGACCAATCTGCTAAGAAACACATGCAGGCGTGCACAGACACATACAGATACAGCCAAGAAACCCCAAGAGAAGAAAAACACAGATCGTCTAATCATGCAAGCAGCAGGTTGGACTGACAGACGGCAAACGGGCGCCACATACACACTTATGTGCACACTCTGCTCTGTGGTGCTGCTACAGCACCTGCCCGCCCTGGGATTTCCCCTTTTTTAGAGGGGGAAATGTATGCGTGTGTGTGTGTGTGCACACAGAGGTCAGTGCTGAGGTTTAGGGTTGAGTCAGAAGCTTGTGTCAGGCTCGCTTTGTCAGAGGTTGACTGAGGTCCCATGGGATAACGGGAAAGACTAGCAGGGGTGTGGTGTGTGTGTGTTACTGATGGAGCATATTCTATTGACAAGCATTGAGTGGGCCTCTCAGTCCGCTGTCTTTATACACGCAGCACAGCTTTAAGTTTCTTTAGGTGGATGTTGGTCTAAAAAAACGTGTCCAAATGGTGAGGTTGCTGCACGGTCTGGCAGCAACAAATGTCCTTTCAGTCTTTTATTCTCCAGCCATCCTTCCTTCTAACAATGAGTTGCCTCATTTGTCAAGGGCCTGACCTCGGAAATCTTCTGTGAAGTGACTAAGGAAGAGAAATGATGAGCCACTGAAGACCAGGAAAATAAGGATCTGTCTGGCAACCTGTGTCACTGCATGATGGATGCAAGAGAAATATTGCTTGAAGACAAAGAGAAAGGCTCAGGCTTTTATTTGTCTAATGCATAGATACACACAACAAAGTGCATCTATTCATCTAAGTCCAGTGTTATGTATGTTTAGTTTGTTGCCGATATTATAAGAAGGCAGATGCAGTATAACACATCTGCAAAATCATTTCAAGGATGAGACTGTATTGACTACATTGGCTGCTTTTATTTAGCACACACTTCATTCACTCATTCACACACACGGACTTGCACACTGAAGCAGGTACATGCGCTGGCATAACTACATTTCGTGGCTCTGCAAATGTGAGAAAGTCAATTCCTGCGTAAATTTTCGTGACACCATTGATGTCTCTCAGGAGACAAGGACTTTCTTTAAGGTCTTTCGGGATTTTTAACCTACCATCGAGTGCAGCCATTTGGAGGAGCTGTGGCATTGAAGCTTTTGCCTTTGAATGTGATAAGACTATGCCTTGTACTGACTAGTTTATTAAAAACATACCCCCACCTTTACAGTTTCTGGGATGTTTACACAACAGAGAGAAGACAGGATCATCCTCTGTCATTCATCCTTTTTTGTTTGGACCATGGCTGTTGTCCAGCTTCTTAAAAGCAGCTTAGGTTGTCTACAAACCTTCCCCATCATATTATTTTTACAGGCTCCCACGTGAACTCAGTACATACAGCTATCAATTTCTGGGTTTCAGACCATCGGGGGCTGGAATCAAAGTGCTACGTCGCTCTGTTCGCTTTCCCCTTCACTCCTTTCTCCTCTCCCCAGAGAGGATTTTGTTGCTGTATAATGCTTTTCTCCTCTGTGTGCAGGAAGTAAGAGAACAAATCTCAGAATGCTGTGATTCATGTTCATGTTCCTCATCACCTGAAACAAACTAAACACAGACAGAGTCAACATCCAGTGAAGCAGAGGAGATGCTTTTAGGAGGTTAGCAGCTGCACTGGCCTCTCTTCTACCTCATAATTACAGTGTCTCAGTCTCTTTTTGTCCTTTAGGACACTCACTCACACACACACACACACACACACACACACACACAGACTACAGTCATTGTTGCCCAATTACACATAGTATACTGCAAAGGAAGAAACATGGTCTATTTCAGAGTGTCCACTCTGTCCTGACAGATGTGCATACTCACTATAGTTCCCCTTCATGTTATTTTTCCAAGAGATTTCCAAGTATTTGAGGGTGGAGCATAGTTTATGTCCATCTGTTTTCTGATAACCCTTATTAATCATGCTTAGATCACACCCCACCATGAATCAAACATTTATTTTGTACTCTATGGGAAGGCACATCTGATGGATTTCCTTGTATGACTGTAACTGGAGGAGCTCAATGAAATTCTTTGTGTTTTATTTCTTTACTATGCTATTCTTCACAGCGAAAAAGTGCAATCTATATCATTTTTATTGTTTCACTGTAGAGTGATTATGTATGAGGTAGATTAGGAAGCGCTACACTTACACAGACGCACAATTTTTTAATTTAAAATCAATGGGAATGTCGCAGTGCTTGTAAAACCTGCATATTGGAAACATGTGTCAACTCAAAGTAGATAACCATTAGAGACATGATGCATACAAATGTATGTACCCTATAGAAATATATAATTTTTAAAAGATCCGCTGACTGTTCATTACCTTATACAGGATTTTTCTCTTGTTGTGACAGAAGACTAAAAGCAGAAACTACCAGTAAACGGTAACTTGTCTTTGATTTTGAGCATTGTGTCAAAATGTGTGTGTGCAATCCATAATTAGTGTCCACGGTTGCCTTTCTGTTGACAGCCTGCTCCTAATGCCACGTTGAAATGCTCCGGGCACGTGCCCACAGGAGCTTAATGATTAAACACTTTCACATGGCCATGTCTTGCTTTGTGGCGTAGAAAAGCTTCTAAATGTGAGTTATAAGCCGAAAACTCCTCACTGAAACCACACAGAATATTTTTTTAGGCTTCTTAGGAATGTTGTACAGCCAGAGGGATTTACTCAGCATGTAGAGAAAACACTGTATTAGCTACGTTGGACATGATTTATTATTATATTTATTATCGTCCCATCACCTCTCATGCAGAGTAATGGTATTGAGGTCTGGTATTAAAATAATCCAGCTAGCACCATTAATCAAAACAAGCAGGAATTTAATGGTGGGGAAGCCACCTGCTCTCAGTGGAACTTTTGTTTTTCTGTCATGCTTTTCAATGAGCTTGTTAGTTAGACATTCAGTGGCCGTAGCTAATAGAAAAGGAAGGTCATTATTTAAAGTCTGTCTCACAGTGCCCTATTACCTCATCATCCCGTGCATGGCACAGCTGGCATCGCCTCAGTATCTCTCTTCTTTTAAATGTTCATCTCAGTAGATTGGTTCATCACCCAACTGGTGCTTAATGGATAACACAACTGGGAACCTTCAGCTGCATTTACTGGTGCATGCAGGGATATTACAGCCTGTCAGTTTCAGCTATATTAAAAAGAGTTTTAAGTGCCCACAATTTTTTCTTCCCCCTTTCATGTGGTTTGGACACCCCTGTTTTCCTCTCAGTTGTTTGCTGCACTGGAATTGTGTGTGTGTGTGTGTTTGTTTTATTGTACTGATGAAATATTCAAAAAGAAAAGGGAATGAGAACAAAATAGTGGCCATTGCAATTACTGACAGCAACAGGAGTAGAGACAAAATGCAGCTATCAAGTTAGGCTTTCCACCCAGGCATGCTTTTTTTAATTGGTCCAGAAAGATTCAGCTTGATTGGTTCAGATACAGGAAAAGAGTAAAAGAAGCTGCACACTCTAAAGGTTAGAATTTCAAGAAATATGGAGCACGCTGGTAGCCTAATGGTTTGTGGGCATGCTTCGTAATTGTAACATCCCTGGTTCGAGTCTGGCTAGGGATGTTTGTTGCATGTCACATCCTCTCTCCCCATGTTTCCTGTCTGCTGTTTACTGTCAGACTATCAAATATATGATAAAATGCCAAAAAGAAAAAGACAAAAAACTTCAACAAATTTCAGTGAGAGGTCATCTAATGGAAAACAATATTCTGCTAACAGAAGTGATGATGATTGATTGACCTGAATGTTTGCTGTTTATGCTCTTTTTCTTTGTTTCACCTTTTTTTTGACACTTTAGTAAGATATGTTTTTCCATCTGTTGCCCTGATTTGGAGTTTCTCTCTTTTGTACTGTGCACATTCTTCAGTCTTTTTGTCTTTAATCCATATATACTGATACTGATACGCTATACTGATGTGCTTTTCAGCATAATTGCCATTGACACATACACAGATGGTGGGGTCACAGACAGCTGACCTGTTCATTTAACACTACAGCAGTGATTGACACCGGCTGAGTTTTGGAGATAACACATCAACGGACAGTTTATGGTGATACTGAACTGTCTTGTTTTGATTTACGATCTTAAAAGTGGTTAAAGGCACCAAACTGCATCCGTCCCATTTTATTAAGAAGTGCCTGAGGGGTGTGGTAATGAAAAAACAGAATGGGCCTCAAACATTTTCATTGAAAGATGTAATCAGAGCTCATCTTTTCTTCTTCTGTGGCTCTCCTGCTTGGCTCTAAATAGATTTGCTTAATGAAAGGCACAGTTCCAGTCGGCGGAGTGTAAAAACAGTCTCTGCTTCTATGCAGTAGCAAAAATAGCTGCTGTACCTGTCTGTAAATAGGAGAAAGAAGATGTGCCAGTTTATCCATAATTGGCCACAATTTGCAAACTCATAGCAGCAGTGGCATGAAATCGAATCATCTTTTTTGATGCTTGTATGGCTCAGTGATCCGTCCATCTCCATATGGTGTGTGTGCTTATGTGTGCGTACATGCAGCTTGTTTGTACCCACTAGGCTTAAAAATGTAAATCTATTCTTAGAGGGTCAAGGGAGGGCATTTGAAGTGACACCCGCTGAATAAGCAGGTGTGTATAGGAACGTAATTTTTAGGAGACAGGGTTGTTTAGGAAGTTTTGGTGTGATTTTTGATGATGCTAATAGACAATTAGCCCTGATTTGTCTCCTTTCTATCTCCTCTTTCATCTCCCTCTCACTGATTACGTCTATCTATTTTTCTCTCTGTCTTTCGTCTCTTTCTCTGAAGTCTGATTCCTCACCATAGTTAAACAAATGACAGTGTAGATGTAAAAAGGCTTTGGTTTCAGTTTGCTTATCGATGCTGTCGTCTTATTTCGTTCCCCTGTTTACAGTTCATGATCTTCACTCCGCACTACAGTAGGTCGTCAGTCTCATAATAAACCTTTCCACAACAAATTAGAAGTTGATCAGGGAGTGTTAGGGTTAGGTTACATGACTATGTCACTGCTGTCACTGCTGCCTGTAACTTTACTTTTGTGGGTAACAGCCTTAAGGCTCAAACATATTTCCTGTGGATGAAGGCATATAAGCTCCTGTGGCAAGAGCCAGAATATATCATTAGGTTGTTTTGGGTCTGCACATATCAGTAAAACTATCTATGTTCAAGTTGAAGAACATTTACTTAAACATTTACTGTTAAACAGTTTATTGATAGATATCCTTTTATTGCCACAAGTACAATGGAATATCGTTTGGAGAAATCCACCAGATGCCCAGAAATGACTTAAAGTATAAAGGAAAAAAAATATATACAAAGAATAAACATAGAGCTATGAGCCATATAAATGTGAACACACATAATATATACATGGTGAATAAGGTGCTTGTAGAGGTGGAATATATACACATTGAATGGAATATAAAATCTATAAAGATGTAAGACGCATGAGTATTGCACAGAGGTATGGATATTACACAGGATGTAAATATAAATATACATATTCAGGGATGTAAGTATGTGTATTTATATTTACATCTTGTGCAATATCCATACTTGTGTGCAATACTCATGCAGCTTACATCCCTGGGGATCAAAGACAGTGTAGGTCCATTCATTTCTTACACCTGAAACTGTAATACTTTCCCTTAGGGTATAGTTTCAGAGCTTTTGACAGGGCGACATACTGGTCATGACCCATCACATCCACACCTGGGGGCTGTGTGTAGTGTGTGTACTGTATGTGTACGGGTGCGTGACATTGTAAGCCTGTTGCTTGAAATGGAAAATGTCTGTTTTTTGTCACGTTACTTATAGACATCATGGGAATGTTCACGGAGTAAGATTCCAGGAAACACGCACACACATGCATACATACTTTGGGACACATTCCTGTGCCATACAGGTCCACAGTGAAGCCTGGCAGGTGCACTGTTGACACAGGTACAATAACCCTGTGTTTGGTATGTACACCTGTTTGTGTGTATATGTATGTGTGAGACCTTGTTTAAACTGATTTTTGCCTCTTCAGTCAGGTGTTAACCATTAGGGAATGTTCTACACTGTGTTCAGCTCAGCCAACCTTTTCTTTCCCCTCTGTTCTTTCCTTAGAAGAACAGCTTTTATTGAGACAGATGGCATGTAGACGCCCACCACAAAAGAAAGCTGACAACTACCAGATCAAACCAGATGTTCATGCCCATGTGCTAGATTTATAACGCCAGCTACACTTTCTTGATTTGAACTCTAAATTGTTTGCTGGCTTTTAGATCACTTTGACTTACTATGTGCTCAGCTTTCCGTGAAGCAGTGTTCTAACAATCTGCCTCACCAGTGTCTCCTTGTTTATTCCTTATTTTCCTCCCCTGGAGAATTTGTGATAAAGGAATAGCAGACTATGGTGTAGGTGAAATAATGCATTATTCAAACATACTTATTTCAAAAGTAATGACATTTATTGCTGCTTTATTTATGCACACACTGAACTTGTAGGTAGAGCAAAGTTTGCACTTCTCATTTTTTCTAAAAACGTTCTATTGTTTGGAAGTATTTGTTTTTTTTCCAATAGAAATCATAGAAATAGAAAACACTGCCTTTTAAAGAGATTTTCAGTTTGTGTTTATGTAAGAACTGAGAAGCTTTCCCTGCAGCCTGCATAGCAGTGCGTCTTTACTTGACACCCCACTTAAGGGAATAAAATTAATTTCCACTTGGCACAAAGCAGGTGTGGTCTCAATCAGCTGTGGGCCTGTGATAGACTGTGATAATCACAGCAATCACTCCAATAGCAGTCCTTCTCTCCAGGCACCCCTGCATCTGATATATCTGTCTGATGAGCACTGGAAGATTGCTCAAATAAATTAAGCACCCAAGTGGCTTCACTCACACTCTCTGGTTGCCCTAGTTTGCAAGATCAGAGTGCCTAAAGAAAGACAGTGGGTATTGTACTGTTTAAACTCAGAGAACAGTTAAGTTTTTATGAAGAATTAGTTGAAAAAAATACAGGGTAATACAGGTTTGTATGTTACAGTGACTCACACCCTGATACCTTGAAGTTATTTTACTTTCTTAAAGCGTATCACACATGGCAGAGTATTAGAGGCACTGTTGAAAATAGAAACTTGAGATTTTGAGAATCGTTTGAGAATATTTTAATAAAAACAAAAAATACTAAAATATCATTTTTCTGACAGAATTATGCAATATTTCCCAAAGGTGTCAATAAAGTATGTCATTATATTATCAAGTAATAATGTTTAAGAATGATATTTTGAAACAACTTCCTGGCTCACTTTTTCTACAAATTTACAAACCTAAATTGAAATGTAAAACAGATCCAGTTGTATTATCCGGGTTGTGTTAACACTGGATATGTCTATACAACTAAGACATCAACATATTGAGTTAATCAGGGTAACATGAGTTTACCAATATCATTAAAAGAATGCAGTCATCTTCAGTGCCATGCCAGTAAAATAAAGTTTAGTCTGTTAAACAAAAGTATTCCATTAGTCTGGAATGCCCTGGCTGTTTTGCTGGCAACCTGGCCTTGCCCATCCCGGCAGGCTCAGCAGATGCCAAGGTGAGTGACAGTGCTTAGCTTTCACCCAGATCTCACTTCCTGTCCTGTCCCCATCGTGTTGTCTTACAGGGCATCGCTGCCAAAGGCTGCCAGAAGGGCCAAAGTGCTGAAGTGGCTAACTGACAAGGAGAAACTGCATCACACAAAAACACAGAGCAATAGAAAACGAAGCCACTTTTTTACTACTTGGTGTAATGTTCACCTGATTCTCACGTGTTGTGTCTTTGTTGCAGTGTTGTTCCTGAGTGATGGTGTGTTTTCAAGAAGCGGTAGATTAAATAAACTGCACAGCACATATTGCTCATTTGCTACATGAAAATCTTCAATTGATAAAGGCTCATGCCAAGATAGGGAAATAAAATTAGGTCACAGATTAATTTGGATCCACTGATCATTTTTTCACATTTACTATAAGTGGTGACTGTGATAATAATAACATTCAAAACTTTTGTCATACTGTTTTTTCCACAATGCAGACACACATTTGTACAGAGATGAATGAAGAAGTAATTCAAGCCCAATTTCTAAAATGCAATAAAACTATAATCTGTGACTTGTCAGATCACTTGAACCTTTATTTATCTTACAAAAGTATAAAGAAGATATTTTCAATGTCTTCACTGACCAATGTGATTATATTTTGTAATTATAAGCAAATTTTGAGTTTGTCCCCACTCAAAACAGTTGGGACAGAGGCTTGCTTTATTTACCACTGTGTTACTGTAAATTACATTTCCTTTTAATGCCGCTTTTTAATTATTTGAGAACAGGATACTAATTGTTGCAGTTTTGCCCATTCTTGCTGGATGCAAGACTTCAGCTGCTCAACAGTCAGTGGTTGCCATTGTTTGATTCTCCTTTTCATTATGTTGTTTTTTCTTCTTGGCATTAGTTGGCACAGAAGAAAGAAATAGCATGAAACCACTGATAGACTCATAACTGCTTCATAGTGGTACCAGCAGTCAAAAACAGCTAGTAGTAGTAAACATACATTTACTTTTAGCTTCAGTATTTGTGCTGATCATGGTCTGGTCTGTAAGATTGGTGCATCCCTACTTTATCGTTGTGTGGTGCAGTTCCATTTTTCTCAAAAATGTTTTATAACTTTCCATGAGGAAAGATGCACTTGATGCACATAGCTACACACACCATACTTAAGCTATCTCTACAGCGGGTTTGAAAGATTCTTGAAATTAATAATTGGTTTTGTGCAACTGCAATGTGTCTGTGCTCTGCTTAATTTGAAAATTGGTCAGGAAATATGAATGGTGACTACACTTGGAGCACATAACTCTGCTCAGCTATCTCTAGATCTATTATTATTATTTTTTGCTGTAGGGCAGTGAAAACTGTATTTATTGCACCAGTTTATATGTCACATTCTCCGTGCTGTACTTCTGCTGAACTGTAATCATTAGGATGACATGGCTGGGGCAAGTGTAGACGACATCTCCCTTTTATGACATTACATTTGGAAGGTTTTCAGTGCATGATTCCATCCCAAATCCTTCGCAAATCAAACAGGGAATTTATGTTTTCATGTGGCCATGTCACCTCCAAATGTGACTGTAGAGATCTCACTGCCCACTTTATGTAACGTCACACTTATATTTACACTTGTCTACTTGGAATCAGATCACCCAAACTTCATGTTAGTGCTGAAAACAGGTCCAAGGACATCATTCAGGCTGTCCTGTCCCATGACAACACTGTCATATGATAGCATCTAATAGAAATCTTCTCAGAGTTTCAGGGGCAGTTGTGGGGAATTCTGCTCTTTGTTGCTGTTTACCACAGTTGCAGATACAGCAGCTCATCAGGATGCCTGTCAGTGTTTTGCACTCAGTGTGTCATTATGATAAAAATTACCGTCTTCAGGGGAATAGCTGCCAAGGTTGCGAGTTATATTACAGATGGATTAAGGGTCCCTTTTTATTTGTCAGTTTTACAGAAAAGACTTTCAAGAGCAATTAGATTTTTTTATGGAGTATAGGTGTCTGTGGAGGTACAATTACAAATGTATGTATGTATCTGCCATTGAAATGTATGTCTTTTGTCAAGGTCAGTCACATTAAATGGTGTACTTGTGTTTGTCTGTGTATCCTAAGGGAACAGTTGTGTTCTGTTTTGATATTTTCTGTCTAAAAAAGAACTAAAAGTCCACAGTTAATTTCATTATCCTGTCTCCACAGATTGTAAAATACTGGCTGAGACTCTGATTAACCACCCCTAGAGGGATTGAAAACGTGACAAACAGTCTCACTTTCTAAAAACGTTTGTGAGAGCCAAAGTCTCTTCTTTCTGCTTCTGTACCTGAACTCAGATTTAAAGAAATATTTCATTTTGGGAAATATCTTCATTTGCTTTATTGCAGAGAGTTACATGAGGACATCAATACCATTCTCATGTCTTTCTGTTAAATATGAAGCTACAGCCAAGACCAGTATAGTTCAGCGCAAAGACGAGAAGCACTGTTTCACATCCAAATCTGCACCTATCACCACCTCTAGAGTTCACCAATTAATACCTTATATCTTCTTATTGTTAGTCTGTACAAAAACTGACATGTATTTCTTGGTGGAGCACAACCTGGCAACCTTTTTAAAGTGTGTCTTTGTTCTTTATACGGAACAAAACATTGTAATTTGTTAAATAATTAGCTTTAGTGCTGATGCTAGAATTTGTTACCTTTGAACAGGGACAGGCTCGCTGTGCCCCTCTTTTTGCTTTACATTCAGACAGAAACACCTTCACGGGATAGGAGGTAAGGGAATTGTAGTTAGCTGTTGTTGTTTTTTTAAACACAGCGATCTAGAGAAAAGACCCACTGGACATTTTCAGATACATTTTCTACAAATTTACAATGCTATTACCTTCTGCTATTAACTTCCCTCTATATCTCTGTAACAACAGTCATCGCCACACACATTAATAGACCCAAGATTCAGGTCTATTTTGTCACAATCAGGGTGGAGCCAGAGGATTCAGAAGAGCAAAAAACTGATAACAAAACTGATAAATTTGACCATGAAAAGCATTTTTTTTTCACAAATTATGAATTTGTTGGTAAAATCAACTGTATGGATATCATATGCTAAAACTCCACATAATTATATGTACAGTACAGAATATTATTTTAGGTGTGGTTCCCCTTTAAGGTAATAATTTCCCTGTAAACAGTTGTGATCTTCATGATTTCACAGAGATGTGAATCATTCTGTTGCATGATGACCTTGACGGGAGAAGAGCTCCCTTTTTCTCTTGCCTTAAAAGGAAGGGGGAGTTGTTCATGGAGGGGGGGTATGTGTCTGTGTCTGTTCTTGCTCACTGACCTCTCAGGATTGTAGAAACAGGATTATGAAATAGAGGGTACCCTAGTGGGGCTTTCCATCAACACCAAGGATCAGGAGACAGCTGACTGCCTGATTAAAGCGGATTAATAATAATAAAATCTCCTGCTTGCAAAATTGCTCCAGAACAGCCCAGAACGTGAAATGTCAGTGGTGACACAGGTAATTTGTTCCTTATACTGTTATGTCCTTTTACCCCAGCAGCCTGATCTTTCTAGGTTCTTGTTGAACATTGACAGACAGTTTGAAGGGTTTCAGCTGACGCAGATGGCAACCTTGAAAATGTTTCAGACAGCCTCACCAGCTCCCCCTTTCTCACCCCAAGCCTTGCACAGCTCGCCTTTGTAATTTCCTTTTCTTCTTGAGATTTGAGGAAAATAAGTCTGGGGCCTCCCCTCGGGGACCGCCCCAGCCTCGGATCCATTTGCCAGCTATTAGAGATCATAAATCTCTATGGTGAATGGAACTGCTGCCATCGGTGGTGCAGGGTTTTGATGGTGCTGCTAGGGGAGTTGACCTCAGGGCAGGCCTGCAGCAGAAGTAGGGACTGAATAGTAAAGAAAGACAGCCTGGAGACGGCTCGTTAAACAAATGTTTCTCCCCTCTTTTTGTTCCCTTTCTCATTCTGTGAAGAGCTGCTGATTGTGTGCAGCAGTGAAGGGATGTTTGATAGAGGGTTTGGCCTGGCGGTAATGAAGGGTTCTCACCTTGTTGTAAATGGGAGGTTTGGGGGCATAAGGTCACCAATCTGTGTCTTTGTCTCTGTGCTGACCTGCTTGTGCACTGTGTCTGAGTGACTTGGATACTCAATCATGGCTCTGTGTGTATATATGTGTTTCTGATGTAGATTTTGACTTTTGTCTGCATTCGTGCTTCAGTGAGAATGACGTTGGGTTTATGCTTTCCCTCTCTGGTAGATGTTTGTGTGTCTTGGATCTGAGTCTTATTTGTGTACTGTTGTGTGTGTGTTTGTTTCTTTGCTTCATTGTGTCTTGATACATGTTTCTCTCCAGTGTGAATGCTTTCACAAGCAGCGATAGGGGGTAAAGTGTTTATTTGAACACATGCTAGAGAGCCTGCTGGGGGCTGCTCCGCTGTCTGCTGCAATCCCCTCTGCTTCTAGAGACGCCTTGTGGGACATGACAATTCTCTCTCTCTCATTTAGTCTGTTTCGCCTCGCTTTTTTAAACTATCAACCAGTCTGTCACTCTCCATCTGGGCTTGTCACACAAAATCACTGTCCACAGTAATACAGATTATTTTGAATAAACATTTTTTTTCTCTGTTTTTCTTCTTCCGTCCACTCTTTCAGGAGATGTCTAGCTCAATACTTTTAGCTTTTTCAAAGTGCTTTGTAGAATGCTTACTTGTGTTGGTTAAGAAGAAAAAAATTTGTGCTCATCCTTTCGCAAACACAGCAGCTGACATAAATCATTTTTAACCAGTGGTTCTGTAAACCAAATTAAATTATTACAGAGAGAGTCAGAGTCTGAGAGAGCACAATTTTACTAAGACCATGGATAAAGTATATGCATGTATAAAAAGTTCTGGTTAGAGGTTCCACTTATTGTATGAAATTAATGTCATGGAAATATGGTTTCAAATATTTTTTAGTATTATTATTATTAATATTTTTGTTGCCGGGAACGGAAATTCCTAACTGTCTAAAAACCCCAGGTTTGGTAGTTCGCATCCCGGTCCCACCTAAGTGCAGGTCCCAGAGGCATCAGGAAGGGCATCTGGCGTAAATCGCATCTTGCCAAATCAAATATGCAGAGGCAGATGATCTGCTGTGGTGACCCACAAGGGAGCAGCCGAAAGAAACTTTATTATTAATATTTTTGCTCAGGCAGAAGCATCTTTAGTAAAAGAAAACCCTAAAGATTTGGTCCACAGGTTTTAATTCATGTTGGGTTTTCGGTGGAACAGGTGCTAAGCAAGATGATAAAAGTGCTACAACAACAAAAAAATAAACTATTGGACATTAAAAAGGTTGTTCCAGACTAAAAAAACATAAGGATATACAATGTCCAAGAAAGAGATGAGGGATCGTCTAACAAGAAATTTGTGGAAAAATTATTAAGAGACACGTTAGAGACTGACAACAGAGCGAGAGAGAGAGCACATTGCTTACTCACTAGATTTAGATCAAGACTATCTCCCAGCAGTCCTACAGAAGCAAAAAGAATATTCGGAAGCTGAGCGAGTGTTAAAACAGAGAAAGATCAGTTTCCACACTCCATACCCTGCGTGGTCACACAAAGGGAAACCCTGGCAGAAGAACTATCCCACTTCATGTGTGACACAGCGATGGAACAAAACAGCAAGGGATGAAAGAAGAGCGATCGAAGAATATCAGGGAGAGACAAGTGTTAGGGAGACACTCCTCAACCCCAGCAGAAGAGCTGTACATTGGGACTTACCTCAAAAAAATAGTAAGGTAAATGGGACAAATGGTTCAGGATGCTCATTTTGAAAATATATACTACAATGAGAAATTAGGTTGTGATATTTTTTTTATTTTTCTGTAAATGAGTAAGTTCCTTCCTTTGGACAATGGACATTGACTTTTCCATTTATTTTTTTGATTGCTGCGGTGGGGGCCCCCAGCAGAAGAGGCTCTCCCCCACAGCTAGCCGTTTCTTCTAGCTTAACCCAGGTTAATTTCCAAAACAATCCAACCATGGAATCACATTTATAAAAGTATTCTTGTTAATGTGCGTTTTTTTGTTGTCGACTGTTCAGGGATTAGATTAAATAATTATTTGGCAAACTTTTATGATGACAGATAAATACATATATGGCCAGTGACAAAGTTTTTTTTTCTTTTAATTTTAATGTACTGTTGAATCCAGTTAAGTGCAGTAAAATTATATCTAAAATGAGAAAGGAACAAACCCAGGTAGTGTATTTATCGGAATCCCATTTAAATGATAATGAGCACAGAAAACTAAAGGGAATGGGCTTTACCTATTTGTTTTTCTCTTCATACAAAACAGGGCACAGAAGGTGAGTCAATATTCTCATTTCAAATAAGCTAAATTTTGAAAAAATATTCGAAATGGGAGATAAGGAGGGTATATTATAGTAAGCGGGAATATAGATGGGAACTCCACTTACTATTACTACTATTTTATAACATTTGGAAAAGCAAAAGACAAAGGAACTGAAGGAACTAGAAAAAAAACTAAATAATAACAAGGTTGGGTGTGTGAATAAAGGCTTTATGCAATATAATGGAAGAAGGAACACAGTTCATAAGGAGAATTGCTAAAGGAGAAATATTTATTGCAAAAAAAACAAAACAAGACTTTTATCAGTATCTACAGAGGCAACAATTTGTCTGAATGGAGATGAAAAACATAACTAAGTCCACTATAAGTCTGATAGACTTAGAAAATCATAGTCAGAAAATGTAAGCAGATTGATATAATGCATGTATAAGGGCTTGTTAACCCATAAAAGACATTCAACTTAACAACACAATGGAGTGGAAGTGCACTAGTTCACAGCACTTGAGAGAATTCAGTTGGAAACCCTAATAAGGTATTTTATTACATCATCTCAGAAAATCTCATTATGATGGTGTCCCTCCTGTTTCCTGGAGAAGATGTGGAAACTATATTGCAAATCATTACCATATCTTGTCTGTGAAGATTCTCAGTCATCCAGGTGAAGTTGTCTGAAAGTTGAGTCATGGCAACTGGACTTCTTTCTTGTA
>JAUMHL010000001.1:15394533-15408421 GCA_032362345.1 Sandelia bainsii
TACCCGGAGAGAACCCACACAGACACGGGGAGAACATGCAAACTCCACACAGAAAGGCACCCGGCCGACCCGGGGATAGAAAAAGAAGGTGTTATGTTCTAATATTTAAAAGAAGACAAACACACTAGCGCAGAGTATAAAACTTACTTCCAGAGTTTATATTGTTAGATGCTGCAACATTCCTGCATCTTCTCCTTCTTCCTTTCTCTGAACAGTGCTGTTTTTGCATGAGTACCACTGAATTCTTTCTCTGTCAGAGAACAATGAAACAACCCACTGGCTACTGACTGGTACCACGTCAGCACCAGTGCCTGTCCGAGCTGTTAGACCCAGACTGTGGTAGAGATTAGACCTGCTCATGTCAGATCAACCTCTGTGAGCATGGCATTTTATTTTTATTAACTGCACTGACCACTATGTTGGCTTCTCTGTTCATTTGTTTGTGTGTCTGCTGTGTTTCCACACTGTAGCATTTGACAGTTTTGTCCACTGGAGAGCATTTGGAAAAAAACATTTTTGGGAGTAAATTTATTCTGTGAACTATATCTAGTATTCTAACATTACTTATATAGTTATACTACAATTAGTATTGTCATTTCGAGCATGTTAGCATGGTTAATGTCTAAAGGATCCACAGCTACAGGGACATTACCATGCTAACATGCTCCAAATGACAATACTAATTGTATTATAACTATATAAGTAGTGTTATAATACTAGATATAGTTCACAGAATAAATAGAAACTTTGACTTACTGGTGGAGCAAACCGATAAGTCATTCATTCTCTGGATGCTATGAGTATCTGTACCAAATATAATTTTAATCCATGCACTGTAAAAGCTGCTGAGACATTTAAGCCTTGAACAGTGTAGAGTGAAAAAATGCCAATTTGATAGAAAATAAAACAATTAGATGAACAGGAAAGGTTGCGTTTTCAAATTCACCCAAATTTACATGGACATAGCCTCTGAACATTCGTCTCTTTCTGTTTGACACAGAACTTACACAAAACCACCGTCAGTGACATTAGGATTTCTGTCAGTATCTGTGTTGTCTGAGTGCTTCACAGTCTTGATTCTTTTGGGTGATGTCAGCTGTCAGTCTAACTTTTTGTCTTTTCTCCTCTCCATCACCTCCTTGCTCCTCCCATTCAGAGCTGCTGCTTGCCGACATCTTGTCGGCTCCACTCAACCTGAACTAGTCTCCTAAATGAGACCAAGTCGGGGGCCCTGCTACCGTGGCAGATGATATGCCCCAAAACCGCAGAGCACCTTCCAACTTACTGTACCCAGTACTACTGATAACGTACTCTTTCAGCTATGTCAGATAATGTGACAAAATGATGTGCATGTGTGCGGGTTTGTGTGTGAGAGAGACACACAGACAAGAAAGATATCACACAGGAAAACCCCCTGGTGTCAAGGGCATGAGTGAGAGTGTATTTGGGTTGTGTTGTCTCCCATGGCCCCAAATTTGCATTGCATTCATTTCTCTGTGGAACACTGTGAGACACACGCCAGATCTCATGCTGACCTGACTCCTTCACTTGTGAGTTTGACCTGGAGAATCACAAGGATCTCTAATGTTCAGCCAGTTTAGGAGAGGGAATTGACTAGTGGGACTAGCCAGTCATTCAGCAAAAATTGTTTATTCACGATGTTTTATAACTACAGCATCAAATAATACAATCTACAAAAAAGGAGGAGGGATGCCTAGTGGCGGTAAAAGCAGGGGCAGTGACAGAGTTGAATGATAGCAATTATATTCATAAGAAGCTGTGGAGAATGCACTTTGTAAGTTTGGTGAAATATTATAGAAATCTAATATGTTATATTCAAAGGTTTTTGAGATGTGAACATGCTTGAGTGTGACTTCTCACTTCCTCTTAAGCACAGTCTATATCTGGACCTCACAACTCCTGTAAAATCACTGATGATTGATTCATTGTTTAACCAGCATGATCCTAATTGCCTGCCATTGTTTTTCTTCTCTGCTTAAAGCCCCATTCAGATAGGTTCTATTTCTCTAGGGAAGGTTGGCTGATTTAAAATTTTCATGTGCTGCTAATCAGTTACTTTGATACTGGCTGGAGAACTATTAATTACAGGCATAAGTACCTATTGTTTTTTCACACTTGTTGTGTATGTCTAAGTTTTAACATCAATACCCTGTAGTCCAGCCTGGGGACCTTACGACTAAGGACAAGGAGGAAAGCTGTTAAGAGAATATGACATTCCAAGCTAATTGAACAGGCAGTTGTTATATCAGCTACAGTTTATTAGTCTGTCTTAGAGAGTCTGCCTTCATGCTATATAACAGATTTGATGTCTACTAGAAAGTATCCACAAAAGCCTTATTATAATGACGCCTTTACCATCCTTACTGTAAAAGCAAGTACTCTCTGCAAGGTTTTGTAGGACACTAGAGTACAGTGTGGCTTTATTGTTGTAAGTTGTTAATACATTGTTTGATTTACTAGTGAGCTTACATTCTTCTCTGATGTTTAATATCAAATAGTGCTGCCGAAAGCAAGTCAGTGTAAGATGCTTAAGTGCTTATTTTTGGCATTTCCTCCTCACAACCACTCATAGTATTTGCTTGCACATATTACACACACTAATAAAAACAACACGTTATTGGATTCATTCAGTCCTGTGGAATGATCCATGGTCATGCCTGCTTTACCACCTCACCCTGGAAGATAGTGTTATTTAAAGCGTGACATTTTCTTTACACCTCAGGCAGAAGCCATGCATTCATGCAGTGTGTATATTGTTTCATGTCCTGTCCAACAACATACCTTTGCTGCGATTACAGGTTACCTGTAGTACTTAAGTGTTCTACTTCTGTGTTTCTACAGTATTTCTACCTAATGAAGAGAACAGACAGTTTGTTTCATTTCTTCTTTAGTACCTTGAAGAGTGAATGTTCTGGTGGTCCTCCACACCTCCTTCCTGCTCTGCCCATCGAGCTGCCAGCCAAACATTGGCAGAGACCCAGCCTCAGGGCGCCGAGCCATTGCAGCAGGGTTGGAACCGACTGAACCCTAGGGAAAGAGAAAGGAGGTTCCGACTCAACCTTTGCTTGTACTGCGGAGGAGAGGGTCACTGTGTAAATGCTTAATGCTTAAAGAAAATGCTAAAGCAGGAGATGGGAGATCACTGCTGAGCAGCTTGCTGCTTAATTCCATCATCTCCCGACCCCTTATGTCTGTATGGCTTGGTCTTGCACCCCAGCGGCCTTTGTCGACTCCGGGGCAGACACCAACTTTCTCCGCAGTCAGCTAGCTAGGGGTCTGGGTCTTGAGTTCAATCTTCTGCCTCAGCCTCTCCATGTACGAGCCTTCAACAATCCGCTTTTGCATGATGTCTGCCTCAAGACCAAACCTGTGCTCATGACCATCGACAACCATCAGGAGTAGGTCTCTTTCCATGTAATCCAGTCTCCCTATGAGCCCTTGGTGCTTGGCCTACCATCTGGTTTGCATCTAAGAATGAGTGGAAGACTGCTTTCAACACATCTGCTGGCCACTACAAGTACCTGGTCATGCACTTCGGGCTGACCAACACCCCAGTTGTGTTTCAGAACTTGGTCAATGATGTTTTGGGAGACATGCTAAACAAATTTGTCTTTGTCTACCTAAACAACATTTTAATTTTCTCCCATCTTCTCCCCGAGGTCGAGCACATCCAGCTTTTCGTCAAATTGGAAAAATGTGCACCTTGTCATTCCTGTGTTTCATTCTGTCCAAAAGCAACATCAAATGCATCCAGAAAAGGTGGAGGCAGTCCGGGCCTGGCAAATCTGGAGAATCGTAAGCAACTCCTGAGATTCCTGGGCTTTGCCAACTTCTACTGGCGGGTTCAATTGGATGCTACAGCTCCATTGCCCCCCCACTTCATCAGCTCACCTCAGCCAAGAAGTTTGAGTGGTCAGTTCAGGCAGAGAATGCTTTCGCAACCCTCAAGAGCTGCTTCCTTTACACCCCGACCCTGATCCTCCCAGACCTGGTCCAACAATCTATTGTTGAGACACCGGAGTGGGGCTGTGTTGTCCCAGTGTGCTGAAAAGGATCAAAAAGTTCACCCCTGTGTGTTTTTCTCCAGGCGCCTCTCACCTGTTGAACACAATTATGACCAATTAGGAACCGGGAGTTGCTCGTCGTGAAGCTGGCTCAGCTGGTTAGAGGGGGCCTTCTTGGATCCTGTATAGTACAAAACCTGACAGAAGATGTACAAACTGTTTAAATGATGAGGAAATATAGTGTCTGCCGAAGTTTTAATTGTGAAGGCTCATTCTATCACCCTGAGGGCTATATTTCATTAAAAATTTGAGCTGTTTTGCATATGTATTTTTACTATAGCTTTTTGTGTACTTTGTATACTTTGTGTTTGGCTAGGCTCCTTCATTTGTCCAGGCTTTCTAAGCAATCCCCCACCCCTAAATCCTTTACAAACTACCTACTCTCTCGTCCTTTAATATTCAGCTTTATGAAAATGAGGTTGAAGACAATAAGCCTTGCATTGTGTTCCATCCACACCCCCTTGCCACTGCCCCAACCCACCCTTCTTGACTCACTTCACTGCCCTCCCTACCTCGGCTGTTTTTCTCTTCCACACTGACACCAGGCTGCTGAGAAGCCCTCAGTATGAGAGCTCATTGGTTGCAATGTTTTGCAGTATTATGTCTGCACCAGGATTTGTGTGTGTGTGTGCGTGCTTATTTTAATCTTAGGGATTTGCATCACTCTCCCTTAGCTGTTTGCAAAACAAGCCTTATGGAGCACAGACAATAATACAGTTATGAAAATGAAAATGTGCTGGGATAAAAGTTCAGTCAAAGTCACAGTCTGGTGAATGTTGTTATAGGGACAAGCTAATTACTGTATAAATCCTCTCATTCAAATGCATCATACTTGTAGTATGCAAAGTTAATGGGTAAAAGTTTTGATAAATAAATTAAACATATCAATATAATTGGTAGAATAGAGCTGAAGTGATTAGCTAGTGAACTGAAAGAAGCGATTGGAAAAAAAATGTTTTAATGTTGATTAAAGGTTTTTGACTATTTTGGCTAAAATGTCAGTTATTTATGGGTTCCAGCCTCCTTATTGTATATTTTTGCAGGTTTTCCTCTTCTTTGAGAACAAGTTCAGTCATCATTTTGAATATGCTAACTTGGGCTGTGGGCAATGTTTCAATGTTATCTGCCAGATTAATTGGGAAAGTAATCTGCAGATTAAATCATTCACTGCAGCAATACAAATTCAAATTGAAAAAAATAAATAAACAAAACATAGTAGTAGTAGCATTTTTTTATTTGTGTTTTGGATGAAGAGTTGTTCTTTTATCATATAATGCCTTTCTCTGCATAAACCTCTGGGTGCATCAGAAGCAAACGATCACTAATTAGAGCAAAGGGATTGGGTAAACCTTGCATGAAATTGCCATAAGAAGCCCTTTGTTGAGAGTGTGTGTCCCTCTGCAGCTCCACCCCAGCAGCCAGCCTGTTGACTAGAGAGTGCTCATTCAACTATGGGGTGTCTTGGATTGGACTGTAATCCTTTAGTCCTGGTGAGGAATAACCCTGCATAGTCTAGGGCAAACAATATGACAGGGACACACACACACAACATATTGTCTGGCTCTCATGCTGTATGGTGAGACTGGCTTTGGCTGATGTTACTACATCATGACAAAATGTCCTCTGGCTGATTTATCGCAAGAGAAGATTGGTTCTTTCTATAAAGTAGTTTACATTTGTGTGTGTGTCTGTGGATGTATGCATGTTGAGTGACAGAGAGAGACACAAAGTGAGAGTAGGAGAGAGGTGTGTGGTGCATATGGCAAGGAACAGGACAGTGTGTGACTGTTGAATTCAAGTTCAATCATATTAAGCAATAACTTCTAATTTGTTTGCTTTGAGGAAACCTTGCACTTTTGTAAGCATGTCCTCTATAAAACAACATATAAACAATTTATGCAACACAGCTAATTATTTTATTTGTGACTGAATAATTCATTAGTTAACTACAACTAATAGTTGCAGCTATACACTCAATAATTTACAACACAGTGAGCAAAAAAGTAAAATTTTGGACACTTCATCATTTTGCATCATCACTGAGAGGTGTAAAACTTAATTAAAATATTACTATGTATATTATTATGTGTGCCAGATAGCATGATCTACCAAAGACACAGATAACTTTGGAGATAATGCTCTCATCACATACAGTATTGGAAAATAATTGATTATTATAACTATAGCTCAAAGATGACATTGAGTGTGTGACAACTGTTGCCTTAACAGGCTTAATAAAAACCACAAACTGTTAGATAACATGAAGAAAAACAACATGAGGCAGAGCCAAAACCTATTTTCCCCATAATCATTTGGTTGAGCATAGAGCACCTGCTGCCAGCCTGGCTTTACGCTGTGCCTGCTAGCACCGGCATATGGCAAACACATACTCACATACACACTCACGTGTGCATGTACACGGCCACTATTTCTGGTTCAGGGCTGTTGTAATCTGGCATACAGCTCATATTGTCTGAATGTCACATCTTTATGCATGAATGTGCTGTATTTACACACCCAGACATGGTTACACTCACATACATAGTATATTTAAAAATATACAGATACAAAGAGACATTTATTAATGCATTTCACACAAGCACATAGAGACAGAGGTAGCAGATGTCCTCTGCCTACATCCACATACATCATGACAACTCAAACATTCTAGTCCTGGATTGTCAGAGCAGTTTGTACTCAGTTGGACACAAATACTGACACATAGCTAAACGCTTTTCTGTTTTACCCTTGCATTAGGAGATCAAGAGCAGCTTGATTTTTAGCAATCCAGGCAGAATTACTGGCAGACATTTCCATTAGAACCAGAGTAGGCTATAATAAATGTCTTTACTCACTTCTCTGTGATCAGCAAACCTCTTTTATGGCTAACTCTCTTGGATATCGTTCACAACAGCAAATATAAGAAAAAAGTATATATTTGTATAATTTAATGAGCACTGCCATTCTAAATTGCCATTTAAGATTTGACACCCAAGCTATGAAGTGCAAAGGAGAGAAAGTGGTATCTGAGACCGTGATGGGTAACAAAGCTGGAGGAAAGTACAGAGCTCTGGTCACATTCAGATGCTTAAGCTGCTGCTGCTCTGTAGGTCTTTTGAATCCTGATCTTCTTAAAATATCTGTGGTTTGGTCTATATACCTGTGTTTTCTGGGATGAATTTGAATGCCTCCTTTGTTGATCCTGGGTTTTTTGATTTACTGCATGCAACTTGACTTTTCTGTTTTATATTCTTTCAGGATGACAGATAAATTAATTATTAAGAATTTGTTTGGACATAATGTTTTTTCACCTTGCTTTGTCTGTGTGTGTTCATTTGCAGTATGACCCAGAGAATTCGGGCTTTATCAGTACAGAGCGATTCAGGGACTTGCTGGCGACCCATGGTTCTGAGCTTGATCCCCACAAACTTGAAGTCCTATTGGCTCTTGCAGATGGCAACGCTGATGGAAAAATTTGCTACCAGGACTTTGCCAACCTGGTAAGATGTTTTAACGTTTCATACGGTTGGTGGGATCAGTGATCGACAGAATAAATAGTTAATCATTGTTTTTTTTTTTATAATATCTTTATATCTATGTTTAGATTGTCATTTCAATTTCTGTATACAAATATCCAACACATCCTTGCCAGCTGTATTGCAAGTCATGTTATTAAACCTAGAGTCTTGGACTTCACAAGAGTTAGATGTGAGTCATGAATCCGATTTTAACATTAGACTTGACAGAATCAATAAATGCAATTCAGCTTTGACACTTAGGGCTTATGACTTTACTTGGATTTTTTGATTTGCAGTTTATTTCATTTGAAGCAAAAACTGTGGTGTAGTCAGAAAAACAATGGGCACTGAAAAATGAATACTTATATGTTGAATATACAGTATATGTAATGTTGTAACTGTGCTACACACAAATCAAATTCCCATTATATCCCACTTGTAAACTTGCAAAACAATGTGTGGAACACCTCTTGAAAAATGTGCATTTCTGCATTGTCTGCACTCCCTTTACTTTTTCATAAAAAAGCAAAGCAAAACTTTTTTCTGCCTCATCACTCATCTCCAAAAGCCATGTTCCAAAAATTCTCTCAGCTACTAAGTAGAAAGTCTTCCCAGTAAGAAATGCCTCTCAGTTTGGTGATAAATTCTCCTCTTAATGCTCACCTTGCCCCACTTTCCATTTCACCTTCAAACTATTGTTTGGTGCTGACACTGTCCAAGGTCTCGCTCAAGGATCTCCAGCTGTGCTCACTGCCTCATAACCTTCTCAATTTCAGTTTTTTGCTGTCTCGCTGCTGTTCGTCATACTAGGCTGAACTGCTGACCCGGGACTGTGTGTTGTTGTCTTGGAGTGGGAGTAGTTGTGTGGTAAACAATAACTGCTGGGTGGCTGAGGGCTTGGATTGGTGTGTGTGTCTCTGTAGAGAGACAGTGGGGAATTCATAGTTGTCTGTGAGTGTGAGTATACCCATCTCTCCCTTTCTCTCTTGTTCTTCTGAGCTGTGGATTGTATGATACAGTGGGTGAGCCATGAGGCCTGTAGGAAGCTTGGAAAAAATGTTCAAGGATTTTTCAATATTGGTTTCTACTGGTGAAGTCATGTCACGTGACAGGCCTTGGGTCATGGCGAGCTACTGGAAGTGGGACAGAGAGGAATCGGGTGCTTCCAGTAGCATCTGTATTCACATTTTTTCTTCTTAGCCGCTTTTGTGTCCACCCACTCAATGGTTTATACATTCACTGAGGCAGCTACAAGGAAACAAAACACAGAGAGCAATGCAGGCAGGGAGCAAGAGGATAAAGAAAGAATTCTTGTTTATGTTTGCAGTGAATTAGTAAGTCCTGAAATAATTAGTTTAGATAATTAATTAATCATGCTGAAATCACTGGCACCTAACCATATTCTGCACATGACACTGTCTTCAAACTCTGTGACTTTTCCAGACATTATTGTTCAGCCAGTGTTTCACATTCATCAATGCAGCATCATCCAACAAGGAGCTGTCCAGTTCAGGAAGACATTCCTGGTGGATTGTTATTTATACTATTTATCTGGCAATTGCTGGTCAGGTGAGTTTTGAATGCAAAAAAACAACAGATCATTAATAATTTTGGCCTTGTCATTTTTGTTCTAATTTGGTGCATCAGTAAAATCAAATCTTAATTAAACTTGATGGAGTTTTGTCTTTGTTCTTTTGGAAGCAATTAAACTATATACACTTTTGGTTTTGGTCATTTCCATAGAAAAAGTAAGGGATTTGTGTGACTAATAATACATTTGGGTTTAACAGTATTACTTAAATGGAACCCTCAAGACACTGTTGCCCTGCTTAATTTTTACTTGTGCTCTTGAGTCTGAAATGGTGCAGAGCCCAGCAACCACAGTCTAGTATCTTGTGGAAAGTCGTCCCAGAAGAGTAGAGGCTGTAAGAGCAGAATATTAATTGTATTCATTCCATTGTTTTGGAATGTGACAGTCTATTATGGATTATGGGTATAATGCCTGGTTTTTCTTTTGGCCATGTTTTGTATTTCTGTGATAAAGTTCTGTGATAATTCACTGCTAGTTTTGCATTTACCCACTATTTTGTTCCCTCTTTTGCTGTGGTTGTGTTGTGACACATTTTAGTTCAGTGCCATCACCGTGAGGACATTTTGGCACTAAGACTTGGTTTTAGTGTTAAGTAATGTTAGAATAAGGTTTAGGTTAAGGTTGGACTTACACTAGACATTAGATTATGAGAACAGGCTAAGGAAAGCATTATGTGAGTGAATGTCCTCACAGCTATAGAAAGGCAAATGTATGTGTGTGGGTGTGTACTTGTGCAAGTATGTGGTCTGGAAGTGGCCATGGTAACCCATAATCATTTTCCCACAGTTCTCTGTGCCTGACATAAAGGCTAAAATAATTGTCTTTTTCTGAAGTTTATCTCCTAACAGTGGTCCCTGCAGCAACACTAAAATTCTCATTAAACAGTGCCAGTAGGACCATCAGCCAACTGTTCAGAGTAACATCCACTAACTGAAGAATCACAGCTTCCTGCAATCCCAGACACTCAAACACAATAGTAGAATTGAGTTATGGAGAACGACAGGAACAGAGCAGAGTAAGAGAAAGATCGGGAAAGGAAAGAGGGAGAGAAGGGGGACAGAAGACACATCGTCATAGAGAATGTTATAAACCACACATGTCTGGTAAAAGATATAAAGCTTGGAGACAGCAGTGCTTTAGGTGGAAAGCTAAGCCTGTTACAGTAACCTATGCAAAGAAATTGCCATCTCAGCCTCTCTTAATTGTGACCAGCTCAGACCTTTAGCGATATAGTTTTTTTTTTTAATGAGCCATATTTAATTAGTGCACACATTTATGTTCCCCTTATACTGTAATATTTAAGTAAGTTAAGTAAGTTAAGTTCTTGTTTTCATTTACTCAGTGTAGGTGAGAATAAAATGTAAAGTGATTTACTATGTGTTTCCTTTGCCAGCAACAGTCAACAGGTTATGCAGTCAGGTTTGTAAGTAATGAAACAAAGATACGTCTTTTTGGAGATTTTATCCTCTGTACACCACCACCATGAATTTGAAATAAAACACACAAGATGTGAGCAAGGCCAAGACTTTCAGCTTTAAGTCAAGGGGTTTGACAAAAGTGTGGCATCAACCATTCTGGAATTAGTCATTTTCATACACACACCTCTTTTTTTGTGGCTCATAAATAATGGAACAAATTGCTGACAAGCAGTTGCATGTCCAGGTGTGACCTGTTCCCTTGGTATACCATGACTAACCAAGCAGATAAGAGGCCTCAACATGTGGTCCAAAGAGATGTCTATGTGATGAAGGCCATTATAAGGCTGAAAAACAAATAAAACCATCAGAGACAGAAATAGCAAAAACATTGTGAGTGGCCAATACAACAGCAACATTGTTAAAAGTAAGTAATTAACTGGCAAGTTCAGCAACAGAAAAATCCTGAACTGTGGATGACCACAAATTCTGTCCATGAAAAACCTTTTCATGGGCATGTATGGCTGCGAATGGAACTGTGTCACTGGTGTTTTTTGACATGACTGCTGAGCAAAGTAGCAGGATGAATTCTGTGTTGTATAGGGCTATACGCTCTGCTCAGATTCAGCCAAATGCTGCTAACCTGATAGGACGCCGCCTCATACTGCAGATGGATAGTGAAACAAAACATAGAGCTAAAGCTACCCAGGAGTTTCTCAACACAAAGAAATGAGCTATTCTTGCAAGTCAAGGTCACTCACCCGGTCTCAACCCAATAAAGTATGCTTTTCACTTACTGAAGACTGAAGACCCACAAACAAGCAGCAGGTGAAGGCAGCTGCAGTGAAGACCTGGCAAATCATCTTGAGGGAAGGAACTCAGCATTTAGTCATATCCATGGGTTCCAGACTTTAGGTAGTCATTGATTGCAAAGGATTTTCATCCAAGTATTGAAGGCAATCCTTATGTTTGTAATTATTTTATCATTGAAAAATAAATTATTAATTAATTTTTAGTTTATACCGTTATTCATGAACCCCCACTGAAATGGGTGTGTGTGTATGAAAGTAACAATGATGCTACACATTTGTCATACCTCTTTGAATTAAAGCGGAATATGTTCCATTTCAAATTCATTGTGGTGGTACAGATTACAAATCCAATAAACTTACTTTCATTCCATTACTTATGAACCTGACTATAAAATGTTTGATCATAAAAATTAAATACCTATTTATGAATCAAATTTTTCTCTCCTGCTTTTTGCAATTACGCAAGATGCATGATTTGTGTATGATTTTGTGAGTTTCAAAATGAGATGCCCATGGTTTGAAAAATTTCACATTTGTGTTGGGAAAAAGACTTTAAATCCAAATAGATCATAAGTTCTTTTTAATGAAAGCAGAAAATTGCCAGCTTAAAAAAAATATAAACTGACTGACAGAATCTTCTGTAACTAGAGTGTCTGAGTGATGAGCAACTTGTGAGCTATGTGCCAATCAAAAAAGACAAATATATGTTTGAAAATCTAATCTTCAATGACAGTAAAGGGTGAAGAGAAGGGTTTGGTGGTTGCTAGGTGATGATACAGGCATTTTGTTGCCATGGTGAGGTGGTAGGGCTCCGTCATTGTTGTGGACTGAGGAGTCCACAGTGTGTGATACACTGGCCTGTACGGAGAACACCCGTGTACTGAAGCTCCAGTTGTATTCGATAAACAGTTCTTGAATATTAAAAAATAAAATGTGTTCAGGTGTTTATTGTATGTGAACAATAATAAGTAATGCTGAATTAATGATAATGAACTGGTAAACTTCAGTCTCAACCCTTTCTCCTTCCTCATGTTTTACTCTTCCCACTCTTATTTTTCTTACCTCTCCCTCCCTCCTTCTGTCTTCTCTTCCATTTCCTCCCCATACCTTCCTTTCATCCCTTTCTCCCTCTTTCTTTCTCACTTCTCCAGATGAGTAACAAACGCTCCAATAGTTTTCGGAGGGCTATTCTGCAGGGGAGCAGGCAAATAAAAGGCTGCAGTCTCAGAGATGAGGTTGGCTTGGGACTGTCCCAGCAGCTGGTCCGGCACATCGCCTACGAGACTCTGCCCCGTGAGGTCGACCGCAAGTGGTACTTTGACAGCTACACCTATTGTCCCCCACCCTGGCTCATTCTGGCTATCACCATTGCTGAGGTAAATTGTTTGGGAGTGTGATACCAATATGTGTCCTATACCCTCCATTATTAAAGGTGTGATGTGAAGCCTTTGACCACAGATTTCTCCTTTTAAGTCATGATAATAGTTAGTTACAGATTTTGTTACAGTTAGTGCAGTAACACAGCAGGAAATGTAGCATTGTACCAACAAAATTCAGAGAAGATTCAGCTAGCAAATATAAACATGGAAGTAAACTAAGTAGGTTTATTTCATTTTATGTGGGAAAAAAATGCTTGCTAAAAAATGTGCACAGTACGTTTTGGCATGAAAAACATAAACAAAACTGAGTAGTTTGCGAGAAAACTTCACAGGGTAGCTTAATGTTAGTTCAAATACATGCATAGTATGTATTACTTTTTTAAGGTTTGGTAGGATGACTTGAGTCCAATGTTGGTTTAATAAAAGAGATTACTTAAAAATTATAATAGAAATGTGTTCTTAAAAACTGACAGTGGCGTATTGATCCAATGATAGTTTTTCACTGCCAGTTAATTTACTGTAAGATGACAGATATCTCTTGGAGATAAGTAAATGTTCAACTTTAATCTGATTACTAGAGCAATATGTTTTGATTTATCATGCTGAGCATTATTTTACTGCATTTACTGTGCTGTGTATACTAATTCCTCCTAAAATCGCTCACTTTATGTTCACCCCTCTGTGCTTTTCCAGGTGGCAGTGTTCATGTACTATGGATTCCAACTGGACCGTTTGGTCCTACAGGTGTCCAGTCCGTCATTTTTAAAGAGCCCCTTACCTTACCACCCCCAGCTACGAGCACAAGCCTGGAGGTACCTCAGCTACATTTTCATGCACACTGGGTAAGTTCAGATTCTGCTGTTGGATTTCTAACAATAAGCATTGCAACCATGTTCCTACACTTTGTATAGTGTAAGGCAACTTTCTAGTTAATCAATTAATCATCTGTTCTATAAAACATCAGTTCCTGTGAATGCTGACTTTTCTAGAGGTTAAGACAATGGGTCTAGTGTAATAATAATAATAATGAATACTTTATTGATCCCCTTGGGGAAATTGTTGTTTGGACAGCTGCTAGACCTGTGTCA
>JAUMHL010000001.1:15408521-15422633 GCA_032362345.1 Sandelia bainsii
CTGGGACTGAGAATCGAATCGCTAACCCTTGGGTTGGGAGACGACTGCTCTACCCACTGAGCTATCATGCCGCCCCAGTCTCTGACTGGGCCTCTGTTATTTTTCTTTCATACATTCATGGTTGTATACATTTTTGAGTGTTGTATGTTTTTATATTTTGTTAGTTTTAAATGTATAATTTATTATTATTATGAGTATTCACTGAGATATGATAACTTGATTGCTGAGGTTTTTACTGTTAATTGTAAAATTGTAGTTTGTACTGTGATGTAATATTTGCTTGTGGGGACTCCAAGAAGAGTAGTGGCTAATTGGGATCCAAATAAATAAACAATAAACAATATCAAAGTCACGTGCATATCTTAATGGCAAAATTTAGTGTGTCCGTAACCCGGTCAGTATCTAGATTTTTGACACTGGAAATGGCTTAATAATCAATTTCACATGACTGAACTGAACATTTATCTTCATAATTACTCTCCCTTGCCACAAGAAACTGCTAAATATTAAAGTGACAGATTATTTATTAAAATGTCTTCAGCCTGCCATTCTCCTCTCCTCTCCTCTCCTCTCCTACTATTTTATTATCAGTTCAGGCCAGGTCATCCAGGTTTAATTACCCTCCTAGGTAGATGTAGTCTCAGGCAATAATGAGAACTAATAAAATGGTAATTTAATTAGCAGAACCTGAAGGTTCTGGGGAGAGACGATGTTGGGTGAAAAGATAAACTAGTGAATGAATGTAGTGGTGAAATGAGAAAGTTGGAATGTTTGATTAAAAAGGAACATACTGAAATGATCTAGGTCCTCAAGGGAAGTGGCTGTAAAGAAAAGGATTAAAAATATTATCGATCTACCTATTTTGTGTTATAATAAAAAATCTATTTATACTGTAAAGCAATCCCATATGTTGTCTGCCGAATATTGTCTGGTAGTTTAGTACAAAATAAATCTTGGGGTAGCCAGTGTTTGTGGCAACCATCTCTTTTGTTCTTTACCACCAGATTTAATTTATTACCAAGATAGAAACAACAGCAGTAACATCTTTTTAATAACATTAACATGGCTCTATAATGTTTTTATGCTTAGTTTTTCTCACTAATACTCCAACACTGTGTTTTGTACATGCCCTGTGAACTAAGTGCTGTTTTATGTGAAAAACAGAACACTGTTCAATCACAAATAAAATTTCATTTGTTGTGGTTTTGTGGTCGTTTGGGCTGCTTAACATTCAGTGGTTAGTGCCACTGTGCAGCAAAGGTCGTGCAGATGCAGTAAATAATCAGTTCGAGTCATTAATGAGCTCTGAATGCAAACAACCTCTGATCTATCACTATTCCAAAATTCATTTCACATTTTTTGAGTACATTTATTTTTTCTGCAAAGAAATATATTTTTCTGTGTGCACAAATAGGCAACCAGTAGTGTTTATTTATCCAGAGTATAAAGCTTTGCTTGCTGGTTCACACTGGAACACAGAGTCATTGTTATTTGCTGGCAGTTGAAGTAACCTGGTCAGCTCACTTGTGCTTGATTAAAATGTACATTACACTTGTTTTGCATTCAAAGTCATACAAAGGGGTGGCGTACTGTATATCTTCATCAATCCCTGGAGGTTAGAAGTGATGAGCATGGGACTGAACCACTTATTCACTAGTACACACAGTACTTTATATATTAATTGACACTTTCTTGAAAATCTTTTGTAACTAACTGATACCACTGTTTCCATATTTCACCATCCCATTTTCTCACACCAGTGCACACACTACACGCTAATGTAATCCTGCCAAAAGGTCAGAAGCACTGATCCTTCCCAATTCTCAACCCTAAAACAGAGTGTAAAAAATTTGGCCCTAAAACACCCCTCAGTAGAGTTTTATGTAGAATCTCTGTCTCTCTCTCTCTCTAGTTGTCTTTGCTCCCTCTCACACAGTCACACACGAAAAAACTGTATGCCTATAGCAGTCATCAAAAATACAGATTAGCTTCTTGTAAATGAAATATGACTCTAGACATTTTGCAGCAAAAGATTGCTTTGCAGTTCCAGTTGCCCTTGTCATGATTCAATAATATATTATATTGTCGCAGTACAGTATGTGCTGGTTTAATGTTGACACTGAGCACCTAATGTAGTTTTATGATAAATCTTATATTCATCTTATGTTTTCTCAATAAGGTTTCTGTTTGTGTAAGGTTGTCCAAAGAAGTTTCAGCAACTTCAGTGCTTGAGTTGTGCAGTAAACTTCACTTAAAAATCAAAAACTGTGAAAAAAAACCCCATTAAATAGTTGCTGTGGTGTGCCCTGAAAGACCATGATCAAGTGGTTACAATAGGATCATGAGTGTCCTATCCAACAGTGAAGACCATCCCTCACAGCCTCATTAGCTGTATAGAAATAGATAGCCGCTGTTATGTGGAGAGGACTTGTCATTGTGCATTTAGACAGGACTCTCTCAGTTAATCAATAAGTCCCACTGTTTCTTTGATCACTGGAACAATCCTCTGTGTCAGCAGCATGTTGAGGTGGCAGAACTGTTTCAAACTAAGAGATTATTGGTCTTGTCTCATATCTTCTAATCTATGTTGTAGGAATTGTGTGTGTGTGTTTGTGTTTGTTTGTTTTGGTAATTTTTTGATCATTTCTACAAGGATGCAGAAGCTGTTTGTTTGTTTTGTTCAGAATTACCTTTGGGACTGTGTGTCGAATGGGGAGGAAATGAGACTCCTGTATGTGTCATCTCTCTCTGTCTTTCTCTTTCCTTCCTTCTCTCTCCTCTCTTTGAGCAACACAGAAATGAGAGTGTAATTCAGACAGACAGACAACAGAAAAGGAAAGTGATTGAAATGAGTGAGAGACAGTGATGAAGATACAGAGAAAGTAGAGAGGGAGAGAGAGAGAGAGAGGCAGGGATCATGTTATAACTGCTGTTCTTTTGGATTCTGCTGTGGCACCTAAACGTGTCTGAGCTGCTGACTGAGGTTTGGCTAGAAGGACTTATTAGCCATGAAGGGCACAGTAACTGGTGTCTGTATGTGTGTGTGTGTGTGTGTGGGTGGGTGTGCGTACATGTGAACTTTTGCTTATAGTCATCACAGTGAAACACAAACCATGAGCAGATTTAGATAAATTTGTCCCCAACACACATCTCTTGTATCATACCATTGTTGTGTGTGTGTCTTTGCAACTGTATGAGTGGTGTGATTTTGTGTCTACATTGTGCCTCTCTCCCTGTGTTCATATGTAGTATCTGAGTGTGTTAATGATTATCTGTTGATGACCACATGATTTGATGAAGGAGCAGATGTTCTGTGTCTGTGTGTGTGTGTGTGTGCGCGCGCGTGTGCGTGAGCAAGCATACTAAAATGGTTTCAGAAGTAACAGGCAGGTGATAATGTGTTATAATAAAAAAAAACATACTGCAGACTCTAATCTCCTTTTAAAATGAGTGACATATAATCATTTGGTGTTGAAAATGCCCTAAACCATGTCTGAGGCGAACTGAGTATTTGCTTAGGAATTTCCTCTATGGTTGCTTTTATTTCTCAGAGGATTATACTGGTTTTTTTTGTTTTTTTTACTTGACAATCATCTATAATGCCATTTTCTTTGTCTTTATTTCTGATAATGGCTGTGTGCAGCTGTTATTATCTGGGATATCTTGTTTTCCTCCTCTCAGCTGCCACTCACACATGCACAGCACTGAAACAACTTCCCTTGCAGACAACATAAACCCAAATTTGGATTTTGACACAGTTTCTCTTTTATCACTGTTTAGTGCCAGAGTTGAGTGTGTTTCCTGTCAATCATCTACCACCCACAGGAAGTGACCCTACAGAGTTTATTATCACACCCATATCTTCACATTTGGAACATTTTATTGGTAAAGAAACAGTAAAACGCTAAATCAAGCTGCTTTTGATTGCAAGTTTGCTTAGAAATCTACATAAATTTAATTGCACTGAAAAATGATGTAGGTGAACATTGGTGTGTTTAGTTGGTTTTGCAGGGGGAAAAAAGCCAAATTTACATTTAGTCACTATTAAACATCTTTTATTTCTCAGGATCGAATTTCAAAATTTTTTACTTACATTACAAAATGTTCTTTGACTTATAAATTTACTTTAATTTAATTTTTTGACCTGCAGTAGTTGCACAGACACCCATACACAAACAAACCTTGTAATCCTGTCAACAGCTCAGCAACACAGATCCTTGCCAATTGTCAAAACAAAAACACAGTGCACATACCAGCCAAAAAACAAGCCTCACTAGAGAGCTCTGCAGCCTAAATTACTCTCTCACTCTCTTTTTGTATCACTCTCCATCACGTTTCTAATAGTCAAACCATGCATGTGTTTATGGCTTTATTTATTTGGTTTCCAGATATTTGTCTTTTGTTTTATTTTACTTTAATTAAAACTCATACAGGATGTCCCACATAAAAAAACAAGAATGCTAGAAGAGTCAGGCCGCTTGTCTGTGTTTACTTTTTATACTGTCATTTTTTGAAGCATTTACATTTTTTGAAGCATTCTGGTTTATAACATGATTAAGATGAGTAAGTCATATTTAATCATCTGATTATATTTAAATAATTATGCCCATATTACATATGGATGTAAATATTGTATTTACATATGTCATTTAAACATTCTGTTCATTCATTCATTTTTCTGTGTGTGTGTGTGTATTTTTACAGGATTGAACACCTGAGTCTCAACATGGCCATGCAGCTGCTGGTGGGAGTCCCTCTAGAAATGGTCCACGGAGCCCTGAGGATTGGACTGGTCTACGTGTGTGGTGTGCTGGCAGGTGGGTGTTTGATCTCATACATACATACACACACAATTATAAACTCAGTCTTTATACACTGACTACCTACATTCTCCTCCCTCTTTTCTATACACAGACACACACTGCAGGGTTTTGCCTTTCAGTTCCACTGTTGCTACAGCTGCTTGTTGTCTATGCATTTAACAATATCACATTAGAGCCAGTATACTGGTGGATACTGGTCATTGAGAAATATGAAAAGTGTGTGTGTCTGTGTGTCTGTGTGTGTATGGTGTGTTCTGAACAGATGGTCTTGTGTTTCTGTCTTCCTACCAGACATGGTAGGATGTAGGGGGTTGTCAGTGTCCCTTCAAAGCCCTTGCCTCCCACCCACTGTCATGTGTAATTGCACAGTGGAAGGAGAGACATCTCAAATTGAGTGAGAAACACACACAAACATACACAGTAGTAATGAAATAGGAAGGGGGTTGTGAGGTAGGGATGAAGACAGAGAATAGACAGAGGAGGGGAGATGAATTCATAAGTGTTAATAAGCCGTAGAGGATTCGCAGAAGGGAACCCGGATATGAGAAACTTAGAGACAGCAGAGGAGAGGAGGGGCGGTGAGATTTAGGAGGAACCAAGTGAGCAACTGCAAATGAGAAAGAGAAAGCAGAGAAAGCACAAACACAGCTTTGAACAAAATGTCACTGCTCACTTCCAACTTCCCTGTTAACCTCAGGCACTGGTGCAATTTCAGCTCCCTTCAGCTGAGACAGTGAGTCTGCATTTCTGTGTGTGTGTGTGTAGGGGGGTCAGTATACACAAACAAAGTCATCTACATGAGTGTTGTTTTTGTTCCACCAAACCAAACATTTGGTTTTGATATTTGTGTTGTACAGAGATGACACTTCTAGCTCTGAGATAGCTGGAGTGGAAATATTGGGCTACTTTTTAAGAGTTGTTTTTTTTTGGAAATGTGTCCGGTCCGTGGTAGAATGAATGCAGGCTATTGTATGTATGTGTGCGTGTGTGTTACTGAAGCAGAGGAAATTGTGAGATATGCGTTGCAGCCAGTCCTGTTTTGTTTAATATTCATGACAATTATGTTTCTCTCCATCTCTGAGTGTCCATCTGTTTCTTTGTGTGTGTGTGTGTGTGTGTGTGCACAGCAGAGGTCAGTGACAGACACCCTGGGGATACCAGCTGTGGTGGCCTGTAGTCTTGCATTAACCTTGCACTTAAATGAGGAGGAAACGCATCAGAAATCACATCCACTTATGTATACGCATAGACCGTACACACAGACATCAGCTGTTTTAATTAGATATCGACCACCAGCAGAGGAGGGGAGTCACACTCTGGTTGTGTTGGCTGTGATGGTCGGGTTTGTTGTGTCTGACTGTGTTTTTTTTTTTTTTTACTGTAAAAGGATGCCAGTCATAGTTACATTTCTCAAATTTTTTATAATTTAGAAAAGTGGATGGATGTGATAATATTTTGTTAGCATTGTAAATGTGCCATTTATGCAGCAGTGTTTAAAAACAATGATGTAATTTTCCATTTACTGTTTAATTATTTTAATATTTGATGGGAAAGTTTATTTCAGTTGTAAAATAGCCTACCTTAGTACATATCTTTCTGAAAACCACATAATGCACACATCAGTTGTCTGTAAAGTCAAAACTTAACATTTACTGTATGGAAAATAATTGAAACTCTCTATACATCTCTAGTTGATATACACATTGATAACTACACATGTTTTTGATTTCATGTCATTTCAGCAGTTTGGCTTATTGCTTTTTTGCATTTTTGACAAGTGGGAGATGATGTAAACAGCATCAAGTACAACATCAACAATGATTTTGAATTTGCTACACAATGACACTGCCAGATTATGTGAAGAAACACAACAAGCAACAATAAACAAAGAGGAATTCAGCTGGCACATACAGGGGTCAAGGCAGAGGTCAGAGGTCAAGTAATAACTCAGAGAAGTTGATGACCATCTATGGCCCACACATACTCTGACACTTTAACAATGGAACATGAGTAATCTCTCATATACAGCAGATAAGTACGTAGACAAAAAAAAACAATACAAAGAGCTTCACGCAGGTGCAACAACAGATGGGAACATTTATACAACAACATGCAGTCAAGCAGAAAAAACAGACATACAGACAATAAAATAAACAACAAAGGGAAGTCCCACATTACAATTCAAAGAATCAACTACTGGCACAGGGTGTTCACTCACAGAAGGAACACTCCACAGCTTAACATACAGCCAGAGTGATTTATTCATAATGAGCACTGATGTGCTTTATTATCTCCCCTCATGTCCCTGGTTCTTCCTCTGCAGTTTGAAAGAACAACCAAGATAAATGAGATGCCACTTTTGACTCTAAAAACTACAGGCCTCCTCTCGCCGGATGAGGGACTTTAAGATACTGTGTCCTTTTCTGTACTTTATGTGTGTTTGTGTGCACACACGTCCACGTCGCTAAAATAATGTTATTAAACCTAGTTAATTACAGGAATGGAGGTCACCCTGCCCAGACAGACTTCCTAAATACAGGAAGCACTGAGCTGGAGGTGTCCTAAATCAGGTGTTTCAGTGTCCCTATGTCTGTGTGTGTTTGAAGAGGAAGGAAGTAGCGTGCTTTAAAAGGGTGTATCATATGGAGCGCAAATATCTGTGATTACTACAGCCCACTTTAATAATTGAGGGTTAAAATTAGATTCTAAATTCATGCTTAGTTTATCAGTTATTATATACACAATTTATCTACATTAATTAAAAATGTAACAGTTTTTGCATAGTTATCATTATTAATGTACGTGATTTCAGAAGCAATTCTTGCGGTAATCAGTTTTTTCCACCAAAAATGTCTGTAAACGTGTATATGCCTATCTGAACGTACTGTATATGTTTGTGTATGTAATCACCCAGCTGCTTAAATGACTCCACAGTGTCTAATGACCTGGTGAGTCAGATGCTGTTATTACACCACCTCGCTGTGCTGTCATTATGGTTCACACACCTGAGTAGGTCACAGATTAAGAAAAGAACAAACTGCTATTTGGTGCTAAATGTCACCTCCAGTTTTTTAAAATTCTTTCATTTCACTCTCAATCACACTCTGCTCTGAAAACACAGGGTTGGCAAACAGAGAAGCACTGATTTGTAACTCACTGAATAATTTCAGTGCAGTTGGAAAGCTTATCAAATGCAAAGGCCCAAAGTTTTTTTTTTATTGCAATAGAGGCCACTGAAATGAAAAACATCTTGATGTAACACATTGTCTGTGAAGAAGGAGACTGCTTGTGTTTGGGTAATGTAATTGTCCAAATAAACATTTCTTTATCTCCTATTTTAATTCTGTGTCTTACACAAAGACTGTAGTGAGAACAGATTTCCTGTGGTGACTCTGGGGACTTTGAATGTCCCCACATTTAGACTTGTCTGTGCTTGATTGGATCTTTTGTTCATGTGAGGAATTGGGGCCAGGGTGCTAATGAGACCAATTCGCTGTTAGCGACTACAGAGTTTGTATGAATACAGTTGATTTACAAAAAATCACAGTGTGTGCTGATACAGTATGAACAAGCCTCTATTCATGAATGCCTATTTATTACACATTCACATTAAGTAACGGCACCACAGCAGCCTTTCTTCCATACAAAATAGATGTTTTCAGTGCAAAAATTGTCACAGCTTGAACAAAAACAGTTTGAATTAGTCATTTAGTCACAGTATGACTCTCTGAGGGAAAACTTTATAATGTATAGTGAAAGCTTATACTCACACATTTCATATAAAGTTGAGTATAATTTAACCTTCTTTCACATTACAGAAAATTTGCACAACTTATAGTTATTCATTTATCCCATAAATGGCCAACTGCCAGGCTGAGCAAATATAATCTAATTGAGAAAACAGTCTCGCTATGAGGTCTGTGAAACACAGTAGCTGTTGTGGAACTTTCGATCACATTACAAGTTCTTCATCACAAATGCTGTTTCTCTAAGCACTTAAAAGTCAGTATAATCAATAATTTTATTGTATCAATGGATCACATCATTATATGTAAATGAAATATGATAATTATGTACATTGTGAAACATTCTACTCTGGAGCACATTCATAGTCTTGCACTTGTTTGTTGGGAAAACTCACGCTAATATTTATGTCAGCTATTAAGAAAAGAGCTTGCAAGACAAGTTTAAACCCTGACTCCTTTCCCACCTTTACACAGCCACTTCGATAATGGTGTGAAGTGGATGTGAGTATTAGGTTGTTGGTTTTGGACACTTATAGAAATACAGACTCCTCTAATCTGACATTGGAAAGTTTTTTGGGGGGAAGAAGTGCCTCGTTATTATCAAGGACTTAGGTATTTCATGAGCAGGTTCACTTACCTGTGACTTCATCACTACAGGGTCTCTGGCGGTGTCCGTCACTGATATGACAGCTCCAGTGGTCGGGTCATCTGGGGGAGTGTACGCCCTGGTCTCAGCACATTTGGCTAATGTAGTAATGGTAAGTTTGTGTGTGTGTGTGTGTGTGTGTGTGTGTGTGTGTGTATGATTATCACAGCACTCAGTTATCCTGTCACATTGCCACATCATCAAAGCAGCTTGTTTGGGGGCCCAGTAGGTACCTCTTTCATTTGAAAGATGCCATGCATTCCTCACCTTCACCGTCAGTTTTTCCTTTAACTCCTAACATTAGAGAAGTCTGTGAGCATATGCACGTTAATGTGATAGTATGTGAGGAAATCTCATCCCACTGTGCTGTGCTGTCTTTTGACATCTATGCCTACTCTGCAAGGACTCAAGGTGAACCTCTGCTATGTTTAATAGAGTGCTGTTTATATACCCTGCCAGATCATCCATAACATTACTGGGGTCATATTGGAGGGGTTTGTCTTCCTTCTCTCAACTGAATCAAATTATCTAACACAGCAAGAACAGATTGGGGGTCAGAATGTCTCTGGGGCCTTTAAAATTGAAGTGACTTGAGACAGAGGGTGAGATATCATGTCATGTCAGCATGTGTGCATATGACCTTCTAGCACAGTTTGCTCTGTCTTTTTCACCAGAGCTTATGTCTTTATCAATTCTACATCTTTCTCTCTTTTTTTGTAGAATTGGTCGGGAATGAAGTGTCAGTTTAAGTTGTTCCGGATGGCCATGGCGCTCGTGTGCAGTAAGTCTGGATAAATAGGCCACACTCTCCTTTAACTCAAAGGGAAGTCATTAGTGTAAACAGTTGCATTAGTGGAAATTATACTAAACATTGTCCAAGAGTAATTGCATTGATCATAAATGCTACTGATGTTCCTTATGTTCAGTATTTCAGGTCAAGAAATCATGTAAAAAGAATTGGCATTTGTCTAAATTGTATTAAATTAAACTTTGGGGCTTCAGTACAGTTTTTGGAAAAATAAATAAAAGCAAATCTAACTTTCTAAAATTCTATTCTATTTTATTACATTTTCAGTGTTCAGAAATTACATATTCGGTGTGCTCCCATCATGCTGATATTTTTTCTCGTACTGCTTACAGTGAGTGTAGAGTTTGGTCGGGCTGTGTGGTTGCGGTTCTATCCTCCAGCTTTTCCTCCGTGCCCCAATCCCAGCTTTGTAGCTCACCTGGGAGGAGTGTTGGTTGGTCTGACGTTGGGTGTGGTGGTCTTGCAGAACTATGAGCAGAAACTCCAGGAGCAGTCTCTGTTTTGGATATTCTTCTGTGTCTACACCTTGTTTGTGCTTTGTGCTGTTTTTTGGAACATTTTTGCCTACAGCTTGCTTGATGTGCGACTACCCCCGCCACCATGACTTGCTTATTTGAGGCGGAAAAGACGTATCACCTTGATTCCTCCATTGGCAGAATGCCTGACCAGCCGGCTGGCTGAAGGAGTCACCTTACCTCTCATACTCTGAGCTCCATCATGGGGTGATCAGAGCTGTCAAACAGCCACCTTTCTCCTAGCTACAGTCAGCACTCTGATGTGACGATAACTGTTGTAACAACCCACCTGCTACCCTATTTGGGTTGAGCATTACCATCATCCATGCTTACAATACAAGCTAACTATACCTGCTCTTTGTTTTACTCCCCTTTTGGACATTATTCTCAAGAGCATCAGCCAGTGGGACTTTGGTTGTCAACACTGTGTTGAAAAATGAGCAGCCAGAAGCCAGCCATCAGGTCTAATGCAACAGAAGGAGGAACAGTCCTGTTCAAATGGCTTAACCTTATTTGCCTCTTTCTTCTCAATCCAATCGTGCCTACTCATGGAGACATCAGCCTGATGAAAGTGTTTCTGTACAGTTTCCTCTTATGTAGGGTGAGAATGTTAAATTGCTGCAGTATCAACTGTTTTCTAACAAAAATGTTATAATCTGCCTGTGCGCTCGTCATAACTGAAGGTCAGAATTTAGGCTTAGCTGGTGTTTTGTGGCTGTTACAACCAGCTAATGAACATGAAACAGCAAAATAGCCCATCACAACATAGAGAGAGCATGGAGAATATAGGCTACAGCAGTTTACCTTTGAAGGAATGTGTGGGTTACTATTCAGTGTTTCCTTCGTTGTTTGCCAGAGAAGGATTCATTTCTGTTCAGCACTATTTGAACCTCAAACTTGTGTCTTTGACAGTTTTTGTTTGTGCAAGGCGTGCAACAATTGCACCATTGTCTGTACAGATAAAAAAGAAGCAGAAGTGCCATTCAGACTTTAAGCTTTCAAAAATGATGCCAAAATATTGTGCAAGCACCAGGGAAAGAGGACAACCTCTGACAAGAATTGCTTTTGTGTTAAAAAATGAATCAAATTTTGTCTGTAAAGAGTTGCTTAAATGTAACAGAAAATATTTATGATCTCTAAAGGATTTCTCACTGACAACCCTGGGACAACCCGAATTCTCATCATTTTCTTGTCCCCTCTGGGTATTTTGTGACAGAAGTTTATGTATTCATTGGTGATGTGTTGAATTACAGAAAATGTGATTAGATTAACGAAAACATCCACCAATGGGGGCAGCTGGGCCATGGGAAAAATTGTCTTATTCTTATTACCAAACGTGGATTTTGTTCAGGGTGGTGTCATTTCACTCTTTGTTCAATAGGCAGTGAAGGAAATGAATAAATCAAAGCTCTCTCATTAGTGAAAACTTAATTGGTTAATTGATTGAATTGCAGTAGAAAGTGACCCCAGTCCTGAGCTGTAAGTCTAGAACTGTACTGTACTTTAACCTCATGCTACACTGGTAACTGCTTCGCACAAGAATTATTATAATGTTATTAAATACAGATTAATATTTTAACATGTGTTTGTTGTTGATTTTTTTACCTTTATGTGAAATGTGTATTTTGTGCAAATTGTTTGGTCAGTCTGACTTGTGATATCTTACCTATATCCTGTATGTATGTTATTTAAAAAAAAACTGGTTTAAAAGAAGGTCTGGGATTGTACACTGCTCAAATAGAATTAAGGGAACACTTAATCCTCACAGTATAACACCAAGTCAGTAAACTACAATCTGTCCATTTAGGAAGCACAAGTGACTGTGAATCAGTTTCACTTGCTTTGGTGCAAATGAAAGTGACAACAGATGCAATGTAGAGGCAAAAGCAAGGCTACCCCCAAAAGGGAAATAGATTGCATGTGGTGGCCACAAACAAATGCCCTCTCCTTATACTTTCTGACTGATTCCTATCAAGTTTTGTGTTTTTCTAGTTTGCTTTCTTTGTCAATACTGGTAGACTGAGGCAGTAACTGCAGCACATTCAGGTTGCACAGGTTGTCCGGTTACTCTAGAGGTGGGCAACCCTGGTCTTAGAGAGCTGCAGCCCTGCATGTTTTCCAACTGTCCCTGCACTTATAACTTCTGATTGGCTGAGCACATCTGATCCAGGTAATTAACAGTGGGAAGGGCAGCGATAGTTGGGGAGGCATATCCTTGGAGGGCTGCGGAGACCTCCATGTCATAACCAACAGGTCTCTGACTGCTGTGAGGTACTGGAATGAAATCCTCAGAGCAAGTTTCAGACCTTACACTGGTGCAGTGGGCCCTGGGTTTCTCCGGGTGCAGGACAATACTCTGCCTCATCACCACCACCATCCGCCAACTCATCAGGAGCATACCCAGATGTTGTCGAGTGTGTGTGTGTTGAGTGAATACAGCCACGTGGGGGCCGTACACTCTTATTAGTGACATTATAAGTGCTATCGTCAAATTCACACAACTTGGATGAACCTGTCATTTCAATTTGTCACTTTAATTTTCAGTGGGATTTTGAATACAGCCCTCTGTGGGCTTATGATTTTAGTTTCCACTGACTGCCGTTATGTCATTTTGTTCTAAACAAATTATACAATGTGTTTAAGTAAAGATTTTCAACTTGAATAATTTGTTTGTGAAGATCCAATGTGTCATTTAAGTGTTCTCCTAATTTTTATACAAGGGCTTTGACAAAAGTGAGCAAGGGGTTAAATCAATGATAATATTTTAACTTTGTGCATATTTTGTAGATTTCATATGTACATACTGGAGTAAATTAAAAACTTTTATATAGAAAAAAGTTTTTTTTTCATACCCTTTATCAGTGTCTTAGTTTCATCAGTGCCTATACTGACCGTCTTAGAGATTGTGTTTAACAAAGGTGTCTAACACAAGTACAGTACGTCAGCAGCCTTAAAACCAGATTAAATTCAAACTCCCAACCCAGTGTTTTAAGAGTACTTAAGTCCCCAGAGTGGAGAGCAAGGGTCAAGAACCTTTGTGAAAAAGAGTATGTCAAAGTGATCATTGAAATGTATAAACACCCAAGAAGAATCACCCATAATTATTCAAAGAAGTAACCCTTTAAGCTGTCACTGAACGTCTTCTCTGTCTAGCCAGTACAACCATACGGAGAGTAGCAGTTTTGAAAGCATGTAATGAAAAATTCATTAGGCTACGAAGGATAACCACCTTGGCTGTGTTTCTTCTTCATAAATCGACAATTTCAGAAGTAGTCATGCACCATAGAGAAAAAAGGGAAGGCAAGAAAAGTGGCAACAAAGAACAATCTGTTGTAATGCATGCTGCCTGCTCAGAGCAGAGCTTGCAACAATTTGGTTCTATTTTTAGATTAATTTCACACCCTTTTACCAACATTCAAATAAAGAGACTAACACTGACAGTTTAAACTGTCTGATGAATAATTATTACCAGTGTTTCTAAATATAACATACACTAACAGTCAGAAGTTTGGACACACATAGAAATGACCATGTTTGTGAAAGAAAAGCAGATTTCATAACATCAAATTGATCA
>JAUMHL010000001.1:15424905-15451167 GCA_032362345.1 Sandelia bainsii
ATGTGCCACTTGGTCCTGGAGCAGAACTCCCCCTTGCTTTGTGGACGACCTCTCTGACTTCCTTCAGCTGCAACTCCGACAAGCCGAACTGCACTTCCGGTTCAGGAGGATCTATGAGGATGTTGCATTCTCCCAGCCCTTGCTCTCTACCGGGGTCGCTGTACATCCGCGTGAGGTGTTGATTAAATAAGTACTTACACTTTACTTGAGATTGTGTTCACCTCTGGTTATTGGTAATGTGTAAATATACTGAGACCCTAGAAACCAGAGTCAGATTCCTTTTATGCACAAACATGTATGATCAATAAAGCTCATTATAATTTATTCACTACGTATCATTGGATAAAATTAATTTTAAGTAGTTAAAATGTATTAGCTACAAAATAGATGTCTTCTTTATTTTTTCAGTCTATCTGGAGACTGGTATTATTTAATTTATTATTTAACTGATCAACACCAGTTTCCAAATATAGCAGAAAATATTTTATTTTTATTAGATTACTTACTTTGATTAAAACAACACAAGCTGGATGTTTGAATAGAAAATAAATTGCTAATGAGCGTAACATTAAAAAAGCTTCCAAATATAGAGGCGTGTCTAAAACATGACGTCTGCTTCCCGTTTACGCGAGACCGCAGTGTCCACTAAAGCTTCCGCCAGCAAGGCGCCATTTTCGGCGTTGTCACGGGACTACAGCATGCCGTTGTCAAACAGATAATAAGACTAGTATTCAACGTCTAAGACCTGTTTTTCAGTATTCTTTGAAAATGGGACGAAAAAAGAAGAAGCAGATGAAGCCATGGTGCTGGTATCCTTTTGACAGAACGACAAAATGCCAACATAGAAAAGTTAGCCGCTACACTTTAGCTTGACAAAAGGAAGGCCCAAGCTAACGTTAGCTTCGTCGTGGGATTATCGACTTGTAGGCTAACGTTAAATTATACATCTGGTGATTGAAGACTAGCATATCATCGTGATGATTGGTTTGATTCACCATATATTTAGTATCTGTTAAACATTAGTCCGTCTGGTCTACTTACAAGCTAGAACATTGCGTTGAAGTAAGGCTGATGCTAAGCGCGATCTAGCTAAAGCTAGCTCATCGTTGTTAGCTGATTTGTTAGTCATAGTGTGATGATTCAAGATAACATAAGTTTGCCTGAAACTAGCGCTGTGATTAATGCTTATTTTCATTAGGGCACACAAATGCCCTGACCCCAGTGCGGCAGCATGTTTTTTTCGGACCCACACTTAAATTGATATTACATTTATTATGACCTAAAACAAAGGACGGCGTGACGTTCTAACACTGGGGAAGCTGAAGTCACTAAATGTGTATTATAATATTGGGTTTCCCTGAAAATGACTTAAACAGTCAGTGGATGCCAAAGTCATTGCAACATACGTTTGTTTTCATTTTAGCGGTCTAAAACGTTTCAGAACAGTCGTGAACCAGAAAGTTTTTGGTGTTTTGCTCATGTTTCCAGGATTCGAACACAATCCTTTACTCCTCTGTTAAGGTACTGTAATCGAGACTTTGACGATGAAAAGATCCTCATTCAGCACCAGAAGGCAAAGCATTTTAAATGCCACATTTGCCACAAAAAGCTGTACACTGGCCCTGGCTTGGCCATTCACTGCATGCAGGTTGGTGCATTATTCTGTGTTCATTTATTCTAGTTTAGTTCCTGGAATGCTTTTGTCAGAAGGACTATTAGTTGTCCTGTTCAAAGTAGGATTGAAGCTACTTTGCTTATTGTTGACACTGCCTCACTTTTCATGTGTTTCAGGTGCACAAAGAGACGATTGACAGTGTACCAAATGCAATTCCTGGGAGAATAGACATTGAGCTGGAGATCTATGGCATGGAGGGGATTCCAGAAAAAGACATGCAGGAAAGAAGGCGGACGTTAGAACAGAAATCACAAGGTTTGTACACATTGGTAGTACAAAGATAATTTTTTTATATCAAAGTCGCCCAGATGACTGAGTGAAAAGTTTTCTTAGATTTGTATTACATTGTGTAGGATAATACAGGTCAAGTATGATATTGTAAGTCATAGCTGGTAATGACCAGCATGCAGGGTACAGTGCATGTTCTTTAACTGCAGATTTATAGTTCTTTGTAGAATCTTGAGTTTTAATATTTAATACAATTGAAATCCTGCATGAGTATCATCTTTCTGTTTTAGAGAGCCAAAAGAAGAAGTCAAACAATCAGGACGACTCTGATGAGGATGACGATGATGATGAAGCAGGACCATCAACTCAGCAGGCTGCTGCTGTCCCACCCCAGGCAGGCTACAGTGCTCCCATGGCTCAGCATGGAATTCCTCCAGTGGCTGGTGCACCTGGGATGCCTCCTGGAGGATATCAAGGCAAGCACCACTTAGTAAATTGCATTTGGAAACAACTCTGACACAAAATACATCAACTAAAAATGCTCAGAACTTCACTTGGAGTTAGACCTTACTTTTCTTGGATTTTTTGACTAGATAGCTTAAAGCTGAAGTATATTAGAAGGCTGTAACAAGCATTCTTGAAGAGTGTGACAATTGTCACTAGAGCACTATTTTTTGTTGCGATCACATCTGTGAGGAAGTAGGTGTGGAGAGTTTGATAGACTTTGTACTGCGGTTTAAGGGTAACGTGTGTTTGTTCATGCATGCAGCACACAGCAGGGGATAGTCAGCAGTGTTAATTACATTTAACCTTTTGATGATAAGTATTTAACAAATGTTTCTTTAATGGCTAAATTGTTACAATGATAATTAAAACAATTATGACAAATTATGGCAGAATCTCTGTTCAGCACACCGTGACAAATGAAGATGAGGCGAAAAGAGATTCTTATTTTCGTTAGATAATCTCAATCACAGTCCCCATCTGAAAGTACTGAACATTGTTTTTTAACCACTCATCAGCATGTATCTATTTGAACATGCAAATCCTCTGTGTCCATACATCTTTTGCACAGGCCCAATTTTGCAAACCTGCACCTGTAAAGCTCGTTACCAGACGCGCACTTTTCCAACACAACTCATATTGGTAGTTTATGTCAGCTCTGTTTAAACACATGCACCATCAGCCATAATATGAACACTACCTAGCAGTTTTAATTTTGGGGTGGACTGGTGTCAACCTGAGCGCTCTGACAGGTCTGCTGCTAAACAGCAGTGATGCTGTTTTGACACATGTTGGTCAGCATTAAAATTCAACCACAAGACTAAATCATCACGTTGTGTGACTGTTTTGGCTGATCGGTGTAATCACTCACTTTAAAATGAACCCAGGCTGTAGCTGTTTAGGCTGTAAGTCTATCTGTCACAGTCAGATGTGCAACATTATTTGCGCAGTGAGCTTTAGGTGCAGCAACACACCCACTACTTGCCGCATTTAGTCCATTTTTACCCGTGCCCCTACCTGCATATTTGGTATAAATTATTTCTTTATCTGTTATAAATTATTAAAACCATATAATGTCCATGACAGCATTGTGAAAGGTAACCTATGACTAAAATTAAAACTTGAGTTCTGCTGACTAAATCTTGACTAAAACTGAGAGAAAATAAATCAATAAAATGTGACTGAAACTATAATTTTCAGGAAATGACAATGACAATGACTAAAACTAAATTGAAAATTGTTACTGGATAAAGTGTGCAGGAAGCACGACATGACACCGCTGTTTTTGTTTACAGCACATCAAAGCAGAGCCCGTCACACAATTAGAAACTGTGTTGTGTTTGTAACCCCGGTTTCCTGAAGGAAAAAAGCGTGATTCAACAATAGAAAGTATTGTATACATCTCCTATACTGTCTGGTGTTGTGCTGAGTCGATTGTCTTAAAGGGAATCGCCCCCTTACTCGTGGTGAATCCTCCAGACAATTACCTGCTGTGTTCACATATGGGCTTACACTACACACGTTACACAGACTTTGTATTAGGGGGCTTGCCGGACAAAGTCTATGTAATCTCCAAGCTCACTTACTCATACAATCGCATGCATACATGCAGCCCACCTGGGTAATGTCTAGAGAAGTTCAGGGTTCCAGTGCATGTGTGAAAGCAGTGCAAGTAAATTTTAAGGGATAATTGAATATGTATTGTTGTGTTGTATGTCCAGTTAGTCACCTGTATGGAGGAGTCAAGCAGCGGTGAGTTGTTAGTAAATAGAAAATGTTATCTGATGCGTTGTTACAGGAATGCCTCCTATGATGCCAGGCGTCCCTCCCATGATGCACGGCATGCCTCCAGCTATGCATGGAATGCCACCAGGGTAAGAACTCAATCATTAGCTATGATTTAATTTAAATACTTTTTCATATTTAATGTTATTTTCTGTTTGATTGTTTTGGTAATCTGTTTTTCTGCTCATACACAACTTTTGGGGTTTGAGGTATAATAGAGCTGGATTTTTTATTTAAGTGTTGGGCTTTATTTAATCAGGATATCTGATATTTTTCTAAGGAGAGCCCTTAGAACAAATAACACAATTAAATTAAAATAAAATGCATTGACAGAATAACCATACACTTAATTTACCCAAACAATCAAAATATTCAATCAAACATCATAGCCTCTGTGGGGTTCAGTTTGTACAGCAGTGACACCTTTAGTCCTTAAACCCTTGAACCATAAAAGGGAGATTAATATTTTCCTTTTGGCTTTTGTAGGATGATGCCAATGGGAGGGATGATGCCTCCCATGATGCCAGGGATGCCCGGTATTCCTCCAGGTGAGTTTTAGTAGTAGTGTTGGTATTTAAAGTGTACATTAAATTGCATTAAATCAAAGACTTCACCCTGATGCACATTTTAGACTTGGTCTTAATAAAAAGTCTTGACTCCTATATACTTTGCCAAATCTATTTTAGCTCTTACTTTATTATGTTGGTGGAGGAAAGTTAATGGGATGTCTGTCTGATTTCTCAGGAATGCCACCACACATGGCTCCAAGACCAGGGATGCCTCACATGGCCCCAGCCCCCACAGCAGTGGCGATACCCAGTCGACCGGCAGCACCAGCAGCGCAGCCTGTGGTGACCAAACCTCTCTTCCCTAGCGCAGCACAGGTGGGCACTATGCATCCTCCCATTCATTCTGAGATCTGTTCCTGTTCAGGGTAGAGATTTTTTTGAATAAAATTAAACCTTCTCTATTTGTTAATATAAACACAACATTCAACCATATCATGTACATATTTTATTTTTCGATTATTCTAATTTCTGATTTCACATTTCCTCTTTCTTTTGCTGTTTTTACTCTTTCTTCTTCCCACTTCATTTTTAAAATGTCATTATTATGTAATATATTCTGTAATTATAACTGCATTAGAATACATTATTTGGACATGTTACATGCCAATGCTGTGATCTCCTTTCCACCATGCTGCAGATGGGCTCTGGTGTTCACACCAGCACAGCAGCCATTTCTTCTCCACCTGCAGACCTTCAGTCTGCCTCCTCCCAGCCTCCTTTTCCTAACACGCCACAAGTATGCTCACAGACAGGACTTTGACTTGGACTGTGGCAGCTGCATGTTGCTTATTCATTAACTCTGCCTGCAAATTTGAAGTTAGAAACTAGGCTGATTACTAACAGCACTTGCCTTGAAAGCCTACTTGTGCAATAAATTAAGCACGTTGGCAGTATTGTTGGTGTCAGATGATAATGATCTCTAACTAGAACTGGCATACTTTTTGTCTGTGAGCTCTATTACTGTGCATGTGCTTTGCATTTGTTTTTCTTCCACTGAATTCTGAATGACACAGGTGATGATTTATTGTTCATATTCAGGATTTGGTTTCATGTAACAAGTAATTTTCCTTTTTTTTAAATTTCATACTGAGTTTGCACTCCAGTGAAATGTAAATGGTCTGTGTGTAACATGCAGTTGTTGTGTTGCTGGGATAATATAAATCAAATTGGTTGATTTCCCCACTGAAAGTGGAATCATAATAATTTTTCACTAGATTCAAAGTGACCAAATCATGAATAAACATGTATCTTTAAGTGTTTAAGAAAAGACTCTTAAAGGGGGTGTTAGGTTTACGTTTCTTTTTTATATTATTATTTTTTTATAATTATGAAAGTTATAATCTATTGACTGTTTGTTTCTTAATGTTTAGCATTTTGAATAAGTCAGAAAACAACAGCAAGTTACATGTCCTGTGTCTTTGTACAGGCCCAACAGAGTGTTTCAGGAGCTGCAGCTTCAAACTCCCACAGCACAGCCGCCTCCTCAGATCCTCCAAAAGCAACATTCCCTGCCTACACCCAACCCTCTGTCTCCACTTCATCTTCTAACCCTTCTAGCAGCACTGTGGCCAAACCCCCAGCCACAGTGACCAGTAAGCCTGCCACTCTCACCACAACGAGTGCAACTAGTAAGTTGATCCACCCTGATGAGGATATCTCACTGGTAAGTTGCTTGAGCTTTCTGTTTTGCCCTTTTCACAGTAAGTAATGACGGATACGTATAATAAAACATTTACTGATATAAGACGAAGGATTGGTGCAATGTCTTTCATCATAAAATTAGGTGTTAACAGAATATGCAGCTAATGGATGGAACATTAGATTGTATATTCTTACTCTTAGTATTGTCTGTTTTGTGGTTATGTTGAAGGATGATTCTGAACTTGAATATCCTCAGTGTGAAATCAGGGCACGCCAACATTGGTACCCATCTTGATCATTTTTGTGAGCATATATCTTTGTACTGTAAGGAGCATGCCAGTGTTTCCTTAGTCTGAATGTTTGCTTTGTGTGTGGTCCCTTCCAACAGGAGGAGATGAAAGCCCAGTTGCCTCGTTACCAGCGTCTTGTCCCCAGGCCTGGTCAGGCTCATGCGGCTGCTCCTCCAGTGGCAGCTGTGGGCAGCATAATGCCCCCACAGCAAGGCATTCCACCACAGCAGCCTGGCATGAGGCATCCCATGCATGGTAAGAGAATGCCTGTTAGGATATTAATCTATTGAAAATTTACATGTGTACTTAAAGGAAGATCAACACCACTGTCTATCCCAAATAATGCTGTTAATGAACATTACACTATTGATTGTGGATCTCGAGAGACCAAAAAATTGTGTTTTTTGTTTCAGTATACTTTAGGATATATCACAGAGGCGCTGTGTGTTAAATTGCTCTCGAGTTTCTTTAAATACCAACCACATTTAAATTAATTTACATAACCTCCTCTTCAAGTGACATACACTACTTAATCTGTAAGAACTGCAGCTTTTACACATTCTGTCTCGCTGTGTTCTCTGCAGGTCAGTATGGTGCTCCTCCTCAGGGCATGCCAAGCTACATGCCTGGAGGGATACCCCCATATGGGCAAGGTCCTCCTATGGTGCCCCCTTACCAGGGAGGTCCTCCCATAGGCATGAGGCCCCCCGTCATGTCTCCAGCTGGACGCTACTGAAGCAGCAAAGCAGCCACCACATTAGGTTTGAGGTTAACACCTTTCTCTCATCCCTGTGCTTTTTCAAACCTAGCTGCAAGCAAAAAGCAGTAAGACCAGTGGTGGTGAAGACAAACATTATTTGTTAAAGCATACGGACATTTAATAGAACATCTTTATTGGAGAACAACCAAACACCACATATGTTTCTGACATATTATTTTGTCGTTATTTGATTACATGTGAGGATATATTTTTTCCCATAGGTCTCACTCAGGTTTATAGAAGTGAAGTGTGTTAAAATGATTCATATTTCTTTTGAAGCTGCTGGAGTTACATGAACGTACCAACCCCTTACAAAGGCAAGTTTCTCTTGTAAACATTTGATATATTTTTCTTTTGTTTATTTCTTTGGTAGAGTGATTGAGGCCCTCACAGCATGTTGTGCTGTTGGACTTGCGTCCCCAACCTTGGTTGGTGAGGGTCTCAGTGATGAATGTGATTCCAACTAGTTAGTGTTACAAATCCATGACTCATCAGGCTCTAGCTTTATTCTTATTTCAGGTTTGGTTTTAATATTTCCTGGTCACAAGGGTACATGTATGCATTATTTGTAATGTTTTATGAATCTGTTGTAATAAAATCCATCTTGAAATCCAATGCTGGTTTGTCCTGACGTACGTGGAGGTGAGTCATGAAGGTTTGTACTGGTGTTGTATTTCTAGATTTCTTATGATTCTGTTTAAACTGCAGAATTTCATCAGTTATTTAAAGACCAAGTTTGCCATCATCTGTTTTTTGTAGAGTTCATTTTACTTTGTCTTAATAAAAAACGGGATGTTTCAGTACAAAATAAAGTGCTTTCATCATTTCAGCAACAGAATAAAGATTTAATTTACTCAAATATTGTGTACTACCTGCTCGAAACTAAGATGTTGGCCAACTTCTGGTTCCAAATGCTGCATGTTACCAACAATATGATTATGAAATAACTGCATAATGAATTATGATAATTATAGGTATAGTCTGCTTACACAGTGGTAAAAGAAACTAAATTTCATTCCTGATTCATTAACTTTTTTGTCTGTACATACATGCCAATTCTCAAACATGCATGAATGCTATAATGGTACTTTTTGCTATGTCATATTCATGTTCCCATAATTTGCTACAGGGGACAAGCAAAACAAACCAACATACAGTAGCTCTGTCTTAAATTACAGTTTGTTAAGCTCAGTTCTCAGTTTTTTTACATTTTAGTAGTTCAGAGTCATAGTACCCTGAGCTGCTTGTGCATTTATCCTCAAAAGTATGAATTATACAAAGCAAAATGTGATGTAAAGCTGTTGTAGTATAAATGAAACACAAGGAGACCACTAGCACTGACAAAACTTCAGTATATTTGTAAACCATTTGTGTGTTATTGCAGTGTAGGAATGACAGCTGACCGTCTCAAGAGAAACTGCTTTGCTAAATTGGAATTTAATGCAGTGCTAACTTGTATTGCTGTGTGGTTTTGTTTTTGTCCATCCTTTCTACTCTGAACGTTTCACTTAATCATCTATCACTACCATCAGCAATTATCCTGTGTTGGAGATTGCTGTATTGAAAGCAATCTATAAGAAAAATACTGTTTTTGTTAAGACAGACAGCTGGTGCAAAAATTTAAGTCTGTAGTGCACACTTACATTAAAGAGTAAGAAACATGGTGCAAGAAGATCTAGGTTTTTTTAGTGTGGCACAAGTTTTTTCTTCTGGCCAGATTACTTACTGCTTTGTATTTGTTTTTGTTGTCTGTAGCCCCTCCATATCAGCTTTTCAGCCTTAAAACGCACTCAGCTGGCATGACAGGTCAGTTAAACTCAGTAAGTACTTGATGTTTATTATAGTGTGGGTCTGTCCTGTTCAATTTGATGCTAGCCATTGTGTTACATAATGTACTGTTTAAACTTTTTTAACATAAGATAATTGAAGACTTATACATACTGAAGATGTTGAAGAGAAGAATATGCCTTTAATGACATGTTCATTCCATTAAGTTAAACAAAGGTATGTTGATGTATTTATTTTTGATGGTGTTTACCTGTTCAGTATTAAATGGACTGACATGGTAAGTAGTCAGCAACAGATCTGAAGGTCATATTTGTTTTCACTTTTCACTACCCAGCACAGTGGTTTGTGATCTTAAAAAGCGGTATTCCACCACTAAGTAGTACTTCTTGCAAAGTGCGTGTGAGTTTAATATGTATATTTGGTGGAGTGCCCATTTTAAATGAAGCAGTGTTACTGCATGTCACAGTCTGAATTCAAGTAAGATTACCTTAGAGAAAGTGTCTCCACAGAAGACACATTATACAGTTTTCGTAGCCACTTGTTTAAAAAAAAAAAAGTTCCAATAAAACCTGAGAGGTTTGTTATTGTTATGTCTGTTTATTTTCTTTAATTGAATCCGTCCATGCATCGAACGCCACAAAAATGTTGTATAATGACTTTTGTGATCAAGAGCAAATTTATTGATTATAACAAAATTTAAGTGTATATTTGAAGTAAATGTACTTTTGACAGACTCATGGTTCCGTTCCAGATGCTTTGTCTTTTGATGTTTTTTGTGAAACACTTTCTGAATGAGATGTATATAAAATGATTATTTGTTAAAATACTGTGAGGAACAATTGTCCAGAAAGTAAATTGACCTTAGAGTACATGTGGCATCACATTGTCTGATTTATGTTGTTCTTAAATAAACTACTTAGATAATTTTGCTGGTAATTGTATTTTCTTTCATCATGAAGTTATAAATTGAGGGGAGATCTGTTCTGAAGCAGAGAAACATTCAGGTGCACAGTGAGAGTCGGGACATTAAAGAACCAGTGCGCCGCCTAGTGGTTAATATTGGCTAAAACGCCAAACCCTGTTACTGCTGCACAGCATCAAGAGAAGCCATGGAGACCGAGACGATGACATTTAGTGTCAGATATGTAGATGCAGGTAGCCGATGAAAAGCTCCTTAAATTCTTTTTTTCGACACTCACTTTTGAGGTGATGACAGCTGAGTTAACTCTCTACATGTAATTAGTCAAGGGCAGTGGTGGAAACTTAGTCAAGTATGGTACGGTTCGCCTATGTAGACGCAATTTTGAGGTACTTTATTTTTACTTGAGTACTTATTGATGCTTGACAACATTTCAGATACTGTCCTATTACTTATATATTTATCTTGCAGAATAGTTGCAAGTTCACGACTTCACTTATAGTAAACTTCTATTAAACAATGCAGCGGTTCCACTGGCTCTTGTCTCCCATTCAGATGTCTGTAGCACTTTCACCAAAGACGGATCAAGACCCTAACTGTTTAGAAATTAGTCAAGGTAGGCTACACCTTTAGCAATATATAAATATATATTTAATGCATCAGTATTAACTAATATAATACTTTTACTTTTCATACTTGTACATTTTCTAGATAATGCTTCTATAATTCAACTTACATTACTGTACAATTTGTGGTCTCTTAGGAGTGTTTTCATCAAAAGAAGCAGATTTTATTTTGTCAGCAGTTGTCCTATGTTGCAGTGTTGTTCGTTAATGTAAGTTTATGAATTTAAACTAATCTGTGTTAGCAAAGCTGAAAACTGTTGATTAAATAAGCCATAAAACTGCCTTCCTTTAGGCTAGTTAAATGTCTGTGGCAAAAGCAATTTTGGATTTAATTACAGATTTAAAATGGCCAGAAACAAAGAACTTTCTTCTGAAACTTTGTCAGTCGATTGTTTTGCGAAACGAAGGCTTTTCAGTTCACATCTCATACAACACTGTGTACTACCGCCTTCACATAGCTCAAAATGGTTCTAACCATAATAGAAAGGAGAAAGAGGCCCCATGTGCACAGCTGAGCGAGAGGACAAATACATTCGTGTGTGGTAAAAAAAAAAAGGTGTCTGCCTCAACTGGCAGCTTCATTAAATAGTACCTGCAAAAGGTCAGTGGCAGCATATTTCACCAGTGAAGAGGCGACTCTGGACAGAGGAAGGTTGTAAAGAAAGTAGTACATTCAGACAAATCTAAGTTTGAGATATTTGAATCTTTAGGAAGAATATTTGAGGCGCACGTTCAGACTCTCATGTGGTGGATGCAGTGTGTTGGTCTGGGGCTGCTTTGGTGATGGTAAAGCAGGAGAGTTGTACAGGCTAAAAGAGATATTGAAGAAAGAAAGCTATCACTATATTTTTGCGCCGACATGCCATATCCTGTGGATGGTGCTTGATCGGAGCCGATTTTGACCTACAACTGGACAACAACCCAAAAAATATATATTGTGGGGAGAAGCAATCAGCTGGTATTTTGTTGAGCATTGTCATTGGATCTAAACCCTATTGAGCTGCTGGGTGTAGCTTTACCATGGAGTTGCTCATCAAGTCAGTCCAACTTGTTCAAGGCTCTTCAGGAAGCAAGAGATGAAATCTCTTCAGATGAACAATAACTGTAAATGGAGGGTTGTTTGATGGATACAATTTATATTTCAGTTAAAAATCATTTCTAACTTTTTCAATGACTGCTTCGTATTCCTTCTGGCATATTTCTTATTGAAACCTATTTTGTGTATGTATGGACATTACTCAGTGGCCCCAAACATTTATATGGTGTAAGTAGGTTTTTGCATATAGGGCTTTTACTTGTAATGGAGTAGTTTCACACTGGTGTGCTGGTACTTTTATGCAAGTAAAGAGTCTGGTCCTTTAGCAATACATCTTTTGATATGTTTTGAATTAATAGTTATTAAAGTTACAATAGGTGCAACAACCATTATATGCATGCACTGGTAAAAAAAACAAAAACATTAACATTTGATTAGGACTTTAATATGTTGCTTTTTTGTATTCATTTTTTGTATGTCATTTGCAAATGTTTCCTTGAATTTAGTCATGCATTGTTTGAACCTGAGTTTGTGGTTTTGAAGCATCAGTGGTAGCAGATATGTTTTATGAAACAATGTAAGTAGCATTCAATTAGCACTGCTGACAAAGCTTCATGAAAGCAAATGGGAACAGGGAGCTGTTTAGAAAACAACAGAGAAATTTAGTCCATCAAAACAAGTGAATTTAAATAGAACAACCTCAAGCTGCATTTTTGAGTCTTCTTCTTTAACTGTAGCAATCACTAAAAAACACCTGCTTCAAGCTTCTTATTGTGGTTTCCTGCTGGACTATGAGAAAATAATGAGAGTGTCACATGCAACTGCTTGACACTGATCTTGTATACTGATACAAAAGACTAACTGCAGTGCAAACCGTCTCTTTAGAGATAAAAAATCCCACTACATGCCGTTTGAAGCAAACTTTAAGCAATTCAAACTTCTCAACTTCTGTGTTTATCAATAAATGGAAGTGCATCATTTATACTTCTGCACCTCCCTCTGTGTGTGACCTATATTTAAACCATTTCCTATGTTGTTCCTTGTTATTCAGCATTGAAATTGTGTTACAAACATCATCACAGTTAATAATCTGCTGCCTCATTTGTTTGTTATTTTTATTCATTAGTTTTTCCTCATGTTAGATCGGAAACAAAAGGCAAGTCAGTAAGATCCTTATTGCCGGTTAACATTTGTTTTTAATAAAATCTGAAAAGGTTATGTTAGTCAATGCTCTGTGATAGTTAACTAATTAACATGTCTAGACTTTTTCCATGTGTATTTTATATGCCAGAATTGAGACTTAATCAATTGTGCTGTTAAGTCTAAAGTTGTCAAGGTCACATTTTTGTGAATTAAATCAGTCTTGAGTCTCAGGTGTCTCAACTCTCAACTCCCTTTTTTCTCCCTTTGTCAGAGTTGACTGTCTGAGTCTGTCCACTGATGCAAGTTATCATAAAACAGCAGACATATCCTGTTCAGAGACTGGCAGTCAGTATCATTTCCTCCAGGGATATGCAAAACTATCCCAATTGAAAAATTTTCTTTCGTAAAAACAGTTTAATGCAAATTTTAAAAGAATTTTGTGAATGAAGTTAATTGAGGTTAGTTACAGTTAATTCTAACCAAAACCCTTGATATTCAGGACAAGTTGGTTCTTACTGTGCTGCTGGTCCAAAATCTAATCATGAGTTTTCATGAGTTTTCATGAGTCTGTTGTTGTCTATGGTAATAATAATACAGTTTAAAATTTAGTACCATATTACCATAGAAGAAGATGATCCATCATATGTGGTGTTGGTTAGTGTAGGCTTCCTCCTCCGTGTGCCTTGAGGTTTGAAGGTGGAGCTTCATGGAGTTCCTCTTGGTTTCATTTACAGTTAACCAAACTTTTGACATCCAGTCTGAGTGCATGCATTAGTGCTGTCATGGTTTGCATCACTGATCTCACTCAGGATCTCAATTAGTATTTTCTACCAATGTTAAAGATGAATGGGATCCAGTATCTGGCTTTTCTGTGGACTCTGTTCATTATACAGACGGGGTTTGGTAAGTTCTGTTGTTTTAGGTAGGGCTCTGATGATCTGCTTTGTCTTTTTTGGGGAAGTCATTAGGAGTAAATTTCTTAAAGAGGGGTGAGACAAAATACCAGGAACAATTTACAATATCACTAAGAAAAGTCTTTCAGATTTTTTTTTGTCCTAGGTATTGTGTCAGAATATACTCTGAGGTGTTGCAGGTATTCTGTCTATCTCACATCGTTGGTCAGATAATTTAGAAATGATTTTTCAGAAATGGGGAGTCACTGTTTATAAATTTTGTAAAGTGTGAATTGGAATTCTTTCATAATGGATTTATAGTGTATTAGTTTCCTTCTATCACTGCACATTTCTGCAAAATGTTTCTAGAAGCTATATCTTTCAAATAAATACCAGCATTTTTCAACAGATTTCTAACACCTTGTAGTGCTGTTTGTAACACGTTTATTTTTGTTTCTGTCAAGTATTCAGTGACATTCAGTTCTTGGAGAAACATGAGGGTGAATCTGTGGTTCTTCCCTGTGCGGTTGAGCAGAAAAACCCCTCGCCCTTTGGTGTCTACCTGAAGCGCAGCTGGTTGCATCCTAGTGAAGTGCTGTTCATGTACGCCAAGAGTGAGTTCACTCTGATCAACAGTGATGACAAAAACCGCACCGGCGTCAGTGGAGACCCCAGTAACCACTCTCTAAAAGTGACCATCTCTCAGTTGAGGGTCAGTGACACAGACCGGTACCACTGCGAGTTTCTTGTGAACAACCCTTTATTTGAAGATGAACGAATACAAGGAACGACTGAATTCTTCCTTCTTGTTAATGCTGGTGAGTGTTTCATTTCGCCTCACACACTTTGTTGCCCACAGAGATTAAACTTTCCAAAATTATTGCATGCCACCACATGACAAGTGAGTGTTTGGTGCTGTTGTTCTTAGTTTCTAGCTCCCAGCTCCCACTAAGCACTGCACTCTAATAGGGCATATTGTATAAAGGTTTGTAATTGTAACCTAGTTTTATGAAAAAAGACAGGACACACGCTGATGATAGCTGCTATACTTCAAATGTTACTGTTTAAGCTTAGTATAGTGGTGCCCCTGTGCATTACATCAGTATCTTTTCCCTTTCTCCCTCTGGAGATTCCCCTGGGTTGGCGGACATAGAGTTGATAGAGACATGTGTTGGGGGCTCAGCCGTGCTCCCCTGTCTACCCCCACAAGGGGAAGGCTCGGCCATGGAGGGGGTGAGTCTGAAGCGGCAGAGGGGTCGGGCGCCTGTGGAGGTGTTGTATCATTCAGAGCATCACCACAGCAGAAGCCCTCCTTCCTTCTCCTCCCAGTTCCCTGTTAAGAACGTCCAGCTGTCTTTGGTGCCCAGCCCTGGTGGCATCACCTACAACGTCACCCTGCAGCAGCTGCAGCCAGAGGACAGCGCCCTGTACAGCTGCCAACTGCACATGCATGGCAGGTCTGCCAGCATCACCAGTCTAGGGAGACGAGTGTTCTTTGTTTCTGTGCAAGGTGGGTCATGTCACAGCGGGTTGGTCTCCAGATTACTTAAAGTAGTAGTAGAGCAAGTTACATTTTGAAAATGTTACTTATGTTAATTGAAAATACCATTTCCTTTCATAGTAACTGTTGTTGCATCCTTTTTCCGTTTGTGCTGTTGTTTCAGCCTTCATCAATCTAATACTTTATACGGAGTGCAAATAAAATATTATTGACATATGAAAGTAATGCGAATAATAGTAATAATTAAGAAAAACAAAATATTTAGTTGTGTATTTGTAGACTATATTTGTGCACAACAATCTAACAACAATGTTCACCTGCAAGGATCTTGTTTACACTGAATGGTCAAAGGTTAAATGTCACTGGTGAAGAAACAGCAATGTGATCAGAATTTTACACCTGTCAAGGGAAAAAAAAACGTGCAAAAAAGATTTGTGTATGTGATAGGGTTTGTATCTGCAGGATGAGATTGACAAATGTGCAGCCAAAGATCCATCCATCCATTATCCTAACAGCTTGCCCTTGTAAAGGTTGTGGGAGTGCTGGAGCCTATCCCAGCTGTCATTGGGCGAGAGACAGGGTACACCCTGGACAGATCACAGGGCTGACATATAGAGACAGACAACCATTCACACTTACATTCGCACCTATGGGCAATTTAGAGTCACCAATTAACTTAACATGCATGTCTTTGGTTGGTGGGAGGAAGCCAGTGTACCTGGAGATAACCCACGCAAACATGCAGCTCCACTCCGCCCGGCCAACCCGTGGATTCGAATATCGAAGTGGTAAAACATTAAACCTTCAATATAGTTGTGAATCTAACAGCAGTAACTGCTGACAACAGAGAGGAGCAGAGCATCAGAGTGAGATCAATTCTATTTACTTAATTAAATTAGGCAACTCAAAGTCTGTGTGAAAACTCAGACCGACAGATTTTTATTACAGACAGAAGTTTTCTAAAAAAAAAGTACTCCACTACAAGCAGCTATCACATGTACTGTCTGTAAGTGAAATTTCATTACTTGTATTCAGAAACGGACCTTTTAGTTAGTAGCAATAAAAAGTAAATGTCGGTGGACACACAACAGTGAAACTCAACTTTTTAAAAGTAGAAAATGTTTTTATGAAGGTCTTTGTTATGTGGAGCTGATTTTAAATCTTAATGTACTGACAGCTGCTTCATCCTACTAAACCAGCAGCATTTATTAGTTGATTTTATATTAATCTGAATCTGAAAACTAACTAAAGCTGCCAGATAAATGTAGCAGAGTAATAATAACATAAAATGGAAGTACTCAAGTAAAGTACAAGTAGACTACTTTAAAATTGTACGTAAGTAGACCTATAGTACTTAGGTAAATGTACCATTGGTTACAGAAAGATCCAATGAAGGAAGAAAAGAAAATGTCTGGTGCTGTACTGTCCTGTCTAATCTCACTCTGTAGCTGAATACGTGCAAAGTGAAAATAGAAATACGGTTTAAAACAAAGTAAACAGCAGTGAATATCAGCTACTTTACTTATTAATACTTTTGTTAGTGTGTTGACCAATTTTTGAGACTGTAGCTACTTTGTTGTTGTAGTTGTGGGCTATTATATAATATATAAATATATGTTTTTTATGTTAACTGTAACTAACCTCAATTAGCTACACAAAAAAACTAATACAGTCATCATAGATTTATAATTAAATAGCATAAATAATTATTATATTAATGATAACATTTCATGGGGGTTAATGATGGGAAATCAACTCACATATGACTTAAGTGAGTTGACAACTTTTGTTGTGAAACACATGCAACATGTTTCACAATACCAAAGTTCCCTTTTTTGCTTGTATTGGTTTTCATTATTGTATAGTATTGTCTAGTAATTTCAGACATCAATAACACATTGAATTGATATATATTTTCATTCAAACTATATGTCTTAAGTATTATTAATAAGATATATATATTCATTTAAACTGTATGTCTTAAGTATTATAATTTGTGACATAGACACATTTACAGGTATTTTTAGAAATGTTTTAGTTAGACTCATTATTATAATATTAGCAAATAACAAAAAGTGCCCCCACTAGATATGACATTATCATTTATCATAAACCATTAATTAACAGATGCAGAAAATTGCTCAGGAATCATAGTTTTGTTTTAAAGGATTCGTTTGAAAATCTGCATTTTTCCTTTTGTCAGCAAATGTCGTGAAAAACAAACAAAAACTCTACAAACAATATAGTAGTTAGTAGTAGTAATATAGTAACAGTAGTTATAGTTAATAGCATGCTTTTGTAGTTAACAGTAAGAAATAAAATCACCATTTGTAATATAAACTGTCAACATAATTTAGGACGTTGACATATACTGTGGAAATACTACAGAAAGCCTTTTGTTTCAGATATAAAAAGTCACTTTGCACTTGAGCTCATCTCTGACTTTTCACTGAGCAAACCAAACCACTTTCTTTATACTGTCCTAGTAATATCCAACCAATAACTCCTATTCATAAACAGTTTTGGTTTATTTGGATTTTTAGCTGTTAATCTTCACATTATGCAGAGCCTCAGCCTCTCAAAAGGACTGATTTTCAAATAATGATGATAATAATAATAATAATAATAATAATTTTATATATTCAAATTGCAACTTAGAACTAAGAAGGAAGTGTGGCTTGTGGCTTCTCTGAAATTCCATTGAGCAAAAGACATGTATCATAACGTCTAACGGTTATGCACTGCCTTTATTATACAGTCTTGCTTTTATCTTACTGTAATTTACATAATATTGTCTGTATAATACTGTTATTTTTTGCCATGCCATGTTAACAGAGTAAATGTATGTAATAAAATAATTATAACAGTGCAGCGTCAGAGACGGGAATCCATTGCAACAGGGAAGTTGAATTGTGTCACATCGGATGCTTGGGGGTGGGGGGGTTGGGGGTTGTGGGTGGGGGTGGGGGGTGTTTGTATCCAGCAAGCAGTGAAGACATCACTCTTATCTTTGACATTTCTGTCCAACTGTGCTTCTTCACAGGCGAACAGTGCGGCTGCTCCAGCTACTCCACTTTGCTGTATGCTCTGTTCTCAGCTGTGACCGTTTTCATCCTTGTTCTCATTGGACTTGTGGTGATTTATAAAGTGAGTGAATTCAGAATTTATCATGTGCTGTTCAAACACAATGTGACTACAGGTTTATGACAAACAACACCTGCTTGTAAAGAGCATGCCAGAGTTCCTCTGCAGCTCACCACAAAACCACACTAGTTTCATAACTTGTTGCTGTCAGTTGTCAGCATGTTTGTGTTAAAGTTCAAGGAAGGTAGTGTGTTTTGTTCAGTTTTAAGATGTTTATAGTAGGTCCAAACTATATATATGTATTTTCATTAAAGAGTAACGCATCACAGTGAGAATAAGACCTGGTTACAACTTCCTGTTAAGGATGCAGTCTCGAGAGAAAATGAAAAACTGTGATTTTAACACAGGAAATCTAGAGTATGTGTTAACTCTGTTTATTCAGTTCACTGATTTGTTTTTCTTCTGTCTCGATGACTGTCAGTGCAAAGCACGCCACAGTGTCAAGTCACGCCCTCAGGCTCCCATCTACGAGGAGATGACCGGGGTGCAGCCTCTCAGATGCAAACTGCCTCTTAACCATCTGGAGGAAATGGAGACTTCTGAGTACAGAAACTGCCACGTGAAAAAATCCTATCCTGAAAACCATTACGAAAGCCCGACTGGGGCCCTCCGACCCCGGACTGAGTCTCAGAAATGAAATGTTAGAGCTTCTTGCCAGCATCATGAAGTAGACAGATTTATAAACTCAGCTCCCTCACTGGACTCAATTGTAATAGATTGGCCTTATACTTTTCTTAATTTGATGTATATTTGACTGAGGCTACTTTAAAAGAATGTGCTATGTTGTCACATTTCTTTAATTGAACCTGTGTAAATGTATGTCTTAGTGGGATGGGCGAAATGAATAACAATGGACCTATGTGCCTCTACACAGTAACAATTTTCATGCTTTAGTTTTGACAGTCAGCCCTTCCCTTAGGTTCAGCCTTACAAGAGGTCAAAGATAGGGCTGCCCTTTAAGTCCTTTTTTGTTTTCCATCACTTTGGAACTGTCGTCTCAGACAATAACTACGGTATAATTATATAATTATCTATAATCAGCCAATAATTATGCATAGATAATATGTATAGATAATATTGTTTTATTTATTTATTAATATTGTTACTGGCTCAGAGTCACATTTTAACCTCATTTGATGATTTCTGTCTTATATCAGGTTTTAAAAATAATTGTACTGACTGAAATAACTACACTGATTTCATTTAATATAGCAACTCTTACAACTATTAGAGATATAAACCTGAAGGGAGAGAACTGTTTTAGATTTTTGGGTATTGATAGCCTCCCTTCTCTACATTTAACAGCCTATGAAAACTACTCTTCATGACATCACATTTGATTGCATGACCTGGATTAAGTTTTCAAATTCATTACAGGGTTGGGTACTTCAGGGTCATTCCTCAGTTTTACCTTTTGCTCCACTACCCAACCAGAAAGCACTTGCATGGAATTATAAATAAAATTACATTCATAAGTTGGTGAATCCCATTGTCCTCTTAAGTTGAGAGCGCTCATATTTAGTATATGTAAATGCCCCGTCAGTGCATTAAAGTAATGGAATGCATTCCATCCATTATCTTAACTGCTTGTCCTCGTAAGAGTCACAGGAGTGCTGGAGCCAATCCTAGCTGTCATTGGGCGAGAGGCGGGGTACACCCTGAACAGGTCGCCAATCCATCACAGGGCTGACATTTAGAGACAAACAATTCACATTCACACCTATGGACAATTTAGAATAACCAGATAACCTAACATGCATGTCTTTGGATGGTGGGAGGATGACGGAGTACCCGGAGAGAACCCACGCAGACACAGGGAGAACATGCAAACTGTAGGCCGGCCTGTGGATTTGAACCCGGGTCCTTCTTGCTGTTAGGTCACAGTGCTAATCAATACACCACCCAATGGAATGCATTATCATTATTATTTTTATTATTAGTATTATTAATAACAATGAAAATATGATTGTAATTTTAATCCTATAATATTATACAACTGTAAAATAGATGAAAAAGCAATAACCTGTTATTTTGTACAAACATTTCATCACTAAAATCAGCTTGAGAGTGATCTTAAGTGTGTATAGATTACCTAAGAAAAAAATCCCCAATAAGGAAACAGTGGCAGAATGACAGAATATTTGTAAAAACTGTGTTCATGGGGTTTAAGAAGACATTTCTTCTTAAGAACGCTTTGTGAATGAGGCCTATTAATCTGTTTAAATCTTGCTTTTTTGAATCTTTTGCTTTTTGTTAAGTTGTATTTCCATACTCACAGTTGGATAAAAAGAAATTTTTCTGACTTTGCAAGTAAGCTATTTATTTGTTCTTGATATTCCATGACATATGCTGTGAACATTGTTTACATTCCTGTTTGCCAGCCAGTAGTCTTTTCTACTCCATTTCTTGGTGTTGGAATATGCTTCAAAAAAGTAGTTTTTATGATGTGTTGTCCAAACATGCTTGGAAGCAATGTGCATGTATAGATAGTGAAACACTGATGTCATAGAAGGAGACACAATATTGTTTAAATACGGGATAATGTCACATATTTTCAGTCTCGCTGGGAACACATTCACTGTGTTGCACCTGTTTGTGTCGGCATTTATAACAATGGAAATTCACACCTCCACCCACAAAAAAGGGTCACGCTACACAAGCACAAGCTACCAAAGCACAAAAGACACCCACATGAATGAGAGTTGTGTTTTTTGGGGGCTTTTTTTAACAGTTTTTCTCATTTGCCTGTCCACTGTGACAGCACATTTTCACTACAGTTAACGAACAGGCTGAAACAGAAAGTGACTGACAAAATGACTACAAACATGCAACATAAGCCAATTTTTCCCTCAAACAACACATTTTATGGCCAAGTGAATATATTCTTTCAGTCATTACACAATGGACAACAAAATACCTCAATAGAATCAGAGTCTTTATTGTCGTTGTAGCAATGAGACATTGTACAATGAAATTAAGGTGCAATTTTCCAGTGCAAGAATAAAAACACAATCACTCTAGTTAAAAAGCTAAGATAAATAAATATATAAAGACAAAGGAATAAAATAAGAACCTAAACACTATTTTTTCATTCATACATACGTCATATTGCACTTGTCCCTTAGCCGGTGTTGGCTTAAAGCTGTATTGTAAACATGAGACTGTATTGTACTGTAAACATGAAAGGTGCACTAGGTCAGACTGACCACTTCGCAGTATTCAGCATAGTGATGGCTGAAGGATAAAAACTGTTTCTTAGTCTCTTAGTTTGTTTTAGTCTTTATGGATCTGAAACGTCTGCCTGAGGGCAGGCGTTCAAACAGTGCATGTCCTGGGTGTGATGGGTCCTGAAGAAAATATTATGTGCTAGTGACAAAAAGAAGGCAGATTAGAAGAGCGGTGAAGGCAGAGGAAGCAACAGGTGGTGATCTTCTTAAAAAACATTACAGCTAACAAGAAAATGCCTTATAAACCCCCCTAAGTTTAAAGGTGGCAGTGATTGAGTGGCTGCACAGTCAGAGAGTCCTCCCTTCAAAATATAGTTCATTCTCTGCATGCCTGGGCTGATTCTTTCTGCCACGCCGAAGACTAATGACACAAGAATGCATGTAGTAAATCTTGGTAGCCTCAAATCCCAGATCTAAAAGACACTGTTAGATGTTGTGGGTGTTTGCAGAAATGAGTTTGGTGAGCTGTAAATTCAATACAGTGCTTCAGAGAGTGTCATTAACGCCGCTAACTGTCTCTCATAAGTTACTTCCACGACAGTTGTTTACCTTGGTTTTTAATCATGTATAATTATTTTTTTGTCATTTTCACATGTCACTTTGTTCCTCTTCAGCTTAACAGAGATTTAGAAAACATGAATATTTGCTATTTGACAGTTTACTGCTGTTCCTCCTTTAAATCATGTATGTGTAAAACACAATACTTTGAAGAAGCATTAACAGCAGAATAATAGCCCAAGGTTAAGGTGTAATTACTGAGTTAAGAGGTTTGACCCTGTATATTAACCCTGTCACTGAGCTACCCTGAGCTGTAAGCCTTAAGACATATAGATTTACAGATATTAACTTTATCCATACATAACCTACAAAGTGAGCCTATATTGTCTCCATGCTTTTTGTCTTAATGAAAATGTTTTATATACTTGCCCTTGCAGGACCCACATCTTAAAGCCATTAAGTGATCCACAGGATTTTGGAGTCACTCTGTTAAAATCTGTTTTTTAGTTATTTAGCACTGAATTAAAGCAGCCACCCGTGACTCATAAGTTAACTCAGCATGGGAGGTAGCTCATTCAGGACTCTTTTGGTGAAATCAAAGAGTGTGAGAGTTTTAGTGCTTCCTCTTAAAACAGCCAAACATCAAGTGATGCACTCACCCCACTTTTGTAGCTTCTAGCTTTTCCAATTCCCCTTTGTGTCACTGTCTCGCACACATGGTTTCGTCAGGTAAAAGAGAAAACTAACGTGTTTTTAAAGCAGAAGAGACTTGTGTGTGTTGTATGACAGTTATAGTGTCTACATTCCACCACAACAGGTGGGTGTCCTAGCAGGTTGTTGTGCAGTTTCTTTCAGTTTGTGTTTGTATGTGTTGATTTGTCACTTGGTGGTCATGTGGTGTGGTGCTGTGTGGTGTAGTGTACATACGCCAGAGCCATGATGCTCAGAGGTCGACCTGCCAATGATTCGAGGCGCTTCAGTGTGTTCATGTTGTCAGATGAGAGGCCCATTCCACTGTCTGACTGACCGCCCTGATGATGATGGAGACATAGATAGAGCAGATAATTAAAACCCACATCACATCTTTCTTTATTATAATCTAAGGCAAGAGTAAGTAGTAGTAGTAAAAGTATAACAAGTTAGTCAACTTTATTTTTATAGTAGCTTTCAAACTAAATTTAATGAAATACAAAATGAACTTTGGAGAATTATACTACGTTTTTAAAAGTTGCCTTTCAGGAGTGGGCAGGTAATTTTCACCTTTTTTCAAATGGTGTAACAGTGACATGCGGTAAAAGTCCCCAGCTGAATCAAGCCAGAGACTTTCTGCATGTGTGCTACGATCTTAACCTGTTATCAGGATGTAGCGTAAAAGCTTTGATGTGTGGGGGAGTTTGTTACATAGTGTCAAAGCTACAAAGGTTGAAAATGAACCAACTTTGACCTGAGAACTATTTTCAGACTGCAGAATAAAGAAAAAAATCAGACATATGTAGGGGTTTAAAACTAATAAACTGATAAACAAAATCATAAATTCAATTTGAAAATCCAGAGCTAATATGATTCACACGTAAGGTTTGTACTTATCTAACTAACTGAAGTGCCCTGTCAGGTTCAAAGGAAACTGTATCTTTGGAGCAATGCCTCCCTCCACATTAGCTGGTTCTGGTTTATTTTCACAATGACTAACTCACCCCATGGTTCCCATCTGTCCCATTCACCATGGTGACCTCGTCGAAGGTTTTCACACTAGCAGGACGGATCTTCAAGTTCCTGGGAAAAATAAATATTTCCAGGGTCAGACGACAAAATACCTTAAAATATTTCAGTTTAGCAAATTCTTTCAATACACCAGGGGCCAAACGAAAAGTTCAGCAACAAAACCACAGGAATTTAATAGCTTAGATCAACAATGTCTAGCATCGCTGTATTTTTTACTTTGCATTTCAACACTCAGAAGCTAAAACAACTGCTTAATTTAGCTTAAGGGATAACAGTCATTGCTGCTTTTCAACACATCCTCCACACATGCATTTAGAGGGCCTGTGAAAACCCAAGAGCTTGACAAATATTATTTTAAGTGGTCATAAATCTTGAAGCTGACGCTGTCTGAACTGAAAGCTCTGTAGTCATCAGGCTCCCGTGTGTATATTTCTTATCATGTGCCAATCAGGTCTCTCATTGTCTTCAGGTCAGGCCTAAATGTTCTGCTCGTGAAGTTTAGTCTGAGTAAAGTGGGAAAATCATTTAGGTATTTCCTTTGCAAAACAGACTCAGTCCTGTTTGCATTTAACAACAGTCTAAGGACCAGTTTACGTGACTTGAAGATAAGTTGATGGATGTCCTTTAAATGTCTTCTTAACAAGTTCATGTGAGTGTGTAACAGATTTCAGCCAACCAGACAAAATGCAAAATGGTGCTTTGAGTTAATGTGGTCACAAATAAAAACACTAAGATGCTAATGTTCTTTGTTTTATTAACATATTACAGTGTCAGCATGCTGAGACTTGCTGACACTGTCTAAATATTTCAACTGTTTGACACACTGACATTACCATCCCTTGAGCCAGGTTGCTAGTGTGGCTTAAAAAATAACTGCACTAGAAAGAATATGTAAAATATCATGATTTCTTTAGAGATGACAGGTGTTTGTTTTATGTAAACTAGCCAATGAACAATGATCCATGCTCTCACCAGGTGCCCGAGTCGCGGTGGGAGACGGGTCGTGAGGGTGTCTCTTCTGATGGCACGGTGGTGGACGGGTCTCCCGCCTGATCCAGGAGGGCTGTGTTGATGGGTATGTAATGCTTCCCCTCCTAAATCACAAGACACAAGAGGTCAGCTTTATTCTTCCACAATGCAAATTATAAAGAGATGAGAGTCTTAGTTAGGTCGATGCTCAGTGTACGTTATACAAACACAGACATTCACAGGTCATGGCGAGCAGCCAAAGAAATTAATGTTTGACGAGGCAGCAGAGTCTGTGAACAGCCTTCCTGCACTGTAACAAAAGCTTTATTAATGATATTCAAACCCCTCCGCGGTTCTTTCTGTCCAGTCTAAACTTTTTTCTCATGAAGATAGCTTTCACAGACTCATTTGTAATGAAACATGCTGTAGTTTCTGTGCGCTGTGATGTGTGGTCTTGTCTTCATCTCTTATTACTTCACTGCACAATCTACAGCCGCACGTAATCTTTGCCGTAGTAGTGAAACATAATTCCTTTTCTCTGTGTGCCTGTTTACACTAATGCACAAATTTGGATGAAAAGTCTGTTGTCTTTAGTGGCAGGAAGATGAAAATTGTCCGGCAAATTCTCTATCATTAGTGGTAGCTGATTCTAAGTGTTCCTCTGTCTTTAGTTTCCATGCATCTATTTCAGTACCATCTTAATATTCTTTCACCAAAACATTGCACTGGGCCATATGTGTGCTGTTTTTAGTGTCCACCTAATTTGAAAAAGACGTGCGAACATTAAATTCTACAAAAAAGTTGGACATTCAATCTGAAAGGGACCCAAGGAGAGTAAAACACAGGCAAAAGAAAGTGATGTACCTGACACAATTATAATGAATTTGGACCCCAGGTGAGGTCTCAGGATGTCTTTACAGCACACGCACACAAGTGTAAATGATAAAACAAATGACGTCTGAATTCCATTTAGCTGCGGTATTCTGGCACACTGTCACATTGTCATGTCTAGTACCTGACTGAAATTGTGTAATTGTTAAAGTTAGTAATATGTGGTTCCTCTCCACAGGATGTGTTTTTGATGAGTGTTACTTTTCTTCATTCTGAGGGACCTTCTGAGCGAGACACAAGTCAGAATCTTCTTTAAGCTGCAAGTTTCCGATTTCATTGATGTTCCTTTTTGAGAATTTGTTGTGTTGGTGACTCAGAACTTTACACAACATGATTCTTGCAAAGATTCTGCAAGCAAAGACTGAGCAAGATTCCCATATATACAGCTCTGGAAAAAATTAAGAGACCACTGCAAAATTATCAGTTTCTCAGATTTTGCTATTTAAAGGTATA
>JAUMHL010000001.1:15451267-15529533 GCA_032362345.1 Sandelia bainsii
ATGAAGAGCAGCCGTGCGTAGCTCCCCTGCTGCTCCAGGTGGGACAGAACAGTATGGAGAACAGTGGCCACAGCGTCTTCCATAGACCTGTTTGCTCTGTAGGCAAACTGGTTCGAATGAAACATGGGAGGAATGAATGTCATGATGTGGTTCCTGACGAGCTTCTCAAAGCACTTCAAACCCCTTCAACCTTGTGTATGGTATAAGCCTGTGCCAGTTGCTGATAATTTAATGCACACCTAGACAAATTAGGACATTCAATATGAAAGTGTTTGTACTGTTTCCTTTCTTCAACTTAAAAATAACAAATTTCACCAAAAATCTGAAAAAACAAAATTTTCTCCAGTGGTCAAACTCAGAAATGGTGACTACTGTAAATACTACTGTAGAAATCTACAAACACAAAAAACCCAAAATATATATGTATTGGAGTTCATTTCATCAATGTTAGGAAATAGCAACACAGAGGTGGCATCTTTTACAGATAAAGATTGATTGTTGATTGACTATTATGTGGGTCGTTGCATATAGGTCCATTAGACGTTCATAATCATGCAAGTACTTTCTACCAGCTGTGAATAAGCATTTTATTTTGTTTGACACAGGTAATCCAATAAAGTTTGGGCTCTTTGGAAAAAATGTGCTGTTGCGAAAAAAGACGTAACACAAGTGGAAAAGTGTTAACACATTTGCAAGAGCAGACCTCTGCTGTGCTAAGAAAGTGATGATGAAGATCATGTGAAGTGCACCCCAGTTTCATTAAATGTGTCTTAGCAATTGAAGAAAAACTGTAATTTAGTTCAAATCATCAGTGTGCAAAATACATGTGGCAGTAACAAAAGTTGATTCATAGTTCAACTAGTTTTCAAAAACTCCATAGGTTACTTAAATATATATAAATATCTGACAAATGCAAGTACATTATCACATAGATGCTAAAATCATGTAAAAATCAAATGCTTGATTTGCAAAATTGCACCCAATACAAATAGGAATATTTAATAAATTCATGTGGTCTTTTAGTATAATATGGTTTTATCACTGACCCTTAGTGTACTTGATACATTAACTTATATTATACAGTACAACAGTGGTCCCCAACCTTTTCTGAGCCACGGACCGGTCATTTGCAATCTCCAGCAGCACGGACATGCGCAATGCACCAGGCATGTTTACAAACGGAGCGCATTAAGAGCAGCCGACAGCAGATAATCCGGTTTTTCAAAATAAAAAACTGTGTTGTGTGAAACGGAAATAAAATTGTTTTTTTTCTTTCTGTGCAGCCCAGTACCGCTCCGCGGCCCGGCAGTTGGGGACCTCTGCACTACAATATGACTCTGAAATCATTCTGAATTATAAATAAAGCAAACAATGACTCCATTAAAAAAAGAACAAGAGACCCAGTAACAGCCAAGAAAATTCGTAATTTATTAATATAGTCCGAAAGAAGCTCCATAATGCATGGAAACATTTTTTTTCGGTGCATGTCCTTAACAATCACATTCTATGAGGAGAAAAAGAACAACATTAAAAGCCACAACTTTGTATTTTAGTTACAGACAATTTCCTCAATGTTTTTTTTCCAAAGTAAAGAGAAAGGCAAAGGCAAAGTACCCTCATTCCCCCACCCTCCCTCCTCCCCTTAAAAAACGGACAGCCTTAAATGTCACAGGCTTTTTTTTCAGTACAACCCACAGTGCTTTAGCAGAAGGATAAGCGCTCATTGGTTAAGGATTACACAGCATGATGACGCAATGTAAAGTTTTGCTAAAACATTAGATGACAATGATAATGTGAAGGGGGAAGAAAGTGGAGTAGAGGAAATTTGAGCATGAGACAAAAACAAGAACAACCCTACATCAAACCCTGAACCCCAGACTCTGAGTTGACAAACGACCGCAGTACAGCTGCGGGGTTTGGACTCTTCCCTCCCACTTGTGCATAGATCATGATCCTTTAAAAACCAGCTTTATTCTTCCACTTCAACCTGCCTCAGAAAACCTTCTGTTACATGTTAAGAAATCTCTCAGCTATTGAATACCTGTCACAGGAACATAGGTGTTAACAGAGAGGATAGATGATTACAAACAAAAAACTAAATTCTTGCAACTTCAAGAACAAAGTCCAAACATACAAATGCATCTTCTGTCACCGTCTTTTTGACAACCAAACAATTTATCATTGTTTAAACGTAAAGCAATTTTGTACTTAGATTTCATATGTAAAGCACTCCACTTTTTTCAAAGTTGATTCTCAGTCTTATTTGGTAAATATGTAACTTGCTACGAACATTTTTTTATGCTTTAAAGAAACAATGGTACTCTATATTCTGTTAAACTCATAACCATTAGTGCTTTGTTGGAGTTTAATTTTCAGGGTTTTTTTGTCCACACAAACATTAAACCTAGAAATGTTGGGAGTTGGTATCTTGAACCCTGGCCTTCCTGAGACAAAATCCACATCTTTTATGAGTGTGCAAGATAGAGAGCAAACTGCGTCGCTTATAGAAAACATAATCACAACTCAATACATACAGAGATAGTCTGTCGATACTGAAAGAGGAAAAAAAAATGGAAATATGACACAACACTGATCAATCCCAGAGTTCTGAAGTAGCATAAATCTTCATTTTGCAAGATTTCATGTCCATATTTGATGGAAGATGAAATTAGTTTTTTTCTCAACATTCCTGTTATAAATTCCTTGAACTTCACACAAATGAAATGCTTGTAAACGACAGGTGGCTTTTGCAAAACAACAGAAAAGATAGGCACCTCTGAAATGAGTCTTATAACAAACTCACCTCCCACTTCATCCCTTTCCATTTCTCCATGAAGTTAACATAGGGATTACTAGTTCTTCTACAGCTATCTATGGCCACAGTTCTTTGTTTTTTTACCCCCCTTTTTCTGTTTTTTTTTCTGTTTTTTTTTTTGGTACTTTAAAAAAAAAAGAAAAAAAAGAAAAGAAAAAAGTTTTACTCCATTTTTTTGTATAATTGGAACATAATGGTGCAATACTCAATGATAATCCTTGTATTGGATTATTCCACAATAAAAGCCACTATAAGGTAGATAAACTTTTTACAGATAGAATGAAAAAAATCCATTAAGTCCTTGAGTAAACATATACACATGAATTGTCATGATCTCCCCTCTGTACTTAGACTCGTTTATCTACGATTAGCTGAGTGAGGGGTAGGAGACACTCAGTGCAACGTTAGAAGATAATAACAATATCCATCAGAAAAGTTTGACAGAACAACAACAACAAAAAAAAGATTAAACAGACAAAAAATATAACATACTGAGTGGAACATAACAGCAGGCTATGTGCCCTGTACACACACAGTTTCTTGCGCACACATTCATACAAACATCTGACCTTCAAGCACACATCTACAATGACTTTTGCATTTTTTATTTTTTTTTGTATTTGTAACTTTATGCAATACATTTCTCATATTCTCTAAAAGCCCCTAAGTGTACCTGTCAGATGAAGAGAACAAAAAAGAATTACTGACTTCACATTACGTTATTGGCGCGCCATGATTCAAGTATTTGTGTTCAGTATTTTGTTTTGTTTTGATATGTTTGTGATTTTTTAATCAACTGGGTAAAATATGCATTAAACCAGGTGATTCAGTTTGGGCTTTTAAATAGGCTAATTAACACATACACATATATACAGTACAAGCACTTCAAAGTACTGTAATATGTCATCAAAACCAAAACATGCATATCCAACTCCATAAGAAAGACGTAGCTTTCAGCAAATCAAGTATCAGTTTACGCCTGACCCAAATTCTTTCCTTAGTATCATTTATTTGCGGGGAAAATAGATATATTGCTCGTTTTCAGCTGTATTAAACCAAGACGTTTAAACAAAAATGAAAAGTTTCAGAGGTTACGATCCAAGAAGTCTGAAGAAGTGATACCACACACTATACTCACAGTATATATATATGTGTATATATATATATATATATATGTGTCTGTGTGTGTGTAGTGTTTACATACATACTGTTATCTAGAACAAAGCTGTAGAGAGGAGAGCCTCTCAATGCTGGTGCAGCATGGGAAACCCCCTTCACTGTCAGGGTTCTCCAGTTAGTACAGGATGCTGGGAGGTCCTCGGCTATTGGGTCTGTCTGAGCTTGGATCAAGGCAGTTACAGAAACAGGCAATAGTGATTTTTGCTTGTGTGCTGCAGGACTGCAAGTCCTGAAAGGTAGCCTTTTCCCGTTTTCTTGTTCATTTTTTTTTTTTTTTTTTTCTTTTGTTAATGATTTTAAGACTTTGTACCTCTTAAAATGTGCCCCTCCCCTCCTGCAGATGCAGAGTGGGGTGAGTGAGGCTGAAACAGTGGGCCCAAGCCATCAGGGTCTGTGGAAATGTACAGTTCAGTGGGCCCGCTTTGAGCAGGACACAAACATAAAAACAAGATAAATACAGCATCCAAAAAAAGGCACCCTGGCCACCAGTCTACTCCTTTAGATGGTGGTAGTAGAGGCTGATGACCAGAGATATTTCAGCTAGAAGTGCAGAGCTTTAACATATTATAGATCTTTTTTTCCACTTAGATTTTTTAGCATTTTTAAGATTTTTATGTCAAACTTCATAAAAATGACGTTAAAATGCGATTTCATTTTTGGTTTTAAAAAAATACGTACCCGGGATTACCCATCATCAACTGTGCACTGTAGCAAACTTGAACCCCCAACTGAGTAAAGATTTTCTCCTTAGCATGGGGCATTCCCCACAAAAACATGAAAAGAAATCTCAGTCATTTAAGGGTGTGATGCTGCCGCCCATTTGTTTGATCCCTCCTGTCCCCCGCTGCACCCTCTGCAAAGGTTATCAAAGCTCATCCATTCAAGGAACAGAAGTGCTCTCTATAAAAGATACAGTATGACACAGCAAATTTCTATTGGCACATTACGTTGGCATCTTTTACATGCAATAATGGACCCTAAACAGAAACGACACGCCACCTTTTAGAAAAAGGATTCGGTACAAGCCTTTTCCCTTCCAATTAGGATTAAATTCGAGGCATGAGGTCTGTACATACTGTTGCGCAGATGGCCTTGTCTGTTAAGACTTTGCTCTCACAGTAGAAAGGACAGATATGGAGAGCTGCATCTCATACTTGGTATCATCAACTCCCCTACCCTGAGATCAAGCTGGATAAAAGTGTCTTCAGCGCAGAGAGAAAGGCCGACTTTTGATAAAGTGTACAGACTTTAGTACATGACAGTGTTCTGGTGGATTAGCCTGACTTTACAGAAATGGCGGCCATACTGAAGTGCTGACAGGAGCGCACGGGGGGACAAGTGTTAGGGTTTGCCAAGCTCTGGGAGGAGTGCTCATTCCCGTGTCAGGTTTGGCATGCTATAACGGGCCCCAGCCTCTAGTTTTTTGCATAGAAACAGATACAAGGGCCTATTGGTGCCGGTCAAGGGAGGGCTACTGGGTCTGGTTGAGGTGGAGGAGGAGGTTATAGCGTAGCAGCTAGGCAAAGGGCAAGGGGGGACAGCCTGCGGGCAGGTGGAGCAGCTTGGAGCGACAAACACCTACACCCACGTCTGAGACACCCTTTTTTTTAAACACATCTCAAGATACTACCTGGAAGTACTACAGAATACTGTCAAACACAAAAGCATGATCAGTAAAAAAAACAAATAGGCAATCAATAACGGTCTGTAGTATTGATCCTCGTTTTGCATTCAATACACAGGATGAACATACAGAGGCACCTCTGACCAAAGTGTTTCTGCATATGAACAGTGAAGGGCTAGTTCAGCAGCCAGTATTTTGTAGACCACTGCATGTAGACAAAAAATAACAACAGAACACACTGAAAAGAAAAAGTCAAACGATCTTAAAAAAAATAAAAATAAAAAAATACACTGGCAAAAATTCCAGAAATATGACTATTACATCTTCCAGCTAAAGTGATCTTTGTGTCAAACAACTGAGAGATGGGGGAGAGGGCAGGACGACAGCAGAGTCAAGTGGGGGGGGTGGGGTGGGGTGGCCAATAGAGATGCCGCGTGTGGTAGAGGGATGCAACTGGCCAGTCTTGATAGAGCTGCTATCTTGCCAGACTGAGGGAGGGTCAAACGAAAGCCCAGTAGGAAGTGCTGCACTGTGGGGCTGCCGCTTCACACACACGGGACCACGGCAAAGAGGCACTCAGTGGACACTCCCTCTCCCCACCCCACTCTGACTCACCCGTCCACATACTGACTGACTGACTGGCCAGCGGGTGTCAGAGACAGCTGACGTTGCAAGTCTAGTGTCTCCAAACAGAACAAGGCTAAACATTTGGAGTAACAGTGATATTCACGTTGATATTGTTCAGAGAAGGAAAAAAAAATCATAGACTGCAGTTTTTCCCCCAAATTCAAATGGTACATTTCAGTTTTGTTTTCCTTCATCCTGCTACCAGAGGAACAATGCCAGACACATTTCCATGGAACAGATACAGTACATAAAAGAGCAGTATTTTTTTTTGTTTTGTTTTCAGTGTTTTTACTGCTCCTTTTTTGATTTATTGAACTGCAGTTGAAGTGATTTGCTCTTCATAAGTGCTATGATAAAACCCTTTGAATTTATAAAAGTCTTAGTCTCTTCTGTTTGTACAGTACCAAACGCAAGGAACACTCGTAGGTCTACTGCATTAGGAGAAACCCCTCTTATTTGGTATTGTGCCAGATACCCAGAACCCTCAAACCCCGCTGTGGATTCAGTCTCTGTTGGGTGTGGCTGTGGCATGCAGAGAGGAAGTGTGCATTGTTGTGTGCCCAGTTTCACTTTTCAGTACACTTTGCTGCATGCACAGTTACAACAGTTGCTTCTTCCTCTTTGCGGAGTTTTCCCAAACAGTTTCAGGGGGATTGGTGGCCTGGAGGGAATCCAAGTTTTGAAAAGGGGTAAAGTTTTTGAAGTTCCAAAGTCTTTTGCTGCAATCAGCAACAATAAAAAAAAAGAATAAAAAAAGAGAAACCAGCACTGGTGGACATCGAGTATGGACGGAAGAAAGATCTATGGCATATATTGCACAATGTAACTCTCACATGAAGGTGAAATTGTGTTCTTTTTTTTTCCTCCGAAAACTGGCTGACCATACAGACCACTGGGCTTCACAACAAATCGAATCTTCGAGCAATAGAAAATCCAACAAAGCTCCAGTAGTCGACTGGATTCCAAGTTCAAAGTGACCAGAACGATCTGGGCTTGCAGTCAACGATTAGGTGCCACTTCACTTACATAGTTGAGACACAGAGCGAGGTTGACAAAAATCTTCTCTCAAGCTTATATGTTATAATAGATATCAAAAAATGAGATAGGATCTAAACCTACAAAACATTAAACATCTGTGTCAATCCCTTTGAGAAGACAAATTAAAATAACTAAGCTGATGATTGGTAGGGCCAGTCACGTGGCCAGGCCTTCTTACTGCCCAGTGACAGACGTGGTCACCAGTCGTGTCCTGTACCACTTGCTGGCTCAGAGGTGAAACTGTGCAAGATTTCAGCTATTTCTTTAGTTACAAAACAAACTAAAAAAGGCGGCTTGGGAAGGACCTGGGCCAGAGAGCACTTAAGGCTAATATTAGTGCTGAGAAACAAACATTAACATAACCAGTAAAGGTCTTTGAACCACATCATTGGCCATGGACATGCTGGGAATGGTCATTTTAAGTCTTATTTTGGGATGATTTTTTTTTTTGAGGAAAAGGGAAAGTCTCAGATGGCAGCTTTGATTGCTTCTCCTAAAAACACTTCATACAGAATGTCATGTATACTTATGGAAAAAAACTAAAAAATACTTAAAAAGGTTTCTTTGTGTTGTGTCTCACTTCAGTTTGTTTTATGGTGCATTTCAAAATGCCAAAAAAGGAAAAAAATGTTTTTTCCCCCAAAAAACATAAAAAAAGTAAAACAAAGCAATACAGAAGGGCTGGAGTTGCAGTCTTTGTGTAGGGACCCCAACCTTCTGATTAACAATTCACAGTTCAACTTGATACTGATTATCACCACATGATTTGCTTGGGTTTTACTCCTGTTCATACTGATTTTTTTTCTGTTTTTTTTTTTTTTCTTTCCCCACCCCACCCTCCACCGATGGCTTACATGACATGGTGGTGGTGAGTTGGCTGGTTAGTGTATCGTGGCATCTTCTTATATGGACTCCCCACTCAGCAGATCTCCAGGCAGCAGGGTGTTAATGGGGGTGGGGCTTCCAATCACACGGGTGTCCTCTCCGCTTGGCGGTCCCCACAGGCTGGAGTACTGCGGCACACCGCCCCACAGCAGGTCGCCTCCGCTGGCTTTGCCACCACCACCACCACTGCTCCACTGGCCAATTGAGTGGGACTGTGCCGCCCCACCCATCCGGTTCTGATGGGTTCCTGGGTTGGCCTGCCAGCTAGTGGTGTTTGCCCCTAGCGACTGGCCTTGTGCAAAGAAGCGGTTCACCTCCTCCTCACCGGCAAACTCCGCCAGGATGGTGGTGTTTCCAAGCACACACCTTACAGAGGAAGAAAGAGGAATTCATTAGTCTTACAATGAAAAGTCAACCAGAAACAAGAAACTACTAGTTTTTATGTTTTTAAAATGTGGCCTTTATTGAAAAATCCAGGGCAATAAACAGACAAATTTGTTATGTAGGCTGTCCTGTTTATTCAGGGAGGGATCATCATAACTCTTCGTGCTCCCTTAACCACATTTCGTGCTGCTGATAATGAAATGTGGGTCACACATCTTGCATTTTGTTTCCATGACAACCAACTGCAGTGGCTGCCGCCCTAAGCATAACAAAATTAGGGACAAATCTTAGACACTTACCAACAAAATGCAGCCAGTGTCACCCGCACTGGTACACTGGTGTTTTCTTCCATTTCATAATGATTTTCACAATTCGTCTAATAATCGTAACATTATAATAATTTTGTAATACAGCCGACTACAGCATGACTGCCCACCTACATCATGTGACTGCCCAGATACAAAAATAACACAGTCTGACAGTCATCCAAAAACTGTCAACTGTTGGGAAAACACCACTAAGTAATCAGGAACATTGGGGTTTCCCTCAAGTGTTCCCTGTTTTCTGGTTTTCAATTATCTGAAGCTGCTTCACTTTAAAGTAAGGCAAGTGCAAGTTAAGAAAATTAAATGTGAATATGCATTAAATTGTAATTTCTTAAGCCCACTTTGGCTCAGCCTTACATGTGCAGAGACTTCTGGGCCTTGGCAGCCTCTTCCTTGGAGCTGTAGCGCACCACGGCGTTCCCCTGTGTCAGGTTGAGGTGGAATGTAATCAGGGGGCCGTGCTGCATGCACAGGGTCCGCAGAGTTGAACCATCAATCTGGAACACAAATGAAAATAACAGCTAAAAAGTTAGTTACAACTAATGTCTAGCTTTATGAATCTAATGCATTAAATACACTGTATGTTAATTTAATATTTTTGTCATATTTCTTACAACTGATGAGCACATCTATTTTTAAATTTCAGTAAGATTTCAGTACTGGCTTTACTTAATATACTGAGGCTTCAACCTAGCAAACATTAGAGTACATACTTGTGGGGTGAGATTTCTCAGAACCAGCCAGCTGCTGGTCCTATTAGAGCTGTCAGTACTCCAGGTGGTTCCCTCTGTAACAGTAATGAAGACACAGTCAAATATGTAAGTATATAAGTATTTGTAAGATATAAGATTTTTTGTAGGTTCAACAGGGTAAATGGATAATAAGAACTACTAATAAGTCTACTCTCTTCAAAAGTACCTGCGAGTACAAATTAAGTATGTGACCTATTGTTTTTCAAGTGACAGGATGCTTGAGGTCAGAGAGTTGAACTTTTTAAACAAATGAAAATGTGACTTTCTTCAACAACAACTTTATTTCCATAGACTATTCTTGTCTGCACGACTGAAAGCAGTCTTTTCCCTTCAAATGGCATAAATGTGGAGGTGTCATGTCAAAATAAGGTCATATATATGATGGTTAAATGTGGCTTCTGGCAGAGCCGGTAAACCTCAAAATGTCAGTTTAGCAGGGTGTGTTAAGCCAGCATTTACTGTGTATAGCATGTACTGTGAGCACAGTCACAGCTGTGAACTAGGCCACACCTATACATGTTCAGTTACTTTTGTACTTGCTAGGTGTAAAGGGATATCTGTGCTTTTAGTTTTGTGAAAGTTGCAATTAGACTTCTTGATTTACTGTAGATAATACATGACATGTAAATGGCTCAAACTGAGTAATTTCAGAAAGATTCCCAGCAGTAACAAGACATTTGTTTTTGCATAACTAATTATCTATAAGATATTTTGGGGAGATCTTGTCTATATAAAGAAAAAAAAAATCAAAGTGAAACCTGAAACTGATTTTAAAACTGTTTCCCGTGAACAGAAAATGTATGTAAATAGCCTATGTAAACAGAAGATAAATCATAGAAACAGGAAGAGTAATTTTTAGCATTTTTAAAATGCAGTTAAAATTGTATGATTGTTGAAATGTCTGGAGGAACAGTGCATGACAGACAGAGGTAATTTCCACTATGATCCATGAAGTGCTTCTAAGAGAACTGAAACACAATGTGATTTAGAAGAGAGTGCTCACCAGAGGTGTAGGAGCCACTCCAGCCCTGTGCCAGGCCCAGTGAGTTGCCACCCCAGGTGGAGGAGGGCTTAGTATTTGTGAGCCCTGGTGGGGGTCGAGAAGGAGCTGTGGTGCTGCGTGGCCCCTGGGGGACTTTCCACAGCTCATGGGACAGAGAGGCTTGGCTCTGGGAGATTGGCCCTGGGGACCAGGCAGACTTCATGTCAGACAGCTTGCCTTTAAATGGAGAAAGGATAGGGAGAGAGAAGACAGTTGAGATAGTATCAAGGTTCGGATGACATTCCTCTAGGAGTAGCGTTAAAGACATAGCTACGTCAAAAAGCAATGTAAGCCCATTAAACCCTAAAAATTCTATTTGAATGGTGTCATAAAGTAATTTTTCATTGGTGTTGGCTTATTTTAACTGAATCTGATATTATAAATTGTCATGTTTTAATAGTGAATTAAAAACTTTTTCTTTGCATGCATAGAAAAGACTAAAAACGCACAATATATTTCTCTAAAAGATGCTTAAATTAGCTGCCGTAAACAAGTTAATATGTACAATCAATGCATTTATCAAATGCATTAAACTGTACTAGTAAAAGCAAAAAAGATACCCATTGAAAATAAATGTTCACATATAGCACATTTTACAAATCACAAAGACACACGCGCACACACACCAAAAACCGAGCATACAGTGATGCCAAGAGTAGCTGAGGTGAGGCTTGTTTTTTGTGGTTTGAGTCAACAAACCATATTGAGTTTTGAGGCACAGATGGTTGAAGGTAATATTTAGGTGACGTGGCTGTCATAGTATCAGTAGAGGTGCTCTACCAGGAGGAGGGAACAAGTTTAGGTGTTACTTGGAGTAACAAGGGTCATAAATATAGGTCAGGGGTTGGATAAGGTCTAGGATAAGAAAGGAGCCTAAGACAGTGCTGTATTTCTATCTTGAGCCTATTAGGGCTCCCACAGGGAGAGGAGATGTTTAGCAGGTCCACATATGGAGGGGAGATACTCTAGGTGTGTACCTGGGCTGTCTCCATCAGAGGATGACAGAGTGAAAGAGTTAGAGTAGCCATGGACTGGCCAGTCACTGCTGGTTGGAGGCAGAGAGCCGTTCTGAAGTGGAGGAGCTGGGGAAGTGGCTAAATAGTTGTAAAATGTTATGAGCGGAGATAGAGAGGAAAAAAAACAAGTAACTTTATGTTCCGTGTCAGCTTGATACTGGGGACTGTGTTGAAGTAGAGATGATAAGAGTAAGACTAGGGAGCTTGTGCGATAGATTAATTTAACACTACAGGAACTACAGTTCTTGTAGTTTTACTGATTGTCTAAAAGTGATATATTTATTCTTGTTTCTGTTCATACCTCCATTCCTGTCTCGCAGCAGGTATCGGTTGACATCGTGAATGTTGGTGTTGATAGTGGGACCGCTGGGGACGCTGCCAGGGGTCATGTTGGGATCATTTTCTGGGTCGATGTTCTGAAGGCCTTTCCATGGCACACCTGGGCAGAACTCTAAGGGAGAAAAATAAAGGGTTTAATGAAGAGTTATTAAAACAACAACAACAACAAGATCAGATCTTAAGGAACCTCCAGACTGCCATCTCACGACTTCCTCACTGCCTAAACCACTCACTGAAGCCTCTATGTCACGACTTCCTTCATAGTTATTCTTAGACTGGTGCAACTGTTGCAGAAATGATTAAACAAATTACTTAGTTCCTCATTTTTTAGTACTGTATTTTGTATTGGTTTTCATAGTGTGCGTAAAACCTATGTGAGCAGACTATAAAACTGATGTGTCCCACCCCAAAATATTTTACTTTTGCTATTATAGCAGCTGCTGTTGAGTAACATGTCCATTACAATTAGAGTTGATTGTCAGTTTTTCCTTGTCACAGTAGGAAATGCATATGTGTAAATAAAAGGATAAATAATGAAATAAAGATGAATTATGTATTTTAGATGGTATTGCTCATGCTGACTCACTGTCACGACACTGTCATTGTTAATGTCACAAGGAGCACGTTCTTTATCTACTATGACAAGTTTAAATTCTGTTAAAAATGCCTATTTTTGCAGTAGTGTGAAAATTCAGCTTTTCTTTTGGAGATGACTTTTGGTCACTCGCATCCCTCTGAGGTTTGACTATCACAAAAATAACTGTGGGAAGTGAGGTAAAACCAACACAATAAACAGGAAAAGAACAAAGTCTGAACAGAAAAAAGTGTGAGCACTGCAGCAGCTTTAACATTTGTTATTTGCATCCTGTCCTTACCAGGGGGCCAGTTAATGTTGGTCCCATTGGAGATCTTTTCATTGGGGCTCTTGCCCTGGCCCCAGCTGTCTGGGGTCACCAGGGAGCTGGTAGGTGACTCAGAGCTGGATATTAGATTGTAAGGGCTGTATGAGTCCTCCAGCTGAGGGGGCTTCCCAGGTGGACCCAGGGTAGAGGCAGCAGATATGGCACCTAGCATATACAAACAAAAAAAAAACAAATAAATTTAGTATTTCTAAACACAATGTTAATACTATAAATCATCAGTTCCTTTTTCCTTTTTTTTTCCCGATACAAATTTTGTCATAGAAATTATGTTGTATGTCAGACTCATTTCAAGTCACTTCTGTTTATAACATCAGCTTTAAGATTAGCTTTTATGAACAAAACATTAACACTAAACATACAGATTTTGGACTTATTCGGAGTAAAATGTCAGTGGTGTGATATATTCACTAAGATTACTGATCCAATGAGCATATTTTAAGAAAGTATTTACATATTTCCACTGTACATGGAAAGGAAGATTAATGACATTTTTAATTTTAGTGGTTGATACTTATCTGAAAAAAAGTTTGCAGAGTCTGTGAAAAAAGCCCAGAGTCGACCTTATCTATTAAATATCTTATCTATTAAAATAAAAGGAGTGTGAGTCAACAACTTAGTGTCAGGTAACCATTTACTCATCTCAAAACAATATACAATTCCAAAGTACTGTATATTTTGAACTCAGAATTTCCATTTACAAATAGTGGGGTAAGTAAAATAGGGTTTTGAGTGAGATTTTGGGTGTGTAGAAGCCAAAAAATGTGGCCTCAGGGTTTCTATTTGGGTGAGGAGAGAAACTGCAGGTTGTGCAGGTTGTCTTTATCACTCAACGCCCAATGCAAAAGCTCGAGGTGCTTCATTCCATGTTAAAAGAAATGTGACACCTCAGATATTTTAGGCTGCGAGAATCATGACCAAGAATCAGCCTGCAGTTAGAATGTGTGAAAAAACTAAACAAAATGTTCAATGAGAAAATGAATGAAATGAATGTCAGTTGTTTTCTCAAAATTTAAATTCTTGCTGAATTATGGCTGAAACATATACTTTTATTTAAGATGGAATGGAAGTTTATATGATAACTTAACAGAAAATCATCACATGTAATGTTCATAGCAAATGTGGTTTCATTTGTACTTTTACTTAAATACTGAACGTCTGTGCATGAAGGTGTGTGCATTTGTTTGTTTTTTTACAACGTACCATGCTTATTGAGGTTGGTCTCCATGTTGGAGGAGTTGCCAGAGAGGTTGTCCATGGAGTTGGAGTGTGTCCACTGGGACAGGCGGGATTGGGGCTGAGGGGGCTCCTTTAGGGACAGACCCCCAACCTCCATGCAGTTTACATTCATGTTTGGATTCAGTCCAGCTGCACCAATTAATAAAATAAATTAAAAACAAGGAAAACACATTTTGTTCACTGATCCTCGTTTAGGGGTTGATGTAGGTATTTATATATTGCCAGAAGATGAAACACCCTATGTATGAATTTGCATAAATTCTTTAAAGAAAATGGCTGTGTTTGGGCACACTGATTATGTGAATTATGAGTAATAAGATTGTATGTGAGGGCTGCTACCTTAAGGGCTGCAGAACAAAAGTGCTTCCTAACAAGTAAGCTACATTTGGTCAGATTGTCTGAACACACAGAAACATTTTTTTCAACCTTGTGATGTCCCTGTCCCAGACTCACAGAGAGGGTAGGTGCTGTAGGCGTTGGGCGAAGATGGCGGCTCTTTGGTGTGCAGTGTGTCGGCGAGGCCCGAAGACTGGTGTGGGCCTGTGAAGGGGTCCAGGGTTGATTTGCCGGAGCCAGGGCCTCCAGGTGGGCCACCAGGGGGGTGCAGACCAGCAGAGGAGGAAGAGGATGAGGAATGAGAGGGAAGTTGCTGCTGCTTCATCAGCAGCGCCTGGTACAGCTGACGTTGGTGTTGCTGGATCTGCTGCTGCATGTTGGTGATTGTACGTGCAACCTGAAAGAAGAAAAAGAAGATTTACCCAAATTCTCTATCATGAAAGGTAGTATTCCCATATTGAGGAAAGAGGGTGAGGAAAGCAAGATTCATGTCTTTTTTGCAAAATCAAGATGGATAGGAAAATAAAGACACAGAGAAAGAAAGAGAGAGGTGGAAGAAAAATAGTTGAGGAAAAAAAAAAACATGAAAATGTGGTGATGTGAAAAGAAGTGAAAATAGGAAGTGGAAGGTGGAAGGCGATGTGATATGGAAAGCAATATTAAAAGGTAAAACTGAGGAAAATGTTAAGAGGAACTTCTGAACTTTTATGAAAACAAAAAAAAACAAAAGCATATCTATTTCAACAGGCAGAGCACTGTCTGTCTAGCAAAATAACCAATATCTCAAAAAGGAGAACAAATTCTTTCTCCTTTTCAATAAAGAAGAAAGAACTTGTTGACTCAAGTTCAACAAGAAGTAACCTGTTCCCACGCAGATGCACGCACACAGGTCACTTTAATTTTGAGGAAATCCTGTGATTTTCTTCTGTTGCATCATGCGAGACTCAAAATATTTGTGAATTTAAAAGTTGTGTCACAGTGTTTTGAGTCAATGGTCACACGTAAATGTAATGACCTTGATGGTCATACTTTTTTAATCTTTGTTGACTCACTTGCTGCTCTTGTTGTCTAATGGGGCCAGAAACATTGCGTTGCGCCTGCATCATCTGCTGCTGGATTTGTAAACGCTGGTACGCCTGAATGAAGAGAACCACAAGTAAAATAAATAAATAAATACATTAATGGAGGAGGAAAGAGGGGTTAGTGTTACCATCTAACAAATCATCTCTTTCTCCTGATGTGTATTCAAATAGACACACTCCTAATTCTTCATTGGATGTCAATATCCAAAATTAAACAAAAAACTACCACCACTACATTACAGGAAGTAAGACATGTTTTGATATTCTGTGCTTGGCTTCATCTGCACTTAGATTAGGACCTGAACTAAAAATGTCTCTGACACACATGTCTGCGTCAGGTCAAAAAAAATAAATAAAATAAGGCTACAAACAGGAGAGGAAGGAGGGATGCTGACTCACCATTTGCAATTGCTGAAGTTGGTACAACAGGGTCATTTGTTGAGGGTTTATTGGTGAAGTTAAAAGTGCAGGGTTCAGACCGATGTTTTTTGCTGCAAATTGCAAGAGCTGTGCTTGGACCTGGAGGAAATGGAAGAATTGGGAGGTAGAAACAGAAGACGACAAGTTAGTCATGGCAAGTCAAAGCAAGTGAACAAGAGCAGCTTCTGGCAATGTGAGATTAGTAACTAACAAATGCGTGCACACATACATGCAAGGAGGAAAACAAAACAGAAGGGTCTTGCAAATTCAAGAGGTTGTAAACGTCAAAGTATAGTTATCTGGCAAAAACAATGTTCTTTTCTGCTGGTCTCCTTTCAGGGTATGATAGATTGAAATGACACTACCACTTTTGGCATCTGTCAAGCATGTTACTCAAAGTGAGCATTTATTGGTGAGTGGAAAGAAGGATGAACATAATTATCAGGGGACAGTTTAACCAAGTGAGACATACACTAGAAAAAAGGCACTAATAGAAAAATTATATTTACAATTTTGGGTGTCAAAACTGTGTTTCCTGGTAGTAGTAAACTCTGTACAATTTGCCAGTCAAACTTTAATGTGCATTATGAACTGATATAGCTGTATGTTTCATACCCAACATGTCTATATTGTTTGTATCTACCTGAGGGGAGAGAAACTGAGGCACTTGAGCACGTAGACTAGGCTGGGAGGAGCTGAGAGGTGGCACTGGTGGCTGAGGAGGCTGCTGCTGCATGGCCCGGGCTTGTGCTGCTCCACTACTGCCAAACATTCCACTGGGTATCTGTAAGCATGGGTCACAGAGGGACAATGAAACTTATTTAAATACTTCAATTCAAATTACTAAAGCCACTTCATATCCAAAGCCACTCCAACTTTTGCATTCTTGACCAATCCAGCACCGGCAAGTCTATGATTTTAATCGGGTCTATACAATGCATGACAGAGTGCACTTGAACTGAATGTAAAAGGAAACTTAAGTGCACTCAATGCAATGTTTAGAAACATTTTTCAGCTCAAGTTATATTGAATTTATATAGCCCAGTATAACAAATCACAAGTTTGTCTCAATGGGCTTTAAATGTGTGAGAAAACATAAGAAAAAACCCCACTAAGCCTGTAAAGCATTTACCTTCAGGGTTTAACTTCACATTACAGCAAAGCATTTACTGTGTGAACAGTATATATTCAGTAAGCATAACAGTGACTGAGAGCAGGTAATTGTTTAGATCATGAAACTGTGACTATTTTGATTTTTCAAATGAACCCCCTCAAAAAAAGCCTGTAAAAAGGCAGCTTCATCCATATATCCATTTCCACATTGTTGAAGAGGCCTTTCTATTGAGTGTAAAAAAAAAGAAAAAGCACCCGCTTACAGTGCCTTTGTTTGGGCTTCAAGGACATACTGTAGTTTTTCTAGGCCATGGCTGCCTCTGGGGGTGATATTTGATAGAGCATAACTATCTGATTTCAATGGGCACTTCAGGCAAGGTCATACGAACATAAGTGAGCAATACAAGAGTGGAGATTTGGGAGTATGTGCGGGTAGAGAGGTGTGTGTGAGTAAAACGAATATCATATCATTTTATACACTTAAATCCTGTACAAAGTCATTACATTTTAAAATGATGGTTATGAATTTGGTTTGTGATGTTTCACTGAATAAGGTTTTGGTGTTGTGGCAGTATATTTTGTTACTGTTCAAATGTAGTTGGGTCCTTAAATGCTTACAAATTGTGGACCACAGATAATATGCATCAATGTTGCATATTTGCATATACATTAAGAGAATATTATAAGCTTCACAAAGGTTGTTTCACTGCAGATTTATGATTGTATATGCTTGTTGTCTTTTAGTCCTACCTGTCTGTTGTTCAAGTTTTGCATGGCCAGCCCCGGGCTGCTCTGTCCCAGACCCTGCCCAGGAAGGCTACTGTTGGCCAGGGAGAGCTTCAGGCTGGGGGAAGGCAGAAATGGTGATGGGGGGGCATCATCTGACAGAACACCATCCTGGACCAGGTTAAAATGAAAAAAGAAGAAAAGTGTTCATTGTTATACATTGTTGACATTAATGATTCAGTATGAGGAGAAAGATTTTTATGGTAAATTTTGTACTGACCACAGTAAGTGAAATTCAACATCGCATCTTAACCTTTCCTTTTATGTATCATAATAGTCAGAATGTAATAATATGAAACAAAGCAAAATGTTACAATTATAATGTCGAAACGATCTATGAAAGAAGCCTCATGGCTGGTCAGCTACAATTTTTTTTTTACCTTGTCAAGAAAGGTGGTGCGGTCGGAGGGGTCTTTGGAGAGTGCAGAGGGCCGACACACCAGGGGCTTGTTCATGCCGTTGCTGTAATCAGACATACCCATGCCCCGTTTGTCCAGGTCTGTCTTCTTCTCCAACAGGGCACCTGGAAGCCGAAAAGCAGGGGTTATTATTAAATGTAGACAACAAGAATACACTCAAATGAGAGATTTATGTATTTAATCTAACAATTGATGGCTCTAAAAAGCATGTTTCTCCTGGGAAATGGCTATACTGCATGGATTAAAAAGTATATTTACAGAGAGATATATGGCTTGGTATCATTTCCAGCAGAATCAAATAGGGGAGGCGACAACAGTGTCGAGTCATGAATTCCTTAATTTGAAATGAAAAACAAATCGCTGCATATTTAAGCTGTTACATTGATTAAAAACATCTCATATTTGTTTAATTTGCAATACATATACAAGGCGCACACACTATTCAAATATGCCTGTGAACTTACTCATGGCCTGGTCAAGATTCATGTTGTTGCTCTTCAAAGCCTCTTCAGCAGGGTCTCTCTGTAATACATGGATAACGCCCTTGTAAGTAATCATAATTTCACACACAGAGTTAGAGGTAATTTAGAAGATGAATGTATTTATGGTTTATTTCCCCATTAATTAATTGTGTTTCTGGTCTAAACATCAGTTAATTCAATTAACAAAAGTTTATAAGTGGCACATTTGGGGTAAAAAACAACAACAAAAACTTAAAAGAAACATTTTCTTGATAGAAAGCATATTTGTGCTATGTGTCAATGTGTGTGCTTCTTTCTAAATATTTTGCCTCCTTACCGGGAAGCCCATGTCAGTTAGCTGTTTGATGAGACGATTCATGATCCAGGTCTCATCTGGCTTGTTGCCCATCTTCCCCTGACAACACACAAGTACAACTATTACAACAACTATTTAAAATATTTTCACCATCAAAATAATTCTTTTTAATTTTTCTAAACCCCACAATTAACATCTGCCAGTATATTTATGACAATAGTTAAGTGTGTTGTCTGACCTTGCTTGGGCCCTTCTTGGTTCCATTGCCCCAAGAGTTGCATGAGGAGCTGCTCTCCTGGGAGGTGGGGCTATTCCACATGTCCCCATCCTCAGTTTCCCATTGGCTGGTAGACATGCCTATTTCCTCACCTCCACTTCCCCAGCCATCTTGCATAGGTTTGGGGCCTGAGAAAGAGACATTGTCAGACATCATAATCACGACTGTGAGAAAACAACAAGATATCTAGTTGGCTACAAACATCTGAGCTGTACCCTATATCCAAACTGAGGATGCACAAACCATTTCAGAGAATGAGCAGCAGGTAATTTTCAAAATGACCACTTGGTGGCACTGTTGCCATTTGACAATCTGCATTTTCTTCCCAACACCTCACTATCATTTGCAACATTTCAAACCTACAGCAGAAATAACAATTACCTACTGAGGCGTTGCATTGCTTTATACTCAGCAACACGCCAGTAGCACAATCAAAAACGTTGCCACAAATGGTACGGGTCTGTAAAAACTTTCAGTTATTGTTTCATTAACTGATGTTTAGATCTGTAAGCATTATCCTCTATTCTGTAAGCATAGCCATGTTATGATAGTATAGCAGCCACCCCACCCAGGAGTGAGATCATAAACCAATGGCACTAAACACATTCCTGCATCTTGCTACAATTCAGCAATGCCAAGCCATGCTTTTTCTGTGGTTGGCATCATGCATCACTGTGTCATATAGTATTTATCTGTGAGTGTTACCTGGCTTGCAGGGTGCAGAACCTGGGGGTCCACTGGCCCTGCCATAGGGTCCAGAGGGCTCGTGGCCACTGTCTCCCCATCCTCCCACTCCACCTGGGGGCTTGCCCCAGGCAGAGGTGCCATTGTCCACAGTTGATGTTGGAGCTGCTGGCTCTCCCCATGCAGGCTCTGACTTAGGCTGAACACTGGGAAGCTCTCCCCAACCTGGAATAGAGAGGCAAATTAACAAGTCAGACTCATGATAAGTCACAATGACATGCTAAGAAGAGACCAACTATAATTTTGTCAGCGGAGACAGTGCCACAATGTGTATATATAGAGGCCTTTCATGCCAGCCTCCTACTGACAGCAGCAGGCCCCTGACTGACTCTTTCTGTCTCTTCAGGTGTTGCATGTCTTTGTGTGTATGGATGTGTAAAAGATAAAAGCAGCATCTCAGGCCAGCCAATGCAAGTTTACACTCCATCTCTTCTCTCTTTACTGGCTTTAGTAGAAATGGCCAAGTATAAGAACACGCAGCACAAGTGTGTCTTTAGGTGGTCATGATAGTCATGATGCAGTGCAAATAGCAAACAGGAGGGGGCAATAGTCCAATTCACATCCAAAATAATGGTGTTTAGTATTTAAGCTCAGCTATTTCTATATGCATGGCCTTTGTCTCTACAAAGACTTATTATAGCTGCAGCACTAACCAGAGCTTCCTCTACAAAGTCTTAATTATATATGCACGATCATTAAGAAGCCTACAATTCATGTTAGACTACCTGCTTGATAATCACTGTTAGAAAATTCATTCATATAATAATATTTGAATTGAATAGCCATTTTACCAACAATGTAGAATGCAGAATACAGTTAAAAAAACATATTTCAGGTTGACATTTTTTCTAAATCTGTTTGACATGCAAGTACGGCATTTTTAAACATTGCAGTGTTTTGCATTGATTTTAGACAGATTATGAACATTCTTAGCATCTTCAAATTATCAAATATTACTTTACTGTAATTTTAAGTAGCATAAAGCAACAGCACAGCTTTATTACCTGGGTTGGCAAGGGTGGGTCTACCCTGAGGGCCTGCAGCTTGATGCGAGGCACCATTGTTGGGTGACCCATTGTTGTTTCCTTGGTGCTGCAGGTGAGTTGGGGCCTGGCCATGATGGGAATGGTTGTGCATGTGATGAGTGTGATGGTGATTGTTGCTGCCAGTGCCAACAGAGTGATTGTTGTTGTTATTGTTAGGCATAATCATTCCACCATTCTTACTGGGAGGTGGGCCACTGTTTCCAGGGTTACTGTTGGGATTGTTGCGATCCCACATGTTGACAGTCTTGTTGTAGGTACTGGGATCACCCCAGGTGGATGTTCCATCATCAATCTCCATCTTCCTGCGAATAGAGGGGGGAGATGGCTCTTCCCAGCCAGTGGGCTCCCTGCCCTGGTCCTGTTTGTTGATATTGCCCCATCCAGAGGTGTTCTGCTTCACAGCACCAGGACCACCCCAATTACCAATGCTACCACCTCCTCCACTGCCAGTGCTGCTGCTGCTGCTGCTTTCTTGGGGCTTGGAAGAACCCCAACCTCCCTGCACTGGGCCACTGGCACGTGAGGTATCCCCCCAGCCATTATTACTCACAGTAGGAGCTGGCTTACCCCAGCCGCCTCCTCTATTTCTGGGGCTTTCCTTCCATCCACCACTTCCTCCATTCCCACCTTCTCCTTCCCACATACTGCTGGAGGACACACTGCTTTTGACCTCTGGCTCTCCCCAGTCCCCTGTGCTGGAGCCATTTGAGCCCCCATTACCATTGCCCCAGCCATGAGAGCTTTTGGGGCCCTCTCCCCAGCCAGTATGCTGGCTTTTTGTTAGACCATTATCCCAGCCGGGTGACTTGTCCTCAGAACCCCACGATGTTGTACCCCCACTTTTCGGACCATTGGCAGGCAAAGGATCTCCCCAACCACTGGTACTGCCATTAGAGGCTTTGCTGTGTGACTGGGTAGGTTCTCCCCATCCTGATCCAGTCTGGATTGGCTGAGGTGGAATGGCTCTCCACCCAGAGGATGATGCTGATCCCTCACTGTCACTTTTTCCTCCAGACCCAGGCCTCTGACTGGGGCCAATGTTAGGGTTGATGGTACCTCCATTGGTGGATGAGGCTCCACCATTAGAGCTGGAGCCTCCTATGGTGTCTGAACTGCTGTTGCTGTTTCCATCATCAGAGTTAGCTTCTTCCATCTCCCAAACTGTGTGCTGTCGAATGGGGGTCTGCCCCCACCCCGAGTTGCTCAGCACCCTAGGGTCCAAGTCCTGCCGAGGTGGCGGGGGGGTAAAATCCATGCTGGAGGACCTTTCTCTGTGGCGAGACCGACCTTCACTGCTGTCTCCACTTCCCTCACTTGCTGGGGCTGTTCCAGGCTGTTGGCCCCACGAGCTAAGTTGTTGCTCTTGGCCTGACCCAGAACTACCAGCATCTACTGAGTCCCAGCCTTTAGATGCATCTCCACCACCAGAGGATTTCCCCCAGTCACCCCAGCCACCACTTCCACCACCACTACCTTGTCGGCCCCAGGCAGAGAGGCCTCCAGAGGGAGTTGAGTCCCAGCCTGAGTCCTTGGGGGAGTCAGCTGCCTTGGTTTCTCCACTACCCCATACAGAGCTGCCTGTTGTGTCCCCATTGAGCTGGGATGATTCAGTGGGTGACTGGCCTCCCCAGCCAGTTAACCCAGGAATAGGGCTCATAGGCTCCTGAGCTTGCTGTTGTTGCTTAGTGTGGTTTGGTCCATCAGTGTTAAGGTTAGCAGGTTCCATGTTGAAAGACAAGCTTGTGTTGGTTGTAGGGTGTGGTTGATCATTTTCATTAGCACTTATCATGCCAACCCAACCTCCACTACCATTGTCTGCACCTCCCAAGCTCCCATTTCCCAAATTTCCATTGCCATTAATACCCGGTGGGAGAGATGAAGAGTTGGACACGACATTTGGACCAATGCCACCACCTCCTCCACCCTCATGGCCCAGAACAGGCCAGGCTGATGGGTTGGCATTGGGATTGAGGTTCAAGTTAAAATTGGGAGAGCCCCAGTTATTGGGCATTCCTATACGGCCACCATCTTGTTTCCCATCTGAGCCCCAACCTCTACTACCAGCTATTGCTGATCCAGGGCCAGTCATCATGTTACTGTTAGCTTTGAGAGAAGGGTAGTGGGCCTGCTGGCCTGCGGCACCTGTGGCCATACTCAGAAAACTTCTACTACTGGTGGTAGTGACAGCACTGGTGTCTGGGTTAGAGCTAGCTGAGCCCAAGGGGCATTCTGGTGCTGCAGGGTGGCTCAAATCACTACTGCAATTGATGGATGGCCAAACTTCTGGGTCACTTCCGTCAATAATCACTTTGTCCCAGGTGTTGGCACTGGAAGGGCTGTCAGCTGGCAAAGATGCTCCCCAATGAGAGGTCTCATACTGGGCACCAGGACCACTCTGGGGAGATATGTCTATAGAGAAATAAGAGGGGGGAGAGGAAAGAGAGGTTGAGAATAAGGGGAATAGAAGAATACAACACAGAAAGTAGGAGGATATGAGTCAGTCAGAGAGAAACAAAAGAGGATTTGTTTGATAGAAAATGCAGAAATGAAAGAAATAAAGAAAAGATTGAGCAACAGGATTAGAGACAAATGGTAAAAGCAGAAAACAAAATAGGGTGGAAAAGGGGGGTATATAGAAGGGAAAAAAAATAAAAAATAGGTCAGAATACAAAACTCCAGTACGTCTCCTGGACAAATTTTATGAGTTACACGTTCCATAATCCAACACATAATCAGAATGCACAGCCAAGCATGCTACATGTCATATCAGCAACAGCAGACCCATATATCTTGCACTGGTGCAGTCAGCCAAACAGAAATACGGAGATGGAACCCATCTTTCCTCTCCTCTCTTTTGCCCTTACTTTTCACTTAACTTCCTTTTCCACTACTTTCCAACTCATTTCATCTTCACTTGTTTAGCCTCTTACTATTTTCTCACTCTCAAGCTGCCCTAATCTATTAAAATATCACTCCCCACGTGTCCTTCTCTGGCCATGTCTCCTCACTCTCACCCTTTCTGCCCCCATCTTTCTATACCCTTTAATTTCTCTCCCTCTCCCCTCTGCTCTCCTCTAAAACCTAGCAGTGAAAGGCCCATCAGTCTCCATCGTAGCTTCGTGGCTGGGGCTGTGAAGGGAAGCCCAAGTGGAACGCCGCTCATTTATTGGAATGAAACCAGGACGGCTTCTCATCCATCACTCCCTACGCTCTGATGAGCCTACTCCTTCTTAAACTGCACTCCTAAGTAACCACAAAACACTTCCTACAAGCTTGTCTGAATATGCATGTGTCTCTCTAATGCTTTCTCACTACCATGTATCTACACAGTACTGAACTTAATTCTATATTATTTTCCAGGTTTTTTTTACAGTCTGGAAGCTAAGCACTATGCACCATGTAAATCTTGTCCTGTAACTTTCAGACCTATAAGAAGAATCTTTAAATTCAGTACGACACTATCTAAAACCCAGCTTTTTCCTCTAATTCTCTAATCAACATGATATTGAACACAAGCAATTTCATTAGGCATAAAAGCATCCCATCAGAGGGGGAACTAATAATACACTGAGTCAAAGGTGGAAAGGGGTAATCAATCAGTTGGAGGCAGCTAATCAATGATCTTATTAATGCTAGAGGGTGAGATCAGGGAGAGTATTGATCCAGCATGCAAACATCCTAGCTACTAGGCTGGCCTCATATAATGGGCTTAAAAACCAATGAGAACTACTGCTATGGATATCACTCGCACACAGACCAACCAAGCTTATGAAGGGAGAAATTCAACGAGTTACTTTTGAAAACGGCCAAATGCTGAATACAGTGCAATTCCAGGTCATATGTAACAAAGAGTGATTCTGAACAAGCATTACATTCGTATATTTCTAGCTATCTTTGTAAACAGCTGCAGTTAGTGTTGATCGCTAACCTTTAATTACAAAGTTCTTTGTGGTTACTAATGTTTGAGAAATATTTGCCTTGTTTGGTAATTAGGGTGCCTTACCTCCTATTATTTGCCATTAGTTTCCATCACATTGTTCAGTAATTTCAATAACAAAAGTTTTCTATTATGAAAAAAAGAGCCAGTGGTCAAATAATCCAGTCAGATGAGGGAAAAATCTATTTGCTTAAGGTGAGTGGAGAGGCGCACACACACACACAAATGCCTATATATATGTGGCTTTAAGATACAACGTGACATACCACAGAGTGGCTGTGAATGCAATTTTCACCTAAACACACTTATCTCTACTCCCCAGGCAGCTTTATCGCATAGGGTCGTCTGTCTGATAGCAAACACATACACACACACAGCCCAGCATCAGTCTCTAGTCAATTTAAAACCAGCTGGAAACATCACAGCAAAGTTTTTCAAATGTAAAAAAGACCTAACCCCAGTTTGCAGGCTTTGTCCTAGCTTAGTTCATGCTAGTCTTCCAACTAAAGAAAAGCACCATTTTATCAAACCTGAAACATAGCCAAAAAGCACAGTGGCTGCAGCCCCAGGAAAATTTTGTTTGGTCGAACCCTCACACACCCTGTCTATCTTCCTCCCTCCTTCTCTATTTCTCAATATCATTTACACATTTTGTTTCCTGAAGAAAATAGGTTACATTATAAGCTAATCAAAGTCTGGAATGCAGCCATCTTTTTGTTAACCACTGGGCTGACAGACACTATGATAAAATGTAAAAAATACAACAAGAATAAAATCTGATGGACAGGTTACTGACAAAACAAAAATGAAAGAAAACCAGTGTGTGTTGCCTACAGTAGAAAAAAGGGGTCAGTCAGGGAGCGGGAGTAAGTGGAAAAATACCTGAGGAGAGAGGCACAAGCACCACTCTCTGAGTACTTACACAGATCCATGCTAGGATAGGAAACAGCAAACATCCTCTTAGTATGTCTACAGTAGGCTACCCAGTCAAACCATAAAAATCCTCTACACCAATTCATTGCTATCACTGGGTTACTGGGCTGTATCTCAGCTGTACTGCATGTGTAAGAATTTGTGTGACTGTATACAATGTAAAGAGCAAATGTAGGTATCTGCTTCAACAAAAATATGACATAACATGCTCCACAAAAGCATTATACTATATAGATGTCTACCCCTGTAAATATGTACGTGTGTGAGTGTGGCATAATGAAAAACACTCATATCCTTTCACTTCTACATCCCTTGATTGTATCCTTTCAACTCCCTTTACAGACATTCCAACAGAAAGGTCTTGCTGGTTCTTGGCAAAGCAATGATCTGGCAGGGGAGGGGGTAGGGTGTGGGACAAAAGCAAGCTGAACATGAAAAACAAAGAAAAGGGAACAATTATTTCCATCGACCATCTGCAATCATGTGTCAGTAATGTGGTTGGTTGCAATTAGGAGGGCAGTCTCTGATTATGCTTTGTGAATGAAAAGGGTCAAAAATAAAAACAAAAGGGCCTTCAATGGCTCCTCATGCTCCAAACAGGGAGCAAGGCAGCCTTTTTGTGTTCCTGCATGTTCAAGTCCATGCATGCACACATTGGGCTGCTTTCTGCATAGAACCTGGACTACACCTAAATAATAAATAAAAATTCCTACTGATGAGTACACCAACAGCATGTGTGCTGCAAAGGTGAAATTAAACAATAGCAACAAGACATTAGAGCTATGTGAAGCCAGCGTTTGAGAGCTAAAGCAGAAAAAAAGCACAAGATGAGCTGATAATGAGACGACCTGCCATCATAGAAATGGGCAGGTAGCCAAGAATTAAATGCCTCCCCTCCCCTTTGAATGAAATGAAAGGCAGGGTGACAGAAAGACCGAAGGAGAGGGTGTCAGTGAGAGATGGAGGAAAGTCTGGGGGGAGGGGCTGGCACTTGTATTGGCAAAGAAAAAGAAAGGGAGATGGTGAGAGAGAAACATGAACAGACTAAGTGAGATGGTGTGGCAATAAATGAATCCTTTAGTCTGTCTAGGAGCCATAGACTAATCTCAGAGCAAACTGTGGGATGACATAACACCAGAACCAGAGCAGGAGGGGATGTTTAGTAGTGTTTTGTTACCCAAACAGACCCTCTCCATCTTTCTTTGAGGAGGGCTTTATGCCCACTTGCATCAAAGACGGCATGTACTTGATTTTCCCCGGAAGCAGGGAGAAAAAGAAAGACTAACTGAATGGTCACAGAAGGGTTTAAAAAGCTCATCACTCATGTTTGTTTACCTGTGCTGAAAGAAGAAGGAAAAAAGGAGCGCAAGACCATGGTGACTTCCCTGGTTTCCCTGACAGAGCACAGATTAATGAAGCCACTGGGGGTTGTCTCACTTAATTGTGTATGTGTGTGTCAGAGCCTGAGTGCATGGGGCAATCTGTGCCTCCCTGGCTTTATTGTGACAAAGCAGTTTTAAGATTATTTGATAATTTTAAAACATAAATAACCAAGATCATCATGGCAATTATTTTTTAAATAAAACAGCATTTCCGTGACATGGTTCAGAAAGAGTCTGTCACAGTCAGCAGAACAATTTCTTATTGAAAGTGTTTAAATTATTTAAATAAGATATGCATAAAAATTAAAAAGCTTTACCTACACATGAAAAGGGCCAGGTCTTTTAACAGCACCCAGCAGAGTGCCTTCTGGCTACATGCTCTGTCTGGGTGACCAGCCAACAGCTGTTGGGCTGCACTGTGGGAACAGTTAAGAGACCCCCACTCCAGCACCTGCTACTAGGGAGCCTGTCTGGACAGCTGCAGGCTGCTCTGGACTACTTAACGGTCCCCAGTAAACTGGAGAGACGGGGATGGTGGGTGCGACAGAGGGAGGGGGAAGGGACAGGGGGTCCCTGTCTGGTGATTCAATGGTGTAGGGAGAGCAGAGTCTAAGTGGGATACTACTAATACTTTAGGGATGGGGTGTTGTGTGGATAGCTTGTTGAAATGCACACACACTGCATAAACATAACATTGCCTGTAAATTAAATCAGTGTGGTTCTCTGAGCCAAATGTGAGCAAAGCAACCAAAAATGGGTCAAAAGATATATATCAACTACTTTAAGACATCTACCCAATAATACTGCAGTACTGTTGGCTTATAATCTAACATGCATGTGTTTGTATCCATTCCCATTTAAACCATGCCAGCTTGCCTGCAAAGCAGACACAGATCTGAGAGGACATAACTAGGTCAGACTAGAGATTTTTTACTGCTGCATATCCACTACATCTGTATATTTATGTTTGCATGTACACAAGTGCAGAAATCTTTGAGAATCAGAGTGAGGGAATTATCACATCACATCCCTGTGAGTCAAACTAACCTTGCCAGAGGGATCAAATATGTGTCCTCAAAACAGAGTTTATACCTTAAATAAGTTACACTGAGAAAGACAGGTAGTTTATGTAGTTAATGTACAGAACAGGATATGTGAACATATCATTATGTTAAGATTCTAAGCTAATATCATGTGCTTTTTTCTTGTTGTTGCTATGAATACAACTACAGTGGAAACCAGGACTAATGCATCATTTTAAAATAAGTTACATTTTGAAGGTCTTCTACTATACAGTTGTAAAGTTGAGAATAAATAAATAAACACAAATAAACACAATACCCAAAATCTCTAACTGGAGAGCAGTGACTTTAACTACAATGTCCACTCTCTAAGTTATGCATGTCAAAATCATTGCAACAACAGGGAGATTGGCTTGAGGCATTCTGCTGAGCAGAAAGGAAAGAACAAGCTGTGGATTAGAAGCCCTCAGGACAAGAACAAGTGGAGAATGAGGTGAAAACCCAGTCAATGGCAATTCTGTCAGAGGCAGTGTTGTGTCAAGAGCCCCCGGGACAAGGTAAAGGCCAAACAGGACAACAACTGCAGCACTAGACATTATTATTATTATATTATTAGACATTATTGGTAAATACACTCAACCAGGGGATCTTAACTAGCCTAGAGCCCAAAGGAGAAACACATCCTTCAAAATCTCAGATATACTGCTCTTTAACTGAGATGAAACTGAATATAGATCCTAGCCCACAGCTGAGGAAACCCTGCACTACACAGCCGAGCACAGAGAGTAAAATATAACAGAATTGGAAGATTGGAAGTTCCAGCTTCTAAAGTAATAACAGAAAAGGCAGAATAATATGCATCAGCCTTAGTTATCAATGTTTAAATGGCATTTGTGAAATTCTGACAAATCTAATTGGCAACATTTATAATTAGATAATTAACTGCACAGACTACACAGGATTTAACTTTTGTTTGATGATTTTTTTGAGGGAAGATTTTCCTTATCCAATTTGAAGGTCTAAGGACAGAGAATGTCACATGTTATATAGACAGTAAAGTCTCTTGAGGCAAATTTGTGATTTGGGCTAATAAATTAAAATTTGCTTTGAATTTAACTTTGTGGCATAGACCCAAATACAAGAACTTAAACAACCAGATAAAGCGTACCACTTGCAGAGTGCTTTGCTGACTAGCTAGCTATGCACCACAGCTGCTGTGGATTTGTTTACCAAGTGTCTGATATTCTCCAAACGAATGTTGAATCAGTAATGAAAGGCAGCACAAAGTAGCCAAAGAGCACTGATGAAAAGAAAGAGAAAAAAGAGACAGAAAGGAGAGAAACTCAACAAAGATGCAAGCAGATGCTCATGCTAGGTCCTGCTTAAAGCCCTGAATATGAAAACATTGCATGGTTTGCTACAGAGACATCCTTCATCTATCTCTTCAAAGTTTGTCATGTGTTTCATGTGCATATTTTTAAGTTTTACAGACAGAAAAAAAACAGAAACCCTTCAGACAAACACAAGATAAAACAAAAATCAGGTATAAAGATGTTTGAAAACAACAGTAATGTACAAAAAAGGAGAAATACCTGTAACAGGTATAAGTCATAGTCATCCTTCATTAACACACTACCTACATATAAAAACATGCAAGCCAATGCACAACGCGCACCTTAAGGCAGAGTCAGCATTAGTGATTTTAGTGGCCACCAGTGATTTCATTACAAGTCTATCACTGGGTACAGTGGTCTGAGTGTATGTGTTCCCGTAAGTGACTAAAAACAGTAAGGAGAAGCTGAAACAACTGAACCATGTCTGTCTCACTTTGAAGCATCTTAACAGGGTTTTACTCAGCTTTGAAGGCATTTGGCATTATTACTGTTACAAGCACCAGCATCCAGACTTGCACAATAGCATAGATTTACTTGGGAAATAAGCATACAGCTATTCTTAAAAAGGAAACCACAGGGGTATCAGCCCTCTGAAAACAGATTTTAAATTTAGTTAGCCTATCCCTATAATTTAGGAGCTGTGTCTCGCCATTATTTTATGCTGATGGGAAGTCAAGTCGCACTGATAGAATACAATTATAATCACCATAATTTATTGTGCCTACAATGTAGTAAATATGCTAATGCTGCTTTGCATACCACTGTATCCGCGCCAAGGCAAACAGAATACAAACTATAAAATCAAGCTAAAATATAGAGTCAAACCAATGTTCTACAAAATTCTGAAATCTGGAACAAGGGTGAATAAAGCTGAAGGTTATATTTAAAGGATGGTTTACTGAACTTATAAAGTTAAGTTTCACTAAAAATGCAGCCAAAATAAAAGCAACATGCATGAAAGTGAAAAACAAAATCAAACTCAATTAAGCTTAAAGGTGAAATAAATAAATAATTTGCACACAGTCACCGCCCAAAATGTAAAATGTAAAAACAAAATAATATTCCAGTGCATTTTGGCACTATATTGACACAAACCTGGGTAGCGTTTGCCCACAGTGGACGTGGCAGAGTTTGGGGTAGTGCTGCTAGTAGTCGCAGAAGAAGAAGAGTAAGATGATGAGGGTGAAGAGGAGGAAGAGGAGAAGGACAGGGTGAGAGCACTGAGGGCTCCTGCAGGCAGTGGCTGGCCTCTCTTCAGTAGCTGCTTGTGCTCCTGCTGGCGGAAGCGCGGGGGCACCTCTCTGGGCGGGTAGCGAGCACTGGCAGAAGACAACTGGCACTGCTGCTGAGGGGAAGTCTGAGTCGGGAGCTGGCTACTGGAGGAGGCACGCTTGCCATTGCCAGAAGAAGAGGAGGAGGAGGAGGAGGAGGAGAGGGGCAGCGTGGGGCTGGCAGGGTGGAGGTGGTGGGGTGGGCCGAGACTAGGCTTAGTGGGAGCAGGCTCTGGCACTGGATGGATACAATACACAGGCACACAAGCATACACACACAGAGAAGACACATGCAGGTAGCAAGGTATTAATGTCTGGGCGAACTCACTATTAGTCCTTTTAATTACAGAAATTGTATTTGGCTGGGTGGCAGTGGACAAAGGTTTTCCAGAGAATTTGTCTCTCTTTACAGCATCATGATGGTCTTTAATGTTAATATTCATATCTGATCGCCACATGTGGTGATAGAACAGAAGTACAGTTAACATCCAAAGTCCTATTTATGGGAAACATTAAACAGAAAACATCTCTGTAAATGTATTTTTGTGGTTTATGATTTATATATATTACTCTGCAGGTGGCATTGCAATCAGGCATTTTCCCTGTCCCTGCACTGTATTGTGGTGTAAACTATACCTTTAAACTAATTGCCTGAAGCAGCTTGTTGTTGAACATATGTTACTGGCCTAGGCACACACATGAAAAGGTCATATTATTTCTGCGGACTGAACACTGATGCGCACAAACACATGGAGAAACCTTTCCTCTTCATTACGCTCTCTTCTCTAGCTCTTTTCACACAGACACCTTTCCCTGATAGACTGACCTCACCCTGACCCTGACCCTTTCCCTGTGGCTGCAGTGGCCAGCCAGCCATCTAAGTGTGTATTAGGCTTAAAGGTCCTGCTTGTTATTACTAACAGGACCTGGATAGTCATCAACCCAACAAACTGGCTTTGCAAACATGCTGCAAGGTTGAAGAAAAAAAGCAAAAAACACAAGCTAATACATGGAAAGGTGGTGCGTTAGTGTGAGTCCGTGGTTGTTTGAGCCTGCTGTATGATTGTGAATTTAGGTTGAAACTGAAGAAGGTCTGGTACAGCACTACTCTACTTGAGAGCTCCATGCAGCACAGAAATAGCTGGCTGCTAATATTTAGTGACCTAAGAACTGCTGGTGCTGTGAATTACAGTTTCTTGGTCCATGGGTAAATGCGTGATGAATAGTTGATGATGAACCTAAAAATGCATTACACGCATATATAGAAAACAGCACTTTCACAGTTGTTTGCACCCACTTCCACCAATGAAATTTTAGTGAAACGCGCATGCAGTGAAAGAGGGCGAGACAGAGAGAGACTGCTTCCCACAGCAGTATCTGGCTTGCTGTTGGCTTGCAACTGCAGCTGGTGACGCACATCTCTGATTAAATTCAGCTCAACCCACCTGACGCTGCCTCAGCCAATCAGACAGGAGGATGGTGAATACATGCTGCCCTGCCCCCTTTCCTCTCAGTTCTCCCCACTCCATTTCCAATCATCAGCCCCCCCGCCCCCCCCCCCTGTTTTTCCATCAGCAGGTTGCTACATAACCCACAGCTATCGCTTTCTTTTTACTGTGTCTACCTGTCTACCAGCCAAGTGTTCTCTGTTTGCTATGTTGTTCTGTCTCTGTGCCTTTATCCATCCTTAATCCGTCTTGTGTGTCTGTGCCTTTTCTCCCTCATCTTGTTCCTATTTCTTTACATTGCCATATCCCTTTTTCCAATTCTTTATCTTCCAAATCTCTACCCTCCACCCAATCCTTCTTTCTTTTCAATTTTTTACATCTCATACAACTCCAACCAATTTTTGGCCCTATTGCTCTTTCTATTGCTAATGTTAAATATGTTAACACAGATAGCAGTGACAGAATCAATTGACCTTTTAAAGAAGTTTAAACTTAGTTCTTGTTTTGGCTCCTGCAATATAGTTCTTTCTACAGAAAAGGACACTGGGCTACTATTTTCCAGTGGTCCAGGAGCTACCAGGCAGCAGTTTGCAGTATTGGATTTTACTCACTGCTTAACCCTCCTTCTTGATCTGTTAATGTTTGCAGTGGATTCCTGAGAGAGTTTGATCATAAAGGCCCATATGGATGTTAGCCTGCTCACTTTTTATTGCTACTGCTAGTCTGGTACAGGAAGCAGATGAACCCACAAGACAGATACATACAGACAAAAAACTCCCTCAGCTCAAGCATACTTTATGCACACTCACTTATACTCACTGCTTCATACAGTCTGTGTTTGTGTTGTTGTAGTAACGGGGATGTATCCATGCAGCAAATCCCTTAAGTCACAGATCTAATTTCTTCTAGACGAGCATACAAACCCATATGGTCACAAACCTATTTGATAGTATCATTCTAAGGTTGCCAAAATGCTAAAATTATAATTATTTCAAGAAACATGCTACTTTAATGTAATCTATCTGGGTAACGTGACCATCTTTGGTGTAATCTGAAGCACATAAGTAAGAATTAATGTTCTATTTAGAGGGACAAATTGTGTGTATGTACAGGTCTCAACAAACAAATACATTTACTGATGAGGAGAGATATTTTCTTAATCCATGATATATGGGTAAGTGCTTTTGAAGTGGTGGGGGTGGGATTTACAGAAAATGACTATGAAGGAAAATTTTGTAGAATGGTGGGGGAACCCCTTAGAAGAGGGTGTGCCTGAAAAACCTTAAATGAGGAAAGTGAAAAATATGCTGCTTACACACACTGCCGGTGAAGGGCAATGAAATCCACACAGTAAATTAGCAAAGTTCCATGGTATTGCATGTGAATTCAACTGGATGACTAACAGCTTTGCAGAAACATGATGTTTCTGCTTTTCAAGCCTTTACTGTTGGTTTACAAAACTCAAACCAAATTAGGAATCAGTCTTTGTCTTTAGTGAAAGACCAGTCAGTGTACTGACCTCACTGTCCTTGAACCCTCCAAACTCACTAGTTCGGCAAAAGTGCTACAAATCTAATAAAGATGAAAAAGACAGAAATAAGGAAAAAGCAAGCAGAAAAGCTGAAAATGATCTTTGTACCATGTTGGCAGAGGTGAATACAGCACTACTTAAGTTACAACAGTACAACAGGCAGCTGTGTTATGAAAATCAAGTGTAGACTCTTGGTGGTAGTGTGGTTGTGGCCTTAGTACCTCTAATTGAAGTTGAAAAGGAGAGGCAATTAAATAAACATTTGTATCAAGTGCACTGTAAATTCCATTAAACCCTCCAGCTGAGGCGCTCTCTGCAACCTTGAACTAAACTTTTAATTACACCCTTTCTTCACACTAAATGGTTAATTACGCACAATGAGAGAGAGCGAGAGAAAGAGCAAAGGCTTGAGAATAGAGAGCAAGTGAGCACAGACGAAGAACAACGGTTTATGAGGCAGAGTGAAATACAAATACAAGAAACCAGATATAGAGTTGAAAATAGATGAATAAGGTATCATGGGAAAAGGTCTGTTATTGTAAAACAACTGTGACTGGTTCCCTGAGCCCAGTGCCAGACAGTGCACGTTCCCAAAAATCTTCTGTCTATTGTCTGCACAGCCACTTTATTATGCAGCCGTGTTTACATGAGGGGGAGGGATAACACAACACACAAGCCCATATGCAGCACGCAATGGTGCAGTTCTTAATATAATGAGAGCTAAAAGGAAGGTAAATGCAGCTTGTTTTAAAGTGAGTCCACTCAGTTTTGCATAATAAATAACATCAAAACTGGATACACAGGAACAAACAGGTGGGTTCTCTAGGTGCATGAAATGCACACACAGTGAATAATATTGGTTTAGACAGCGTTCATTAATTTCTTAATATCGCAGCTCTCATTTCCTTCCGCAAAGTCTCAGTTGAAGCAGATTTGGGCTTCCCCTTTCATGTTACCCCTGTTCCCCTTTCCCATACAGTAGTTATATTATTATACTAGTTACTCAATGCTTTGATTGTTGATCTTCGCTATTTCTGACCATATTTTCTTTTACCTGGAAGAGCCAAATACTAATTACCAGAAATTATTAAAAAATATATATATTATAATGGAAAATGACAGAGCTAATTCATTTTGTATTAAAATGTATAACATTATGTAGTGTTTTATTATAAAAGATTACAGGCATAGCAGCTGTAATAAATATTTTATATGACTGATGCAGCAACTGCAGCGGCATATAGAAATAATACTGTTGTTCTGACACGGTAAGCAACCTTTTAGTCACAGAAGGCAAATGTATGTGCTCTCATGCACACAAGTGGGTGAGTTCTTATAAGACCCCATCTGTCAGTATTTGAAGAGAAAAAACACAAACTCACTCGCTCAGCACAAAACAAAGGAAAAGATTCCCACCCTACACCCTTTCTATTACGGGATGTTGCTATAGAGACTGGCAGTCGCGTGACATACCTCCACTTGCTTCTTGTAAGCCCCTGTGCCTCCTGTGACCTCTTCCCACTCCATGCCTGTTTGACCCTCTCTCTCTCTCTCTCTCTAATTAGTGCTCCCACACTCTCTCCATGCCAGCCCACCCTCTCTCCATGCCATGCCCATCCTGCCTGCTTTGCGGGCAAAGAGCTTTAACAGGATCATGCTGCATCTCGATCCACGTGCCTGAGGGCAACAACTGCCTAAGGATACATGCCTTTGAATTTGACAGATATAAAATATGATGCAAAGTATCCAATTTTTTTTAAGGCCAGCACCTAAATGAGAAACATGATCTCCCACTGCCAAGAGCAGAACTGGAGGTTCTAGAGGCTCAAGCTCCTGCCTCTTTCCCATTAATCAATGTGCCCCTATCAACATTAATTAACAAATAAGGATTTTGTGGCCAATAAAACTAAATGCATATGAATTCAAATGAACATGCACCAATCAGTAGCAAATGCATCTCACAAAAGTCAAACACAGACACACTGAAACTGAAAGCATTGTTGTTATCTTGTTGTTAAACATTAGCAGCATTTTGTATGGTCATCATCACCATACTGTGTAATCAGAAAAAACTGATTGACAGTAGATGTGTTGGTAAATAACCTATGCAACAAAATTCATTATGTTTCCACTGAAACATTAATTCGACACCTAAATAAGTGTTCGTAAATTTGAGCCCTCACTCCAGTGAAGCTTTGTACACATCCCTGGAGAGATGAAAATATAAGAAACCCACTAACAACCATTTACCTGCAGACCCAATGTGATTTTTTCATACACAGGTATTTTATGATATGACTAATATTCAAAGGCATTATCACCTTACACTACATACAATTAATAGAAAAAATATCAAGTCAAATTAAAACGGTACAAGGATATGATTTTATAGGCTATGATAGAATTTATTTTCTCCTCCTGCGTTTTAACTTACAATGGCCTGAGAGAAGAGCAAGAAAAGCCCCTTATGCAGACATATAAATAGTCTTTGACCATTGCACACACACACATACACACAAACTCTTTGCCTTCAAAACACAAGCTGAACTGTCATTCATGTCAGTTGAGCTACATCCCATTAATCTGCCTGATATTTGACATAAAGCAGCTCACTGCTAGGGGAGGAGGAGATGATGGGGGAGGGGCAAGAGGCACTGAATGGACTCTCTTGTCAGCAGCTAGCGAGTGATCATACAACATGAATATACAAAGAGGAAAGCATTGTTAAAGTTTGTGCACCCCTCTTGCTTCCTTTCTCTCTCGGCCCCCCAGCTATCTCCCCACCACACCCTCCTCCAGCACTTGACATGCAAGCGGGGTGAGCACACAGAGGGTAGAGGAAAAACAATTATGCTTGCCAGTCACAAATCCACAGGACGTAATTCACAAGCTATTTGCTATTAATTCACTGAGTGTTTATAAATGTGCTTAACTGAAGAGAAAAGCAGCCCGAGTGCTAAAGTAAATTAGCCTCTAATTAGATTGTGATTCATAAAATTCCCTTTCAAAAGTGTTGACGCAATTAATAGCATGTGAAATTGCAAATTAATCCAATACAGAATTATACGACACACTCGTGTTTATGTGCATCTCTCGCCACTTTGAAAACTATAATGCTGTTATCACCGTGGTGACACCGTGTAAATAAGTTTCTCCTCAGATGTAGTTTCAGGGGCAGAGCATATCAAGAGCGAAATGAAACAGGCGGAAGAAACAGCACGGGGAACGAGGAAAGTGAAGGACGAGCTACTAGCAGGAATTACATTTGTTCTCTAACCTTTTCTCAATGAGAAGTGTGCGAGAAGCAAAAATGTAGATTTTGTCATTTTCAGGGTGTGGAAATGACAGTGTATTCCTGTGATTTTCTGTGTCTGTGTGTAGCTACATGTTTCACATAATGCATTTGTGCAACTTCCTATTTTGCCCATGTGTTCATATAGCTTCAATAATTGTGTGAGACGCCATGGCTAGTATATTACTGCTTTGGCTGTTCAGCAGTATCACAATGTAAGAATTCGATTCACTCATGGAGAATAGATTGAAAGGCTTCAGGTTTCTGTAAGTAGAAGTGTGTATGCCTTATAATATAACTGTTGCTGTCTAAGAATACACATTTCCACCTTGTGGATATCTGTGCTTTTTTTATTCACTCCTCTTTTGTGTGTGTGTGTGTGTCTTGGCATGTGCATGTTTTTGTCAAGGTTGGTAGATATGTGTGGCAGTCAAACTGACTGATTGTGATTGTAGTGGTAGCAGAGACGTTGATGAAGCTGCGTGTGTGCTGGGGGTGAATAATCAGCATCCCTCTGAGGTAATGGGGACCATGATGGAGGAAGGGCAGAAGGGAGGTCCAGCCTGTGTTTGTGTGGTTGGTGGGGGAGCTGCGGGGAGGTAGGTTGGGCCAGTGGGACACTGCCTCCTGGAGCCCTGCATTTGTGAAGCTTCATACCTAATGGGGGGCAGAGAAGTTAATTCCACCACACCAAAGCTTTATCTCATTTTCATACATATGAACGCGTCAGGCTGAGATCGATTACCGCAAACAAATTGAAATGCCTGAGACCAAGGAGGCCTGCAGAGAGGAAAGCTGAAAAAGGCTGAAAATAGGGGGAGGTGGTGCGCACGTGTGAGTCTATGAATTTCTGAGTGTATAAGGGAAGCAGAATTCACTGATATGGATGGAAAGACACAAATCACTACTGCATACTGATGTTCTTCCTTCTTGCATATACACACACCTCTATTATTTAGTGTCATGCATGAAAACTCAACTCATTCCAGTTGATGCTACCTTCCTTTGAAAATGCACTGCCGATGGGAGGTTATGAGCAAACTCAGAGGTCCTGATGGCTCATTGAACGTTTAGTCTTCAAACAGGCACTCTTTCCCCCACTTTCTTTATCTTTCTGTCTGCATGAGTAGCCACTACATACACACAATCAGATTCTCATTCTATGTCTCTTTCTCTCCATCTCTCATTAAACATACCATAAAATAAATGTCCATGTCATTAGTCCTCTTCTACATTAGTACCGTCATTGACTCCTGATGGTCATTTTTGGCACTCGTCTAAAGTGTTCACTGCTTCATTACTTTCTTTCCTCCCTTTCCTTCATGCATTTTTGCTTTTAGTTGGCCTCAGAACACCCTGTTCAACAGCCTCTTTCTTCCTCTACTTTCCTTCGTTCTCTTTCTTAGCTGTGCCCCTGATCGTGGGCCCCTGTCTCCCAGGCAGAGTTTTCAATATTCCCAGTCTGACTGTGAGCATTTCCTTTGCTGCTCCTACAAGAAAATCTTGGTACAGTCCACAATATCACACATTGTAGGCAGAAAGTATTACGGTAATATTGGCCAAAAGAATTGCAAACGGTGCATCTCTACTCACTATGCATTTATCAGCCAGCAGTTTAAAGGTAAAACATGATTCCCAGGGGAAGACCATGCACATGATACTCAATACATGCACACTGTCTGCAACAATAAATATGTTCATACTCTTGCCAACCCCACAACTGTACACATTATTGCTCTCCAACACTGTAGTGGGTGCTGTGTTGCGCTGGTCTACAGCAGCAGATGGGGGACTAATATAGAGGAAGAAAGTAAGTGAAGCCTAACATGATTGTGTTGTTTCAAAACATTACAGTTTTGGTATGGCACTGTAGAGCACTTGTGCTGAGTTTTACTTGCTTTTATTCTGTTTTGGGGATTTCTAAGGAAGTGGCTTTGTTGAGTTCCATCCAACCAGGGAGCCAATCACCACACTCCAGTACAGGGGTGGGCAATCCTAGTCCTCGAGGGCCACTGTCCTGCTTGTTTTCCAACTATTCCTGCCCTACACACTGCTGATTACCTGGTTCAGGTGTGTTCAGCCAATCAGAAGCTGTAAGTGCAGGGAGGATTTTCGCTTCTTAAGAGTGCACACAGCACATCCGTAGACTGTTTTTCAGTATACAGCATATCAGCTGAATTCCGTGCTTTTCTTATAATCCACTCCTCCACCCCCTTACTCCTTCACTCCATCCTCCAACCCACACCACCCTGAGCGTGCTGTCTGGGTGCCCTCACACTTCACTGCCTGGTGCCGTGGGCGTACTGAGCGTCACTCTGCATCACACACCACTGTATTTGTTGTGTTGTGTTGTGTGTGTGTGTGTATGTGCATGTGCCTGAGAAAGAGTGTCAAACGGCGCAACTGTTCATGCATGTGCAAACTGTGTGTGTCCATCTGTGTACAAGTAAGCTAAACGCTATGTGTGTATAATGTGAGAATAATATGTGTCCATAAGTCTTTATGGTTCAATGCATTTTAATCAGAGCAGATTAATGTATTTCATTGGTTGTAATGAAGTTGTAGAAAATGAGGCAGATGAAGGGTGTAGTTTACTTGATCATGACACTCACCTTTGGGTTTCTGATCAGCAGCCTGCAGAGGAGGAGAAAGAACTATACTTAAGAACTTAATATACAAAGGATTACATTTAACATTCATTCATTCATAACTATAAATAAAACCTAAAGTGTTCTGACCTACAGGACAAAACTTAACTCGACAAGAGTATTATGCACTGTTCAATCTTTTCATGTTATTTTCTACCTAAATTTCAACAAACCATCAATGATTACAAAAAACTGAGAAAAAAAACACACAAACCCTATACTTCACACACATTCGGTACCAATTTAAGAGCTTGTTAGTTGACTCATAATAGATACACAGCTTTAGAAATAAGTGGGTGTTTGTGGCTGTGCATGATTTTCACCTTCACCTTTTTCTGAGCGACGTCCTTCTTGGTCTTTTCTTCTTGTTTTTTCTTTTTCTTTTCTTCCATCAAATGGTTCGCTTTCTTCTGTTGCTAGCTTCTCTCAGCTGTCCGAATAGAAAAGGAGAGAGTAATGAGTAAAACATTCAACTCAAATGCTCAGCGTCCTTCACATTTTCATTTCTAAAGCTATGTAGACCAATGTGTATCAAGTGATTAAGACATCTATGGCATTCAGGCACATTCACACCATTCACAAGACGTTCATATTTCAGACAAAAATGCACATTTCTGTTTAGAAGCACATACACACAAAGTGCACATATAAACTTTCGACCCATTCCTTTTGATCTATGTGAGTCAGAGCCAAAGTGCACTCAGTGTCTGGAAAAACATTTCCATCCACAATCATCACTTCACACAAAAATCATGGCAGACACTTTCCTTCATGGTCAAAACTGAAAGGGAGAAGATAGAATGGAGGACTAGAGGGGTACAAAAAAGGAACAAGAAAAAGAAAAAGACAAGTGAGTTAAAAAAAAAGACAGGGAGAGAGCGAGTAAACAGTAAGGCAAGGGATTAAGAGGAAAAGAAGACAAAGGCCAACAGACTAACAGAATAAGACACAGCGCCTTTTTACAAAGATCTGTTTTCAGTGGGCGTAAGTCAAACTAGATAGCCCGCGGGCCAGGGAAACTAAGTGTTCCATTTCAGCCTGTATTTCCTTTGGCTGAGCTCTAGTGACAGCTCCTGGAAACTATTAGAGGTATGAGCTGGGCCATAAGGATTGAATGTGTGTGTGTGTGTGTTGATTTTTCACTGAGTGCAATGGACACTAATCTATAACACAGCACTCTGTCGTATCAATGAGGCCACTCTAAAATGCGCAAATAAAATCAATTATCTAAATTGATTAAAATAACGGCTTATTCTATTTGTAGGTATACTGCAAAGACCGCCATGTATACAGACACACACACACACACACACACACACACACACGTGTACAATAAGCCACTGTGCTTCATCTTTGGAAAATGAGAGGACATGACTTTCTCTCATAACCTGCCCGACAACACAAGAATGTAATGCTACACCAGCAAATATTAGAGACTCCATTTCTTTGTTGGACTCTTATACTGTGAATAAGACTGTCTGTGACACTCCTGCCTCTTGTAGCCCAGGGGTGGGTAACCCTGGTCCTCGAATGCCACTGCCCTGCTTGTTTTCCAAGTCTTGCCCTATCCACTGAAGATTACCTGGACCAGGTGTGTTCAGTTAATTGGAAGATGGAACATACCATCTCAAGGAAGACAAAGTGAACTGGTATCTTCAAGCAGGGCAGTCGCACTTGAGGACCAAGGTTATGTTCCTCTGATTCTTTAGGATTTTTTTATCTCTTCTAGTCAATCAACAGGAAATTAATGTACATTTCTGATGATTCAGTCATTAAAAGTAAAAAGTAATTTGTCAAGTATTACGCTAGCCCTCTTAAAGTTAAAAACCAACTTTGATTTACTGAAAAAAAAAAAAAAAGGCAAAAAATAATCTGTTAAAATAATCTGATGCTCCTAGATGCTCTGATGCTTATAGTATATAATGCTCCTAACAAATATACTAAAAGCAAATATGAGTGTGTCTACACAGTGCTTTGCCAAGATTTGAAATCTGAATGTATGAATGACTCATAACAGAAGATTAATGAAAGGTCTACCTCCCACTGTTCTGCCCACTGGCAGGGGGAGGGAGCTGTCAATCAAAAAACAGCAGAGGCCTCACAGAGACTGTCTGATGGTGGGGTAATGTCTCTATAACAGTAATGCAGAAAAAGTAGAGAAGGGTTAGACAGGCATAGAGTGAGAGGCAGAGAATACTGGTGAAGATTAGCAGTCTAGTGACCATGGCAGAAGGGTAAAATGGAACAAGGTATCCATATCTCCTTCATCTGGATTTCCTTTTCTTCATTCCCAGTTTCTTTGCTCCGTAATTCTCTCTTTTTCTGCCTCTGTCTCCTACTTACACAGCCCTATTTTTTATACTGAGGAGTCTCTGAGTGTGCGTCATTGTGCTATCTCTGCAGCTAGAGGAAGGCAGCCCCCCTCCAATAATAAAATTAATAAATATGCAGTATGCGTATTAGGTGCAGTATACAGTATGTGGTGTAGCTTCAGTTATTCTCCTACCTATTTGTGCCCAAAAAAATCTCTCCCCAACCACCTAAGGCATAATAATAACACACAACACCTAACTTCTACCTCTGAAGCAAACACCATCCAAGCATGGCACCCAAAACACTATGACACATTTAAGTAGAAAACAAACCATGAAAAGTGTTGGTGACAGAACACAGTGACAGCAAGTGAGCAGAGAAAGGGACATGTGATGTGAGGGGTAGAAACTGTATTTTTACTCATAGCACTGTGTGCTAGATCGTGTGTGTGTCTCTCCCCTCCACCACCACCACCACCACCACAAGTTACTACTGACAGAACCTCTAAACCATAGCTGACCGCGTCATCCTGGTTGTCTCATATTACCCCATAGACAACAGCAGATCTACCATATTTTGTTACTACTGTTTATTTAATTTCCTGTGTGTTAACACACCGTGACTGGCTTACAACCAAATGGTTTTCTTTGTCATTTACTTTATTGCTGGAAGCAGTCTGGTAGAAAAACGGTTGTTATGTGAAATGTGAGAGTGGTCAGTTTTCTTTTGAGCTGACCCGAACAACGCTCAAGTTGGACCCTGCCCTCGCCTTTGCTACGTCTGGGTCTAATCTTTACCTGCCTCTCTCCCTCATTACTGTACTCATTCAGTGACCCTGAAGTGTCTCTGTGCTGCCTTCTAACATCAGGTTTACCCACGCTGGCAGTATGACGCTGCAATTAGGCAAAATATGTTGTGTTTAAGGTTACTGACCTACAAGTCCACAGTGCGTTGTTCATTCTTCTCTTACACTGAATGGCCTTAGATCATAACATAGCCAGTAACTGCCGGTAAGCAGTACCACTAATAAGGAACTACTATAATTAACTCTTGCTGATGGCTACCTTCACAACTTGACATTGTCCCTACCCTAGCAGGAAACATAATAGCTGTCTGGTACATGTAGCCTAGCGTAGCACAAAGATCAGTGACTTGTGATGAATAGATCTTAAAATTATGTTTCATACTCATATCTAACTCTCAATTTACAGCATAACAAACATTTTCCAAATAGCAATCTCTAGTGGAACTGATACTAGACAAACCCGAGTGTTTTAAAAGCTCTACAGGAAATACTACATACAAGAGCCCATTACACAGTGGCTTTTCCTCATAACAACTGGGGCTTCTGGGAAATTGTGAAGAAATTGCATGGTGGGGCATGTTCTTCTCTTTCTGTGCTGCACAAAACAGCCACATGTGCTGGGACTATAGGGCTAAGCTTTAGAGAAGGCAGCATGACAACAGGAACACACAGCATAAAAATGAAGAGTCTTGAAACTCACAACATCCACAAACACACACATAAACACTTTGAGTAACACACAGGGAAGCTTGATGTACACAAGCGTGAGACAGTCTGTCTGATGCCTGTCTTTTTCCGCCCAGGGATGCAGAAGAGAGGGAGCATGGAGGAGGAGAAGGAGAGATGAGGAGGAGGTGGGGGGGTTGGAGACAGGTGGAGGATGAAAGCAGACGCAGAGCAACACCAATTAAGAACGACAACCGCTGGAGAACCAGACACGGCACAGAGAGAAAGAAGACAGACTATGCTGGAAGAGAGGAAAGAGAAAAAAAATCTCACTGGAGAAATGGAAGTTGGAGAAAAAACTGAACGAAGTACTATTGAGGCTGGCAGGCAAGGAGAGCTGGGGGGTCAGTGAAAGAAATCCATGCTCATTGACTGCTTGTACCTAGAAATGCAGTGAAGAAAAATGAAGGGAGAAGGGAAGCCATGCAAATGTAACAGAAAAAAAGAGAATGACAAAGAGGAATAAAGGAGCTCTGCTAGTATGAACCTTAGAAAGACACAGGCAGAGAGACACCAAGAGAGAACTTGAAAAGGGAAAGAACTGCAAGGAAAACACACAGAACGGCTGTCAGACCAACCACAGACACAACACCAATCATAAATATGGAAGAAGGGGAGAGTTTTTCCCATCTCAGCAAAAAAAAAAGTTATTTGGTCAGGTCATGGCCACAGAGTGTGGTAAATCACCTCCCCCCACTATTACCATTCAAACAGCCACCCATTCCTGTGGCATTAGTGAAGCCACAATATTCTCCTGAGCCTTATTACATGGAAGATTATCATGAACCGCCCTTACCTGGGGAATAATTCCTCAATACCTGCTACAAACCTCAACTACTCTCTACAAATGTGTGCGTGTGTGTTTTTGCTCAACTTAAAATGACTTGGGTGAAACAAGCATGTACATTACACAGTTAATAAGCAGTAATAACAGTGTTGTTGCTGCTGTGTGTTTCCATCCTTCAGTCCTCAACACTTTCACTGGTGTGTAAGCATTCTGTGCATACCAGCTTTGCTTTCAGCAGCTGAAGAGAGTGGCTCGTGAAAATACACAACACGCTTTATTGCTACTAGACTGGACCTGCTCAGTGAAATGTGGCAGGAATATTCTCGGTTGCTGGAATCTGTAGATGGAGCACTGGAAGTGGCAATAAAGGGGAGTTGCAAGATGGAGAAGAAAAAAAGTCAAAGAATCACATAGTGAGCGAGTCGGAGTTGTGCTATAAATACCAGCTTTGAGGCTTGCCTCCAGAAAATTACCTCTCAGTGTCTTCCTCTGCCAAGACGATATGAAACTTTAACACAGTGGCAGCTCATTAAATAGAAAACAGCACAAAGTACAAGACCAAGCAAGCCTGCTCCCTGCCAGCACCACAACTAATGCTTACTGAATTCAAGAAGAAGCTGTCAAGTCAAGGGTGCTGGTGTATGCATTTGTCTTTGCTTATGACTGCTTTGTGTTTATTATAATATGTGGATGTGCGTGTTCTGCATATGCCAGCACATTTTACGTGTTTGTTTTAATCTGTATGCCCAAGTGCCAGTTTAGAGGCTATGAGGTGAATCCGTGTGTCAAGGTTAGAATAATTATGAAGCATTAATACAACGGCTGACCTCCCAATATTAACCTCAAACAGGAGTTGCTCAAAAGTTTTACCAAGCAACACACTGTGGCAACCATAATAAAAAATATAGCCACTAATGGTAGAACAACTTTAGGTCAATAAAGTAGCAAATGTTTTTATGGTTTATGACACTGATTTATGAAGAGTCACTATTCATATAAATCTACACTGGTTGCTTTCGGTTGATACCAACATGTCATTAAAGCAGTGTAGAGCAGTTCAGGAAACAGACAAACAGGCTTCACAATGTGAAGTGCAACAGCTATGTTTTGTGCATCCATTACCCATTGTTTGGTAGGTTAAAAGGACTAAAAGACAAGCAGGGTCTTTAACTTCAATGCCACCATCAAGCTGTCAAAAATCTGAAGATTCTGAATCAGAAGATGCATCACGCCTACACACACTTTGCAGGCTTAGACAAATGAGCTAATGAGCTGGGCTACAGTACCCTTAAGGTTACTTTGACACAATCCCCCCACTGTATATAAAAACACATACACACCAAATGTCAGTCAGCAATTCAGTGGCTGTCAGCAGTGTAAGCAATAATACAGACCCTGTTCTTAGCTGTGTGAACAAAACCCACTCTCGTGTAAGGACAGAGAGCAAGACAAAAAAGCAGAGAGAGAAAGTTAAGTGACAGCCTCCTCTGTAAAGCTGCAGGGATGACAGTGACGATGTAGAAATACAAACAACTCTATAGATTGAAGAGAAAGAAAGGTAGAGTGGACGAGTTTCTGTCTGGAGGATAAATTAGCTTCTTTTAAGTGTTGTATTGAAATACTGAGATTGAGCATCAGTTATGCTGCGATTTATGCTCTTATTTCAGCGATATCCTGCTGATATTCATTATAGATTGTGTCATACTTCTTGAAAAATTTAGAATACTACAAATTACTACAGCTATTTCAGTATTAAAAGATTAGCAAGAAGGTAAGATGGAATGTATTGGCCGGCTTATTTGCCCCAGTTCTTTTAATTCTTTAGATTCTTAGTGCTTTAATTAACATGAATGAGGCAATGCCAGAAATTATATATTGTAATTAAATGGGTCACAATTCAAACATTAGAAGAAATATTTTGTTGATAATATCCAGCAGATCTGTTTAATCAAAGTTCTCAAAAACTGATGTAACAGTAAAAACACACAGCAAACTCTTGAACTTCACTGAACGTATCTAAGCTGATATAAAGAAGATAAAACAGTCCAGACAGCAAACAAATTACCTGAACTTACTAGCCTTAGCCATGGCCCAAGAATAGGGGCAGGCAGCACATGTTAGTGCTATTTACACAGCCTTAACTGAGAGCTTTGTAAGTGCTGTGGGGCCTTAGTCCTGTTACATAATGAGTAAGGCTGTCTAATGTTGCTTTGGAGCAGGAAAATGGGAACATTGTAGGTTAGATGCCCTGCATATTCTCTGTCAGCTACCATGTGATGCCCATCTCCTTCTCTCCACATCTCTACAATTAGCTGACATGGGACAGAGGGAAGGAAGGAGGCCCCCACCAAAACACGGCACATTGAACATTCCCCTGGATCCCTGCCAAGACTCACAGGCAGCAGCTCGCTGGTTTCAGCTTCGCTTCCCCCATCCCCCTGCTTTCATCCTGGCCTGCCTCATCCCTGTTGGGGCCCCTAAAGCCCTGCGGAGGGGGTTACACAGACCCCCTCGCCACCCCAGCACCAAAAGAACTCTTCCTGTACCATTTCATACAAAAGCCCAGTGTATGACATAACCTGTGTTCAACCGGTGTTTACCTTTGTGAACAAAAGTACTGGTCACAAGCAAATCCCTGCCCTTCACTGAAAACAAACTTTAAACCCTCTTCTGATAAACTATGTTTCACTGCACCATTTAAAAAGTGAATGAGGCTTACTGCCTTCCACAGTTGCAATAAGGAAGTGTATAATTTACAGCAGACAGCACTAGAGGATAAGATTATGACTATCACAGCTTGAGATTACTGTCTCATACCAAAGCAGATCAGTGTCAGACCTGTGGTGATTCCTCATAGACCACGAAAACCTAGGTTGAATAAACCTTTTTTTAAAGTAAACAACAGACGTGAAATAAAAAAATAAAAAAACAGAAAAGCTGTCATGGTTAAGATCATCATCGTCCTTTGAAGCTTGACAGACTGACACTGATGCTTTCAGGATGATGTCCATCCAACTGAGAATGCTATTTCTGGATTCCTGGCTACCTATCATTACTAGTGCCAACAGTCAACATACAACCCCCTTTGCCGGTTCACACACCCATATGAACACTTCTCATTTAGTACGATGGCCGACACCAAACTCTACTGCCTGGCAAGTCTTTATCCTGTTCCCATCCACAGAGCAGAGGAAGGTGGTAATGGCTTTTGGCAGCCTCCCATTGTATCCAGCCGATTCGACTGGAGCAGCACCCTGCGGCGGTGTTAAGTGCATTATCTATCATGACTGTACCACTTGTTTGAAATGCCCCATAATCACAGGTTCAGTAACTACCAGGGTCAACCCTGGGCTAAGGTCACTGAGGAGGAAAAGGGATAGACAACACAAGCCACTTTTCCAAAACACGACTAAGTGTGTAAGCAAAAAATGTCTGACAAGAAATAGACTGAACTTTTTGTTATAATTAAATGGTAACATGTAGTAATTTAACTAAATTTACTTAGTAACTAACTAACTTCAAAGTAGAAGAAGGACCATTCTAGTTTGTCTTACCATAACTAATTGTAGCAACCTGATGTCGGGACTAGTTTTTGTTTTTATCTGTGACGGGTCAGACAAGAGGAAAGAAGCCTTAAGTTTCCTTTTAAACAAAAGATCTTGCCTCTTAAGTGATAAGGGGCTGCAGATGGAGTTACTGTCAGGGTTTGCCCTCATGGATTCTTTACAATAAACTCTAATCAAAACAATGTGAAGATGCCAACAGCCTACAGCCTGGTTGGATCCAGAGCCAGCATGGGTTACGGGTTTCCTGCTAGTATGCTGTTAAAATAGCAAAAGTAGTAATATAATTCCATGTGTCTGGGCCCCTGCGAGAGACTCAATTTTCAGTTCATTTTCCAACATTTATACACCTTAAGATTGAGATCATTTATATTTCTGTATCTTTACAGATGTTAAGATAGGTTGATCGACAACACATTTAATCCCAATGGGTAATTTATGCTTTTCCCACCCAAGCAAAAATTAAAAAGAGTAGACTTGTCAATCCCTCTTTACTCCCAGTGCTGTTCAGACGACCCACTTTGCTGTGGCTGTACTGGTAGCTGTATGCCAAAGCAGTTGTGTCTGGGAACGGTAAACCTAAATTAAAGCTTTTCTTTCTTCCTATACTCTAGATTTACATACATACCAGAAGGCTCTTGCAACACTTCACAGCTAGCTCCCTTAGTATGTGCTTGTCATCCTTTTGGAAAGATGGGAGTGCATATGGAAGGAAAGACCCTTGACCTCGGGTGAGAACAGGGTTCTCTGTGTGCGTTTGTAAGTCATCTGGATGTCTCCGGCACGCAGAAGGCAGCTCACAACCTGATTAACAACTGCAGAGCATTAACCAGCTGCCAGGGCTTTGGGCTTGACATAAATGGTCACACACTCCCATTGCAAATACGACAAGCATTTCACGTGCGTATGCCGACCGACTCAGACAGAAACACACAAACATTTGCGACAACACGCTCACATTCCATGACATACACACAAACAGGCACGGCGGCGTACACACAAGTGTATCTGCCATACGCACAAATAAATGCAAGTGTGTGTGTGTGTGGTTGCTTCTCACGCATTTTTCATTTCATCACCTCATTCGTGTGTGACGATACAGATAAGACAGTGGTGACAGAGATATCTGAGGGGGGAAGGAAAAGGGGGTTTGAAATTGAACGGGAAATTATGTACTTCAATTAAGACATGCGGAGGAGATATTAAAAGCTATACTCCAGTGCCTGGGGACAGGATGCAGGACGGGGGGATGCAATAGAAGGCGACAGTTCAATCACAATCCCCGGCTTTAGCACCGAGCCGGGGGGAGGAGGAAAGGAGGGAAGAAAGACAGGATAGCTATGTTTAATAATGTAGCTGGAATTAGTGTAGTGGAATGTACAATGGCGTGCAAGATACATGATGCGATACAGCTACTGAGTGAACCCAAGACCAAAAGGAGTGACAATCAGGAAAAAAATGTAGGACTGTGTCACACTGAAAACACTGCAGCTAAAATGTGCAAACAAAAACATTTAACAGAACACTGCAGTCCTGCTGTCAACATGGATAAAATCTGTCAGCAACCAACCTACAAACAGCACAGTGCGAGTAAAAAATGCCTATATGCACACCAATATCTTCTAATAACTGGAGACACATTGAAAAAAGGCAAGCCACTGTTTGCCATCATATTACAAGCTCACATGTACAGAGTGCATCCCACTGCACTCAGCCAATCATAAAAGAGCTATGATATAACACAAAAGTTACCAATATTTACATGCCAAGCCTATTCAAATAAACACTAAACTTCATCTTATTTAACATCCAAAGGCAACACAAGGTAGATAAGTCAAGGTTTTCTCAATGAGCCAGTATCACATTAGAAGCTATTCTCATTTTTGCAGGGGACCCCCACAAAAACATTTTGTGTTTTGGTCCTTACTGAGACACTAATGTGTATCGCATCTCTATAAAAACCCAGGATAATTTATGCAGCAGAGATGATCGTTAAAGGGTGTTTTGCAGATGTGACCCTTAATTTTCGCTTACTGTTGTATTAAAGTCAAGTTCAATTGAGAGGCAGCATAGAGGCACGAGTTAATGGAACAAAAATGATTATATGAAAAAAAAGCTTTTCATCAGAAACTTACCTTGCGTTAACCACAGCTTTAGCAGCTCTCAGTGAAGAGTCGGTGCATGGCAGAAACATTATGCAGAAAAACATTATCCGATGTCTTTTCTAAAGTTACCCGTAAAGAGATGGAGCAGAGATTCAGTCGCAGACTTGGCAGATAAGCCGACTGCTGCAGAAGCAGCTTGGTGACAAAATACCGAGGTAAACAACGGCTACTCAGCCAGATATACACACAGCCAGTACGGTAATGTATGCTTTCAGCAAGAAATTAGAATAAAATATATATGAAATTACACGACAGTTTGTTAAAACGTCACGATATAATGGGGGGCGGGGAGGGGAACGAAGCACCACTAACAACAAAAACAAAACAAAGCAAACAAAAAAAACAACACGAATAAAATGACTTTTAAAAGCAGCTAAATCATGTGAGTCAATGTTAGCTGGTTGGGTGGTGAGTCGTCGACCGTTGCGAGGTTTTGGAAACCAAATAAATCAGGGAGCTTCGTTAAAAAATCGCCGAGAACTTCTCGCGTATTAGAGCAAGCCGACCGCAGCCAGCCAGCCAGCCAACTTGTTTTAAAGTGCAAAATTAATGTTTTGTTTAGGTCGCCAGCTGGACGACTAGCGACGGGCTGGCTACCGCGAATGCGAAGCGAGAAACGAGTCCGGGGAAATACATTGTGTGTGGATCCAGACGGCGGAGCGGACAGTCATGGTAGGCGTTCAGTAAGCTCTCGTTGACAGTGGTCTCGCAGCCATTTTGTTCAAACTAACAACACCGCAGTCTCTCGCTCTCCTCCTCCCACAGAGCACACAGACCGGGAAGTGGCTCCAGAGACGTCACCCCCGACCAACCAAAAACGCCAGAACGCTAACTCCGCCCGCCGCCCTCCGGCTCGCCCGCCCCGTGCTCCAAAAACTCCAAGCGGCCACAGAGGATGGACAGGGAGGCAGCAGGCAGCTCGGACTTCCAAGGTAGTTGCTGAAACATGCAGCAGGAACTGTGTGCTTTAAAACGACACAAATGTGTGAATACAAAGCATATATTGAAATTATAATATAGCCTACAACATGTTGAGGTAGCTTATAAATTATGTATAGACCTAATTTCATATAAAAAAAATTTCACTGTCTTAAATGGTCAGTTTATATTGTATGTGTATTAGGTGCTCATAGCACACTTAAAATGACTATATACTTTACTTAAGCTGCTCTAGTCCGTGTTTTTATTTTAAGAATTGGTCAAATGACTACATCTAATGATAAAGATGCTGCTAACAAACAGATTTATGCCCTAACTCTGCAGTTTCCTGCCAGCTCCACAGAGTTGTTTAGTATCTTTTAACTCATTGTTTTGGTTTCAGGGACCACAACTTTATTGGTATGGTATGGTTTACTCTTGCCACTATTATGAGCAAAGCTTCCTGATAAAGGCAGCTGTTTTCAGTGCTCTGATAAACCCACTGTACACTAGGCTGTGCTACCTGTCCAGCAGCACAATGGTACCGACTGGTTGAAAAACACAATGAAGCATTTAGCACTTAAAGAGATAGATATTCCTCATCATTAGGATTCAAAACAGAGCTAACAGGAGAATGAATATAAAGAAAAGTAAAGTGCCTCAAACCAGTACCCAAATACATATATTTAGTGACTTCTTGCTTCTGGCTTTTAGTGATACTGTTGTGTAATATTTCATAGTATAGAAATATAATACATGAAATGGAGAAGACTTGACGAGCAATTGGAAACTTGCATCATGAACTTTATTTAGCAGACTTAAAGGTCTCTTAATGGGCCCACTGCAGGTTGTACCCAAGATGACCATTGTCAAAAAAAATTTCATCACATGATGTCCAGAAACACTGGGCGATAATACCAGACTATTCTCAACGTGATGGATGAGGCCGCCCTGGTGCCCCCTGAACTGCGTCTGCAGCCATCCGGGAGAAAGAATATGCGGCCCCTATCAATTCTCTGCACTCTATTCTCATGGAAATGACTGCTCTGTGCACTGACAAACACACACACAGGCACGCACATTGTGTGGTGGGAACAGGTCATGGCTGCGGTCCACAAATGGGAAGGCTGACCAGTGAGAACTCTCTCAGCAAGTCTCGGGTCTCTATGCATCACTGGGAGAGACTGCAAATGAGAAAGCCAGGGGCCCTGGCCAAGAGGTTTTTTTCCCTCCTTTTCAAGGCAAGATGCCCAGAGCCATTAAAACAGCAAGCTCTAAGTGAATGGAGAAAGCAGATGTTCCATACTCAGGGTTAAGAGAGGTGAGAGTGGGGGGGGGGGGGGGATGCCTTCAGAAACGCCTTAAGGGATATGTAGTTCACTGATCACACAATATTAGACTATATGTAGGAATTTGCTGCTCATTAATACCACCTAAGTAAACATTTTGTCTCAGATGTATTTGATGCATCGACTAAGTGATGTGCATGCAAACTAAACCATAAGTATATACAACATGTAATCTAAATCTCCTCCAGTTATCAAAGGTGGAGATTCAGATCTATGCATACAATAAGACTTGAAATAACAATAGTGATTTGATCTTAGCCATCAAAGGTGAGACCTACTTGTGTGTGCCGTGTGCCTATTGACGTGGGGGAGAGGAAAAAAGCCAGGGAGTGTGTGTGTTGTGTGCATCTGCGTGCAGACATGTATTTATGTGCATGTGTACATCTTTCCTTATATGCATCCGCTCTCCATCTCATCACATCTATTCTTTTAGGTGTCTCTGAGATGTTTCTTTGACTCTGTCAATTTCCCTAATTGCTTTCACATTTAAGCAGACTGCTGACAGAAGCGAGCCAATGGGAAAGGTCCGCCTGACATTCTGATAAGAAACAGCCCAGGCACGAGCTGTAGGACTGCAGCGGAGGCAATCGCTCACTCCTTACCTTCTCAGACAATACATTTCTCTTGCTCGTGCTCCTGCCATTCTGTGTTTCTCGTCTCCTCTCTCATTTTTCCCCCCGCTGTGCTCCTCTGACTTTTGTTTTAATTTCAGCCTAATCATGAGCTGCGTTCCGCATAAGGTTTTAATTTCAAGCTTGCTGCTGTAGTCTGCCAGACTCATACGCAAACATGCACAGATTCACACAAGAATTCATGTGCATACACCAAAGCACAGACTCTTATGCATACCATAGAGACATTTGCTTAAACATCAGATCACAAATACACATACAGACACTTTTATGTTATGTGACTAGATGCATAATCAATGCTATAACATGTTTTACTGTAAGAATGTATCTGTCCAGAAACATTAATAATCGCACATATTCATAAAAGGCAGACACATAATCAGACATATTATATAAAAGAATCCCAACAGGCTATTTTTTGCTTTAGAAGTGTAATTCTGTAGTTTATGACAGACCAGCTAAATGTATAGGATCATCAAATGAATTTTTAGCACTCAAAATCAATTTTTTGCTCTACTCTAGAATACAAAGAACATCTCTAAATGCATCATTTTAATATTTAATCTTATGATATTAGCCAAACAAACATGATCTGAGGGGTAGCCAAACATTTCATGACAGTGCTGAGTCCAAAAGCAGATCTTGATTTTAAATCATCATTCCCTAGACACTGCATTTGTGAAGAAGACATTTATAGTTTGCTGTGTGATGCAGAATGACTGATGAGTTGGGGGCGTCAGTATTTTGGTATTGATTATGAATACACAATCCCCCTCCACAGTCTGGACTTTATGCATGTGAGTAATCAAAATGCAGACAGCGAGCTACTGCTGTTGCGCTCAAAGTGACATTTCCAAAGGCATGACTTGACATATGCAAAAGGACCGTCATGATGATAATTCTTACAGAGGAAGGATTCAAATTAAAACATCTTCTAACTGCACATAAAAGAAGAACACTGCACAGCGAGTCTCCCAGTCCAGCTACTTCAAGGCAAAATTTGCAAGTGGAAGCAGTGTAGTTGAGCTTAAACATTCATTGTGAGTTTTTCTCACTCTGATTAGCAATGTGATTGAAGTGCCTATCCATTAAATAACAGTGCAGAGTGGTAAAACCCTGCTGAGTTGCTCATCACTCATCTCCAAGGTCTGCAGCATTGCAATAAAAGATAAGGCAGACTGGAAGCTGCTGAAGGCATGGTAGTCCATAAGAGGAAGAGGGAGCCTTTTCATTAACTTTCATTAAGACTAAAGGGTGAATTACCCCGAGTAGAAGAGGTCTGAACATAAAAGCTGTTAGGTAAGGAAATATATACACACACACTCCCATGCACTAAAACACATACATGTACATGTAACCATGAGTGCAGTTGCTGTTCATCTGTTACTGTGCACACTCTATTCATAGAAGGACACAGATACACAATTAGACTATTTTCTGCACAAACATGCAGTGCAGACCTTGGCAACAAAATGATTCTAATCCTCCATACATTGCTGTGTATTTGTAAAATACATAATATATTATGGGGGAAGCACTATAGCAGTAAGGAACAGTCTGTGTTATGACTGGTAAGGGGCAGTACTGGTTGGTAAAGGGGTGGGGAAGGGGATATGCAGCTTGTGTGTGGTTTTGTATAGGGGTGCTATTGTGTATATGGGTGTGCACACATGCTTGTTTGTGAGCACATGTCTACAGTATAGGTGAGTTTATTTATGTATGTCCACATACGTATGTGTTCTGTATGGGTGGAGGGAGGCAGAGCAGAGTGGAGCATTGCAGTGCAGTAGGACAACATTTCTGTGCTGTGGTAATTTCCCCTGAGACAAGCGAGCAGGTAAAGGCCAGCGAGAGGGGGAGGGAGGGAGACGGTGATAGAGGAAGGCTGGGATAGAGGCAGGGAGGGAGAGTGACAGCAAGCGAGTGTATCAGAGAATAATGAGAAATGATATTGCAATGGTGGAAAAGAGGACGGCAGATTCATCCAATCAAATGTACACACACTGCATTAACAGCATCTCAAGGTTGCATTTAGTGGCTCTCATTGTCAACACATTAACATTAATGTTTCTGTTTTCATTTCAAATGCCTTATCATGTTAATTATGTTTCTGAACTGAGTCATTGTTTTTGTAATGAATTCATCTATTAATTACACGTGCTCCTTTTTCTGATGACCTTGCTTTATTTTGTTACAAGCTGCAGACCTTAATATTAGCATACATTAAGCCCTGCTTATCTTTCATCCCCAATAGCTAATACATCAAATTATCACCCCACAAAAAAATGCACAACCACAGTAGTGGTTTGTATACTGAGGTTTGTGTGTATGTGCATTCATGTGAGTTTGTGGGTGAGCACACTCACTTATTAGCCCCTTCCCCCTCCCTACTTGCAAACTCATTACCAGGGTGTAAGACCTGCGTGGATTTTATGGTGTTTTGGGAACTGACTGGTTAATCAGATTTATTGCACACTTAAGCTTAATTGATTTCCTTTATGGATTTAAATGAATAATAAGTGCTAACAAGCCCAGTTTCTGTTTTATCATTCTGAAATGATGATAGTGACCCACAGAGAAGGAAGGTTGTAGAAGTGTCAATCAAAAAATGCTAAAATCACAGTTCCACTTTTTATCCATATTCAAAAGTGATTATAATAATGGTATGTGTAAATTGTTCCACTTGCCTGTCATTCAAAACATAGATGCAAACCTTATCTTTAAACTCATACACCTAATGCAGGAGGTTCATTTTTCTGTCTGCTGCTTCGCTCTTTATACATATATAGGCCTTCTCCTGTGTCATTTGATGTTTCTGTTTGAAATGAAGTAGCATAAGCTATTATATACCAGCAGTGAAAGGACATACAGTGTATTAACATCAAGGCAGCCCAGAGACAACATATCCTGACCTTCATATGATCTTCACCAGATCAATACTATCATCAGTGCAGACAAGCGGTCACAGATTAACCCGGCCTCCTTTATCCATCCCCAACTCAAACACACACAGACACACACACACACACACACACTGTCTGTCTCTCTTTCTTGATCTCATACGCAGACACACAATAAAACGCACACCTTTTTCAGTAACGGCCCTGTGTGTATTGATTGGTTTGTATTGACTGACAGAGAACCACCACATGGACACATTTGCTTGTTGACTTTATTTTCACTGGCTGGCTGATAACATAGTTGGGAGGAAATTAGAGTTAGGAAAGTTCTGTATGGATTACTAAATGTAGAAACAGCAGAGGTGGATGCATTCGCTACAGCAGCTTTCCCCTTGTTATATCAAAAATGATGAATGCTGAGAATTTGAAAAGTTTCAAACACTGGATTGTTTCTGTACTCATCGGCCAACACTGTGTAGTGTTGTATACATAATGATTGCTTTACACGTATATTTGACAATGTAGAAAAGGGCAGCATAAAGGCCAGATGAATAGGTCAATATCTGTGATCATTTTTCACATACAGTACCTCTACACATGCATTCAAACAAATGTCTGTATCTAAATCCCCACCATACATTTCCACAAAATATGCACCAACATAGAGAGAAAAATAAGCACATCAATATCCACACGTCTGCAAGTGGCCAGAAGGCAACTAACTCAATCCCATATCCAATGTAAATGTTGGTGGCATATCCACGGGTGAGGGCTGATATTTAGAAGTCCATTAACACAGGGTGGAGATGGGTTAATTTACTGTTTGTAGCTGGTGATCCAGATCCAGAGAGGGTCTACAGCTTGAATGATGAGAAAAAAAGAGACAAGAAAGAGAGAACAAGCAACAAAAAGAGAAAGAATGTAAATAAAAGAAGTCAGAGGAAGAATGCAAATAAATGTGCAATGAGGTGGATGTATGTGAGGAAGTTTGGAGGTGGGTGAGTGTGTGAGTGTGGGCAGGAGGGGGTTGTTGTGAGCATTGCTGCCTGCTATCATCCGCCTCAGCCTGGGCGTCAGTTTGATTAATGCTGCTTTCCTCCAACTGACCTCCAAGGTCACTGGAATAGTGGGTACTCAGCCTCTCTCGGTGCTGCACCAGAAGGGGGTAACAGCCATATAACGTGCTTCCCAAGAGGCTTTTTCACTCTGTTTTTCCTGTTTCCCCCTTTTTTCCTCTGTCTATCTCTCGTTTAAAGTTTTTCTCTCATCCTCTTTGACTGCCTGTCTGTTTGTCTCTCCCCTTGATCTGCCCTTCCTCTCTTCCTATTCACTCACTCTCATCCTCACCCATCTCTTTCTCTCTTTCACCATTACTTTTTCTCACCACCCCTGTCTATCTGACTCTTTTGCTCTCTCCACCAGCATAGTCTAATCTGAAATACAATCAAAAGCAATAATGGCAATAATGCAATGCGTTTGAAGACGCTGCAGAGATGAAGAGGGAACAGGCCTTCAAGGGGCTATTAGAGCACCCAATTAGGTTTAGATAAACACATACACTCTACATACTGCACACACACACAACCACCACCACTCTGCCTCTCCTAGATCTGTTCACAGACAGACTGCCAAGGTGAAGGTACATGAATAGAGTTGTCCTACACCAATAGACACTTGGCAGTGACACATTTCCTCTGGATTTGAGGCTCATAGCAAATGCTGCATATGGTGCCAGACAGTCTTTCCTGGCATGGAGCTGGCAAGAGGTGAGAGAGAGAGAGAGAGGCATACTGTGAGCGAGAGGGCATAGGAACAGTGTTTTGAGTGTGCAACCTTCGTAATGCTATCACTTGTTACACTTGTCGTTGCTATCACTCTAGAATTCAATGTCTAAATGTTTTTGGTGTTTTTACTTTATTAAAAAAGAAAACCTCCTGATTTATGTCAATGAGACCACTGAGTTGCCTAATCTTGTTAGGTTTACTGCCGCCGGCCTCAGGTCTTTTGCCAGTATATTCAATACTAGAATGGATCATAATAGGTGTGAACATACTCTGTACTAGCTCTAAACACATTATAGTCACAGTGGGAGAAGTAGGTTATATGCACCTCAGGTTTGGATTCAGTGGGTCCATTCTCAATCTGCTGACCACCAATGTGTATCTCACAGATGTTTTTTTAAGGTTCAGTTTAACTAAGCATTTAACAAATTGCAAAATTTAGATATAGATGTTTTTTTCTTTCCATATCCATATCTCTGATCAAAACTTTTGTCACTCATCATTTCTCTAAGACAGACATAGCCAAGATGGCGTCTGAGAATGTGCAAAAAAGTGGTATAATCACAGCCTGGAGAGTTAGCCCTGCTGTGCACTGTCAATTTGTCTCACAGTCTGTACCCTCTATCCCCCCTACCTTCTTTCCTTTTTTCTCTGTGTCTCCTTGTTCCCTTTTTCCAGTCAGTGCCTGGCGTGAGTGACACACATTCATACATACACACACACTCCCAAGCATCATGAATCTTTCATGTGAGCGGGCTGTATAATCCCTGAGGCGTGCTCTTGGAAACCCACACACACCCGCCTCCATCACCTTGCACCAGGACAGAGGGAAAGATAGAGAGGCAGGGAGACGGAGAAGAGAGAGAGTGACCGAGAGAAACAGAAATATAGATGGAGAGAAGGACAAATGCAAAGGGTGGGAAGGGGGAGGTAGTGCAGAAAGAAGAGGAGAGAAGGAGGAGGAGGGAAAGAGGGCTGGGGTGGGTAGCAGCAGAAGACAAATTGAAGGTGTGAAGTAGGATCTGGCTGGAATTACTTTCTTTCTTTTGACCATGTAGGGAGGGTTGAAAGAGGAGGAGGAAGAGATGGAAGCATGCTAAACACTTTGTCCACTAAATCCAGGGATTTTGGACAACAGTGTGAAATGCTTGCATCTACCTGTTTCTGTCAACATGGTGCATTTGCACATGTGAATATACAATACCAGAAACTCAAGAAACCCACAAAGATTGCCTGAGGGTAAGTGAGGGAATCAATCAAGAGAAGATGTGAAAAGTAATGATGGAAAGAAATTTTTCAAATAAACTACATTTTTAATTTGCTTGGATGGAAAAAAATAAATCACAATCAGGTAAAACAGACACTGTGTCTGACATCTAATAAGCTCAATTCCTCCAAGTGGACTCCTCAAATATTATTTCATTATTGTCTCACCAGTACATGAAACAACTCACCCACCCCCAGTGCAGCCAGCAAGGTCAAATGTCTACAAGAATGTGGCCATAGGAAGCAATATTATCATTCAGTTATGTTGCTATGGGCTCTACTATGTTCACTATTTAGTTGGTAACTGTGTCTGTCTGCCATTTGTGTTTCAACAAGTAGTGTACAGTGGCATTTTTAGAACTTAGAACAGCTGCCTGCTGTGGTCAAAGATGATGTAATGAAAGTGGTAAAAGTGAATCAGAACAATAAACCAACAGCTAACCAATTAACTGGACCCTACTAAAAAGCTCTGTAAAACTGAGGGAGCTGTGGATTCAGGTGATAATTCTCATTACTGTGAGTGACCTTTGATATCCTTTGATATGTTATCACTGTAAAATATCTGTTATAGTCACTTTGAAGCTCAAAGTTTTTGGTTTTTACTAATTTTGACCAATATGATACCAATTATTTAAGTAAAAAAACATTGGTTTAAACTGACTTTAACCAGAAATTTATGTAGTTGTGTTTCTTGCCACTAGACGATGCTAACCACCCCAGTTTACAGTAAATTAAGACCTCTTGATGATCACTGCCCAATCTTTAAGCAAATACACGACCCTGATATATGATTACCTTATTGCCTACTTACAAAGACAGTGTCATCATACTAGCGTTACTCCACTATTTCCTGTACTTAAGCTCTGCCTGTTCTCCTGAGAAATATCAGCAACATTTATACAAATTATTGCGCACAACAGTATAATAAATGTGTGGGACATCACACAATAATGAGCAAACTACATATACAGCAAATACCAGTTTCATAATACATGGTTTGCTAGCTTCAACAGAAGTTATTGTGTTATTTGCATTCATTCTTATGATCTACTCTTATGACAGTGATTCATGAGTTAAAATCTTTTTACATCCGATATCTTTTCATCCTCCTGCCTTGGGCATGTTCAGATAAATACCATATAATATTTCCACCAATAGACTACCAGCGCAGTTTATTAGCTCATACTTGCATCCTATGGTGTGTGTCTACCCGAATGCAGGTTGTCTAGGTTAGTTACTAATTGAGTGACAATAGAGGACTCGCAGGGGACTAGACAGCACAGTTATGGCTGCTGCTTTAATTACCTGAGATCAGTCAACAAGCAGCAGAGGAAACCTTCTCATCTGACAGATGAGCTTATTATGCTCCCCACCCTCACACTGCAGGTCTCTGATTTACTATGACATTGATTAAGAATGCTGTCCAAGAGGAAAAAGTGAAGTTTGTGTGTTACCACATGTTTGAAAGTATGAGCGTGTCAGTGCATGTCTGAAATTATTCTTTCCGAATAGATAATGTAAGTAGCAAAAACATTACTAGTATTACAAGTTTCTCTCAGTATAAGCTTGACTGAGATGTCACAAGGTTCCCACTATGAATAAACAGCCCAGGAAAAGGTTGAAGAAAGAAGAAAAAGGTGCAGTAACTCCTTCATACACTTGTGCATTCATGAACAACTAATAATGTGTGCACAAGTACATAGAAAGGGCAAGTGGTCTATATGCTTGTTTGAGTTTGAGAGACGCTAAATTTTGAGTGCACCACCTTTAATGCTCATGTGTCGGCATTGGTGTATATTCATGAGTGTGTTTTCATGCTTGCTGAGGCTGGACATGTTCTTGTAAGCGTATGTGTCCACCCGAAATGCATAATGTGTATTTTTAGAGGTCAATAGGCCGATCATTTGCCTCCTTCCAGTACCTTGCCCTCACCCCTATTACTGCTCTCTCACGGTCTCAGCCACATTTCACCATGCAGTCTAGGTCTGAGCGTCACCTACCAAATACAATTAAGGTGAGTTATGACCACTCTATAGGAGGGGCAACGAGAATGGGGTGAGGTGTGCGTGTGCGTGTGTGTGTGTGTGCATTAATGAAAAGATATAAGGAGAGAGGTAGTAAGAGAATGCATCACTTGGACGTGGCAAACAGAACCACAGGGTGACCTGTGTCGCTTAGTTTGGTACAAACCCTGAAGTATACACACACACACACACTCTAGTGGTCTAGCTGGAAGATATGGTCCCTTCCTCGGTGGAACTGAGTGGAGGGGGCAGGCAAAAGGGTGGCGGATTGAGAATGAGGGGGGCTGAGGGTGGTGGACGGTGCAGTGCCAATTTCACGCCTGCACTCATCTCTGCCTCTTCCAGCTGCACGCTGCATGCTCTCTACTTCTCCTCCCCCAACTCACTTTACACCCCTATACACATACAACCCTTTCTCAAATGACTGTACCCCCCACACCCATCCCTTCCTCCTTCCATAGGTTGCAGTGTGACAGCACAGTGGCATAGGAGATCCATCTCCAAATAACAACCCAGGGCACATAATAAACCACATCAGAGCTGCCTTGGAAGGAAAAAAGAGACAAAGGGACAAAAACTGAGTAGCACGAGAGATTCTTTAGCACTCCAGTTTAAGATGGATGCCTCAGTGAGCTCACTTCTTATGCTTGGCAGCACAAGGACAAAAAGAGGGCACAGGAAAAAACGAACAGCTCGATTTGCATTCGTAAATGTAGAATTTGTTTATAGTGCATGTGACACCTCTTTTAATGACCCCACTGCTGATTAAAGCAAGCTTCCTAATTAACCATTAATTACACAACAATAGAAGCGGCAATTAGACGGTGGTGATGCAGTGCTGACATGTTCCCACCTGGGCTAATGTCAACACAGCATTATTACCATCACCGCCTGCTGCGGTTATGACTATCTAAACAGTCATAAACATCAGCTCCTGCATATTGTACTGCAATTTCTATATGACTAAGTAATATGTTTTCCCTCTCTGTGTGTCTGCCTCCTTCTCTCTCTGACGGTCTCTTTTTCTACTGGTAAACACCAGCAGATAGCGCACAAGTGTGAGTTTCTCTCCTAGTGTTAATTGGTGAAAGAGGTAGGATTTATAAAAACAGGCAGGTGGAAAGAGTTTTCCCTTTGTAGTGGTGCAGTGTTTACAGTCTTTCTGCAGTACAGGCTGGGGCTGTGTGGACACTGCCTTTGTTTGTGCCATGTCACACAGAGAGAGAAGAAAAACCCTGCTGCTTCTCACAACACACATTCATACATATGTGCACACAAAATTGCTTTTTTTAAAAGACAGATTTTTTAAATGCACCTGACAGTGAAGGAACGGGGATTAGAGAGGTACTGGTGGACAGATGGGGAAGCAAGTGTGTGTGCTGGGTCTTTTATTAGACAGGAGATGAACCCAGTCTTGTGTGGACACCTATTTTAGAGATATAGAGTGAATGGGATTATGACCACAACAGATTGAAGAGAGGAAGATTAACAAGTGGAAAGTAAAGGGAAAAACTAAACTGGAGAGTGTTTGGCATCAGTTTGGAGATATGGTGTATATGGTCGAGGTGAGGTCAGATAGAGTAAGGCTGGTCACTGAGCAGGTGAGAAATTAATAAATCTGGTGTGGAAGCATTGTGAGGAACATCTCAAAAATGTTTTGGGTTCAACGTTGTTGCATCATTAACTCCAAACATGCTTGAAAGCAACCTTACAATCACTCATATCTAAAAACACATACAAGTTAGATTTAAAATGGTAAAACTTTTTTAACTTAGAAAACCTACCCAACTACAAAAGAAGTAAAGCACTTAAAACAACAGATAAAATAATGTTTGAATAGTGTTGCCCATTATATCAAAGTATTGAATGTTGAATCAAGAATTAGAATATTAACCATGTCACCTCTGTTATGATGTGCTCTGTGACTATGTGGTGTTTCACCCTTATATCATTTGGCTGCTGTTATTTCAAATCTTTACAGGAGTTATCTGAGTTTTGCAAATATGAATCGCCAGTTAAAGGGTAAGAGCTCATATTGGGAGTAAAGAATGTGAGTGGAATCATTTATACATTTCTGTGCATCTCTGATCACAGACTTCACATATAAGCACAGAAGGGAGTGTTTTTCTTTACTCCCAATAATCTTCACAACTGTCTATATATGGTGAGTGAGCCAAGTAAGAGAATTGTTATTGTAAACACAAAGGAATTTAATAAATTTTGTATCATATACAAATTAAAAATCAATAAATCAAGTGGCATCCATTACTGTAAGTGTCATCTTATAAGCACATACCCACTGCTCCCCAACTTATATGACTAGTATGCATAGAATGGAAATAATTTATTAAGTTAAATGTTACTTTAATCAAGAGTAATACACCAGACTTGTTAGACTTAAATTGCAGCTTTTGTTCCCACCTGTTCTGCGTCACTGCATTTATGAATATCACTCGAAGTCAATAAAAACATAAAAGCCTGTATTTGGAAAAATAAGCCCTTCAAAGGGAAATGGGATACTAGCAATAGTCTATAAACACACAGTGTAATCTCTTTAAAATCTGGTGATATTCTGTGAACCTACACAGTAACTGTCTATCCTCTTCTTGAAAAAATCCAGAATGGGGATGTCACACATGAACAAACATGTTTTTTTCCTCCCTCCCCAAAAGCATCGGCCTGTGCCTGTGGGCTAACAATGGGAGAATCATCTCCAGATCTGCTTTTCCCTTTGGCTAATTTCCCTGACCTCTAAATTAGTGGAATTTTCACAAAGTGGGAATACATTAGGGAGGGATCAGGGCAAATGGCACATTATGAATACTGTCAGAAGTGGCCTATTAAAGAGAAATCTGACATTATTGACGCCTACGTATCCGGAGAACAATCTCAGTTAAGTTAATAATGTGCAATTAATCATAGGTCACTTAGCGCAGGATAGAGTATAACATACTGTGGTGGAACCAGGCCTAATCTGTTGTCCATCCATCCAGGGGAAGAGAGAGATGGATGGAGGCAGGCTGGCAAACTGTAACTCTAGATGGGGAGCTTGGCTTTGGGTTTTGACAGCTAGCCAGATATGAAATGACTGAAACTAACCACTTGTCACTAGCTTACAGCTTTACTCTGCAGGCCCTGAGGGTACCCATTATTACATTTTTATGAGTACAGATAAGCATTTTTCATGAAATTTTAATATTATTTTCATTGGTTAGCATTGTCACCTCACACCAGGTCCTTGGAGCAAACCTGAATAAATACTTACTGCACACTCTCTCCATGTTCGTGTTCTCCTCTGGAGAAGTTTTCTGTTTATTATTAGCATTGCTTCTTCCATTGACCATAAGGGCCATGACTTACAGCTCAAAAAAGCAGAAAACTACTTCTTTGAAAGGTACAGTATAACTTGCCATAATTTACAGGCAATTCTTTGCACAGAGTACTTCAACATTCAGAGGCAGTTGGTTATTCTCATTCTTGTCTGAAGCACTCACTCTCAGAGAAAAAGGCAGAGAGACTTGGAGAGATTTTATTATCCAGGCTGCACCTTGTAATGGAGCTTAGCTGATGGATTTCACGCAGGATGGTACTGAGTTCAATAAGGATGCAAAAACCTGTAACTACCTACCGCTGAGAAGCCCTTGTCCCAGACACATGGAAAATCCATATTTCAAATGCATACATGTGTGGAACCAATAGTGTTGTAAAGTAATGTTATCACTATATTTGCTTCAGTTGGAGTTGTCTGCAAGTTTTCAAGACTAACATTTGGAGAAATATGCTATAATGGTCAGTTATTTGTTATATTACTTTATGTGCCATAACATACTTGACTTAACAATCTGGGAAAATACTGAAAATGGAAAGACATGTTTGTATAAGAACAAAAATAGGTACCATAGACAGGGGATAAGAGACTGTAATCTTATATCACAGCAAAGTTGGAAAGAAAATAGGAATTTCATCCATAGTTCAGTGACAGGGAAGAAACAGGAGGGTCAGAGAAGATGAGGGAGAAGGAGAAAGTGTGTGAGAGAGGTGGAAGAATAGGGGGAGCAAGAGGAGACAAGCTAGGGAAAAATTCACTTCCACAGCTGACTGATCTAGGAAATCCTGCAATCTCTCAGCAGTCAGAAAGCAGAAGCAGATGAGCCATGTCTCTCCATCTCTCATCCTCTCTCTCTATCCATCTTCCTCTTTTCTTTTCCTCTCTCCCTTATTCTCCACATGAGTTGGCCTCAATCTTTTTTCATCTCTCCCTCATTCCTTTGTTCTCTCTCCTCTCACTCACAATCTTTTATATTGTGTTTCTTCTTTTGCCTCCACCTCACTGCGCTCATCTCTGCTCCTACCTCATCTCTCTCCCTCTCCCATGATGTCTGGTACTGTTTGACTAGTGTTCAAGCCAGACTATAGGCCCCAGTGGGCTCATTTCACACCTCCAGGCCCGATGCCAGCCAGTCGACCAGCCTGTGGTGTTACAACTGACAGACAGAATTCAGTCCTCTGATGAGGAAACATACGGAATAAGAGGAAAAAGAAATGTGAAGTGCAGCAGGTTCATTTTATCCCACATTTAGATGAAATGGGTAAGATGAGTTATAAGGAACAGGGATAGAAAAAGGTGTGAGCATAGATTTGTGAGTGTGCATGCTTGTCCGTGTGGAGCTGCATTTATCTGCCCACACTGAAGCCTGTTAGTTACAGGAGGGATATATACATTTAAGGCTGAATATGTGTTAGCAAGCATGTGAGTGTTAGACCACAGAGCACCAATTGCTAGTGACACAGCCAAAGCCTTTAGAAGTCCTCATTGTACTTCACAGCAAAAAACCCATTGGCACTGAAAACCCACTTCTCTTCATGAAGACAATAAAGACAAGTCTCCATGCTTGCAGAATAATAACTGAGGGGGGTGTCACATATTACATAGCAGGTCAAGTATGAATGAATGGAGTATGGAGTAAACGATGCACAACAAGGACAAATTGAGATGCTATAACAAAGCAATTACATCTTCTAATAAAGCTGTAATTGTGTTTCATTATGGCGAGACGACATCTATTTGCATCATCTTTTATTCCCTTGCTCATGGATTGGTGCCTGCTCGCTAACCTCTGACTAGCTCAAACAAGGCTTATTATGCTTACGGTGGCGATCACACACAAACAAAGGCAACATATAAATGTCTACACATGCATGCACACACACTCAGAGCCAGACAATGAAGTGAGGGAAGCCTCCAGCGCCACAGCGTCGATCTCTCCATTGAGAACCTGTAATTATAGACCCTGTCTCCAGATAAATCAATTAACGCCAACATATAGCTTTTAATTTAATCCAGAGCTAATTAAAGTGAAGAGACATGCGGGAGAGTGGGGGGAGCAGAGAGAGGAGGAGGGATAGGTGGTGGTGGAGGTAAGATGGTGCAGGAGGTGTGTGTATATCTGTGGAGACTGGGGGATTTTCTCAGTCCCTGGGATCAACCACGCATAGCAGAGATGATTGAAATGAATTCCACTGGCGGTTTGGTTTGGGGATCTATGATGTTGGCTCAACATTACAAAACATCACCTGGAGCTGTCTGACTGACAGGTGACACTTTAATTGAAATAATTTAGTTGCTCATTAATAGAGAAAGACTAAGCCTTGAAGAACATAGGAGAGAGTGAGTATGTGTGTATGGAGTCACACAGACAAAGAAAGTAATGGAGCAATTTGCCTGGAAGGAGCCTTTCAATGCTCTTGCAGATGCAAGTAAAAATCGACACAGCCCTAGAGCTTCTGTCTGAGCCTCTTGTTACACAGACTGGAAGAGGTGAAAGTCATTCTTAGCTCTGCCTTTGCTATGCCAATGGCAATGTTATGAGATTGCTTTGCATGGTAAACAAATAGATGCATTTTTAATGACAAGACTGGATATGTGTGAGATGTGTCTGCTAAAGACTGGATTGTTTGTGTATCTACCGTATTTGTTGTCTTATTGAAGAGATGGAGCATATCTGATACATCCTCCCACTTATCATGACTAGAATCTCTGCTGGCTGTGATGTAAAACCTAGCACTGATGGAAATCACATCTCACTTCAATTTACCCATTGCTGTGGTTTATGAGACGTGGTTCCGGTCCTACGGATTATCTCCTTTTTCAATCCTGCCACACCACACTACTGTCAGCTCTCACTGCTACTCTGTAGGCATCTGAAAATGTCATCTCTTTTTATTTGAGATTGAGAATCCAGACTTGTACATTTGTGTCAGGTTAAAGCTAAAACATACAAGTCCAAGTAAAGTTCCTATAATGGCTTTGACTCTTTTATTAGTCTGACAGTAGTTCTTTTTCTAGAAATATCGTGGCCCACGAACTATATCCAATTTAGTAATGAATAGGTATAGGCCTATACACACAGTATAGGAGAAACATGATGATTTTATATGACTATACAGTATATACTGAATATATAGGCATGCACAAAACCAGCACTCCGAAACTGCTGCAGCTAAATGGAATTTAATAATCCATCTTCCGTCCATATATGCTGCTTATCTGACTGTTTATTTTAAAACTTTCAGTAGGACATAAAGTAATTTTCTAACACTGTAATCTGTTCATAGTTATTTGCATCTACTGGCAACTGAGTTCAAACCTACATTTATATGGGCTAATTTGGAAACCCACATGCAAATAGGGAGAACATGTAAACTCATTATGAAACTTATTAACCAACGTAAATAGGTATAGTAGGAACTGCCTTTAATAAATACTTCCCTCTTTTAAGTTTCAAGTTCCTCTTTAGCTTTTTACATCTTAGTAATATAAGTGAAAACTACAAAATTACAGTCACAAGTTACCAAAACATTAGTACAAAGATAAACAGACAACTGAAATAGCAAGCAGCTGATACAAATGCATTGTAGTTTGATGCACTGAAAGGAGTGTTATTAGCAATATACAGTAATGGTAGAAAGGAAATCAAGTTTCCAGTAAAACTTTTACCAGTAATACTGATCAGTCTCAGCACAGTGTGTTGTTTTGGTGTCAGTGGGGGAAGGCAGCTAACGAGGGAAAGCTGATCTCTGATTCACTGACTGGAAGGGATGCTTTACTGGAAGCAACACATACCACTGTGGAGTTCAAATTAAGTTTCAGAAATGAATTGCTACAATAGATGACACTGTAAGGGGGATTTAGTCCCCCTTACAGTGCTCCCAATAATTTGCTCATGAACTGGAAAACAGTGTGGCAAGTCAGCCTTTTTTGTCCACCATACATAATCTATTAAACTGTTGACAAGACACCTCAATGCCATTTACAACTCATTGTATTGTTATTTTTTAGACCAAGAGATTTTAATATTTGTGAAACTGGGTCATGAAAAGGGACACTAATGACCCAGTTTGGTTCTGCACAATGTAGAAGCAAAGCCAGAAATAGAACAAAAGCTTTTAAGGTGAACAACATTCATGTGTGGGAAGCATATTGGAACATAATAAATGAAGACCTTATCCATAATCAAGAGCTTTCTTTTTTAATTAAAATTGATTGTGAATTTGTGAATATCTATAAATATCATGTAGGCTATCATTTGAACATTCATTTGTAACCCTTAAATTTAACCTAGAATCAATGAAAGTTGTGCAAAATTAAAAAGGTTATTCCACGTTATTAAAATGTTTTCTCTGAATACATAAAGTTTTGAAGATAGAGGCAAAAATCAAAAATAACTAGAGAGAGAAAACAAAATAATGAGTCAAAGAAAATCAAATGACTGACAGAGAACAGTAACAGACATCCCCACACCTCTCATTACTTGGCCCTAGGGCACAATATGAGGTGACAGCACCATGTTACACACATGTACGCACACATAAAAACACTAATGTACACTAACATGTTTTATCCCACACTGTTCACACTGAGCCTCATCTTTGTTCTGTGTTGCCTGCCTTCACATTCAGTGCGACTTGAAAACTGGTTGGCATTAATGGTTGGCAGGTCATTAGGAAAAGAGACAGGAAACGCAGAAATTTTGGGGCATTGAGAAAGGGACAGTTTTGTCACCAATTAAGGCAAACTTTTGAGTCTACTTTTGTTCCTTTGTCACACATAGACTCAGTTTTAATTTGATCTCATTTGCCAACAGTCACCCCAGCAACTGATAATATTGGACATTTCATTGCCAGTAGCACGCAAGGACTGGGTGACTATGAAAAATGTAATGCAGAATCAACAGCAGAATCTCATGAATAGAATAACTACAGAAAAAAATTATGGTAAGTGAGGACTGTTCATCTAAATTACTATGAAATTATATCCATGTATAATGTCCTTCATTTTAAAATGACTGAAGTTGGAACGTGGCTGGAAGGAAGCACTGCCTGGTTATGTGGTTGACAAAGTTGCCTTTCAGGCTCACAGGGTAATTAAAGTCACAATGAGGAGGACATTAGTTACTGAACATATCTGGGAGAGAGAGAGAGTGACTCTCACAAGACAGAAAGAAGGAGGAGAATGGAAAAAAATGGACAGATCCAAAATAAATAGGACAATATACCATCCGTCCATTCTAACGTATTGTGTATACATCAACCAGCTACGCTGCTCTTACGGTTCCAACAAAGACATGAAATGCCTATTGTATTTAATGACTCTCTATATCATAATCCATATGGACACAACATACTGAAGGATTATATGTGTGTACATAGAGTGCATGACCATTACTGTCAACCCTTTCTGCCCTGGGGGATCATAAAATGCTCATTAATTCCTTAAATTAGGTTAAATGCCCTTATTGAACGCCACCTTCATGATTATTTTTTGCTTATTAACTATTCCCTAAGTGGGCTGCTGAAGGTCCTGTCAGGCCAGAGGAGTGGTGTGCATGTGTGTGTGTCAGGGGATACGAGCAGCCAGTGCAGAGGCAGAGCTAACCCCTCCTCTCCCTTCTCCCCATGTCTCTCTCACAGGCCTATCACAGTTGCCTTGGTGATGCTGGCTGGCAGCCGATAGGAAAAGAGGCTGGCAAATGGAAAATGTCAATTACTGTAGAAGATATGTAGATCTGAGTGAGAGACTGCTGCACAGAGAAAGAGCTGAAATGAAAGAAGAGAAGAAAAAGCTAAAAGAGGAAGAGTAAGGGAAGAATAGGTGAGAAGAAAACCAAACAGATAGAGGTGTGGTGTTGAACTGCAGCAGGAAAGAGACAAAGGCAGAGACAAGGATTGAGAGAGGGAAGGAGAGGTTGATGGGCAAAGATAGCAAAAGGTTACAGAGGACTATTGAGGAGGGGGAGGCAAGGGAAGGAATGGCGAGGAGACGTTAATGCACTAGACGAGGGACTGAATTGAGCACTGGCTGCTGACGGAGAACGTCTGTCCACATCTATTACAACACCTTTCCACTTTCTGAGGCAGAGCGGAACTGCATGGTTGTGTTCATTATTTCTCTCTCTTTCTCTCTCTTTCTCTCTCTCTCTCTCTCTCTCTCTCCCAAGTTATCTTCCATCCACAACCTTCAGCACCAGCTTCTACCTCTAACTGGCAATTTGATTAAGCCTGGGAGATAAGGTCGCACAGGAGAGGGGTGGGGAGCTAGAGACGTTCTGGTGTAATCACTGGATTGATCTCCTAAGCATGTGGCCAGTGTAGATTATGAGACCACGCTAGTTCCATCGTGGGCTTTGGAGTCCAAGATAAGTCTGTGTGTGAGTGTGTGTCTGTCTGTGTGTATACATATAAATCCAGGGCAGTTAATCATGTATACATATCCTGCATAGTGCATATGTGTCCACCCTATTTGTATGTGTGCAAATTTAGCCTTTTTAGCTGGATGTATGCGTTTCCAGTTCCCGTGTGTGTGTGTCTGTATGCGCTTCATGAAATGAGCATATCCTATTTGAGTGTGTATCACTAGTCCTAAGTTGAATTAATGTGTCCCTACCCCCATTCCAATTTCTACTGGAGGTCTCTTGACCCTCCCACTCTGCAGACACATAATGGTCTATTTGGGTTTTAGTAGGATGCATTACCAGGGAGCATAGAGACAGTGAGCTAGACTGTATTTCCATAAGACTGGGACACAGGGGCCCTTCTATACATATATTATCCCCTTTGTGTCTGAGAGGCCTCATGTGTGGCTTGTCTACACCCGTGCATCAGCAATGGCAAGCTTACATGTACACACAAACATTCTTATGCATTATACATCTTTATGTGTTGCATTTTATTCTATTATTTCTTTTCCAATGAATGCTACCTGCCGTTCATTTTAAGTTCACTTCAGGGTTTCATAAACTCATAATAAAATTTGCAGCAATTGCAATCATATTTCATCTTAAGATTCATTTTCATGCACAAATTTCTTTTGTAGTAAGACGTGAAATCTCAACATGGTGCTTCAACTGCATCATTTTCCCCAGTAAATGGAAAAAAAAGATATTGTTTGAAGTATCCTTAAGGGAACTATTTCATTGAAATCAAAGGTTTCACTTGTAATGGAAAAATTCAGTTCCGTTTGACTTCAGCTGTATATCATCAGTTTTATGGAGTACTTCTAATAGACACAAATTGTCAGTAAGAGCTTAAATTGCCCTCAAGTATAGGCCGGACTATTATCGTCAAATCATTTGATTATGAGAATGCAGGACCCTGAGAGCACCTTAATGAAGCAATGCTAGGCTTACTCACATCAAACACAATGTAAATCTCTCTTTGACTAGTCTTCTCTAGCACTCACACACATAAAATACACACAATGCACATCACACTCTCATTCTACAAGTATCAGCAAACAGCTGACATTGCTCTCTGTTGACCCACTTCCGATGGTATCGTCTTCAAAGAGAGGAGGAAAAAAATATCAAATGAAAAGGAAGGAGAAAAGGGGTGAGAAGGGATTAAATTGAGGAAAAGGAAATAATTGAACTGTGTTTTTTTTAATCGGAAGGCGTGCGAGACGCTGGTGCTTGTAGGTGGGTATAGGTTGGGTTGCCTGGAGGAAGAAATTCTCCTTGTTCATTTACAATTTACAGGCTGCTGCTGTTTTAAGCCAGCCACTCATCTTCATTTGGGATTCATACACTCCTGCCCATGGCAGATGGCTACTTCATCATCATCAGACGCAAACACACACACACACACACACACACGCACACACAATCACAAGTCCCAAGTACAGTAACTGGGATAGTGATGAAGTTATGTAGCATCTGTGTGCATGTGTGTTTCTATCTGTATTTGTATTTGTGTGTGCATATATGTTTGTGTCCTGGTGGTTGGGGGATTTCAAAGCATCATTATTTCAGCATAATTGGTTGACGGGAGCATTTGGAGTTAATCGGCTGGCTGACCCTAGGGCTTATGGGTATTGTAGTATGGAAAATGCAGACATTCTGCCTGGTCACACAACCGTACCTGAGACAGTTATCTGAATTCTTGAATAAATGTATCAACCCCCTTTTTTCCTCCTTTGTGAGTCATTTTGAATTTTTCATATTTTATTAGTTGATGGTAAATTAGATTAGAAATAATAATATAAAAGAAAATAATATCTAAAAAACAAAAATAATAATCTTCCAGAGATCTTTGATGATTGAAGTCTCTGTAGGATTTAAATTTTTATTTTTTCCTTCTTTCCAGTTGTGACTCATCATTTTTGTTTTATTATATTAGTGCCTCCAGGGTTTGAGGGGTCACAAGATACTCAGCTACAGAAGACAACTTTCAGTGTGTTCTTGGATTACAGTTCTCCCATTAGAGAATATTTCACTTTCTATTATTTTAGCTCTTTGGCAGTGTTGTAACTGAATATGGCCACACCAGTAAAGCCTTTTGCACATGAATTTGAATATATTTGATATAGCTACTTTAGATTTTTTTAAATATCATCAGGAGATTTAAGAATTGCTTTTGGCAGCACATCATGTGTCCAATTAAAAAGTCGTATTAGGTATATTCAGTAGTTTTTGTGCAGCAATTTGAAGGGTGATTGATGTTTAATGCAAGATATCTTTAAATAGGTATGGGTCAGCGGCAGAGCAAATATGCTCTCAGAAATCAAAGTAAGAAAGTCTCACACTGAACTGTACCCCTGAGGCAAACTTCAACTTTGGCATAGCAGTAACTACTGTATGAGAGATGCTGCCACCTACAGCAGAAATTTACCAAGCCTGTGCCTGGTAATGAATTCAGCTCAACACAGAGCAGCAGAGAAAGACCCTCTGGCAAATTTGAACAGAAGATCCCAAATCTGCTGCAATAAGCCTCAATCATACCTTATTTAGGCTGACTGACAGTCAGTCAAAACAGTGGTATGAGTCACCAGATTAGGAGGGAAAATAGAGTAGAAGAAGGTGAAATTGGGAGACTCACTTGTGTTGTAGGCCACTCTAAGTAAAACAACCCTCACAACTGTAAAAATTCCCTTATCTCTCATCTATCCTGTAGGATTATAGTACTCCACAGAAGATGTTGGACTAACTCTGTGCGTACCTTGTAAGTGGAGGTGAGGGAAGAATCTTACACTAATGAGGTCAGGCTTTTCTTTAAAAAAGTATTTAAAATAAACCAACCTTGTTATGACTGGCCACACTAATGTTTTTCTGTCCACACTCTGAGAACAACATGCCTTGGAGACAAAGGCAATGAAAGAAAGATAGACTTACAGAGAGGTCTATAATGCACACATGATGGGTATGTGTATGTGTGTGCATGTGCCTAGTGCCACAGAAGGCAGTAAATAAATCATCCAGCCCAAATGTGAGATATTACTTCGGGCCGAAACAAAAGGACAAAGCAGACACGGCAACCAGCAAAAGGTCAAGGGGAAGCAAGAAGGAGAGGCACTGGGAAAAGGTCAACTGGCACCAGTAAAAATTGGCTGGATATGAACAGAGCCAGGAACAGCATGTTCTCTAACCTAAGTGTAAGAACTGGGAACAGAAGGTTACTGATGCCTGATAAAAAGAATGAGCAAGTTGATGAAGGCTTGATGACAGGGTACAATGAAAGTGTGAAGTCATCATGTGGTTTCCTTTATATGTGCTCTTTTTTTATTTCATTCTTTTTGCCTTTCTGAAAACCCGATTAGCTTTGGCATTGTGTTTCTGTGTGTGCAAGAGACAAAGACAGAGTTTAAAAAAGAATCTCAGCCACAATAAAAGGGACCTATTTTAATATAAACATGAGTAACTGTGAGCAATGGATAGCCAGGCAATGCCAAGACAGATAATAACTTCCACAACAAAGCAGTGTTACATAAATGATAATTCAATGAATACACACAGAGCTCTAATGACATTAAATCATAAACACATCCTCAAATTAATCTATCACCTTCATGTTATTCCTAACACACACACACACACACATGCAACAATTAAAGTGCTAACTCGGAACATGATTTACATCATTATGATTATGACTGTCATAATTATGTGCACAGTTATCACTCTCATTATTAATAGCAATGACACTATTATTAGCCTGTCTGCTGGTGTGCTGCTTAGACTGCAGACTAATTACTGTGTCTGACTGTCCAGGCTTGGTGCCGGTCCACAGCCCCAAGGTCAGAAATCTTCTCCTCCTCCTGTCAAGGGGCTCTCACACTTACTTAATTCTGCCACTCATAACCTATTTTAATCTTATAAATGATAAAGCAAGTGCTAATTCTCTTGCATACAATTTATTAGGGTGTGTTTGTGCTACTGAGATCCAGTAGTGCATTACTGTCATGGGTACTCCAATTATTGTAGATGTATCTAGCCAGAACTAGGGACAGACGAGGGGAGGCATGGGGAGCAGGTAGAAAAAGCACGCAGGAAGATGGTGCATCCTGCTGTGGGGTGAGCACATTAGGGAGACTCCTTTCCTGTTCCCAGTGCCTTTTTATCACCACTGTGGTGGCCTGCAAATTGATGTGTGATCACAGGAGAGAGAGACAATGCAACTATGGAGCATACTTCTCTGTGTGTGGTTTGTGTGGGTGCATTTATTTACATGTGGACCCACATTACATTGTGTGTGTGTGCGTGTGTGTGATTGTTTACACAGCTGAAGCGGTGTGATGATGTGGCCCTTATGGGGCAGCCGAAATTCAAAAGGGACAAAAGGGAGAAAAGAAGTTTGGTATCCATACACCCATACTCTCTCCCAAACACACACACAAGCACGCACACATACACACACACTTTTAATCAGGGCATTGATTTAACCCAGATCTGAATTCATGATGTTTTTTCATGTTATGTGATAAAAAATATAAAAACAAAGAGACAACTTGCTTGTCTGGTTGGGACTTTAAAATAGAAAAGAGCTCACTTTGGAAAAAGATTTGTCCTTTCTGCGATAGCATCTCTAAATGGACTACATGGGTCATGGGCAGGCACATTAATGCTGGGAGTCTGTATGGTGTACAGGAAGGAAAAACAAATTTCCCTGTGGGCTTAACTATTTATTAGGGTTTACTGGAACTGATGCTACTGTAAACTTCTACTTCACTGCAGTTTAACTGGGAATATTGTAATTTTTACTACTCTACATTTATGTGGCAGTTTTAGCTATTTTACTTATTAAATATTTTTGTGCACAAAACATTCTACAAGCTTTTTTTTTTTTTTTATAAATTAAGCAGTACTAACATGCTGTACTGTAATAATACTTCAAACTACATTAAATATCCTTGTGCAGAAAAAATAATGTAATATACTGAGTCTTCTTTAGCAAATACTGTATTGACAGTAATTTGTGCTTGCATGGTTTTAATAGTTTGCACTGCAGAAAGATGTTTTGAAAGGTTTCCTGCTTTACTGGGAGCAGAACTGAGCAGTAATTTACCTGCTGTTATTTCAAAACTTTATTCAGTTCCGCTTTCATTTCTTCTTAAGTAGGCTACATTTTACTCAGAATGGTCCTTTCAAAACACACTGTCCACACACACAGCTCATCAGAAGACATTCTCACTCACTTGCTAGCTACTCATTTGTCCTCATTACTAGTCTTCTTGTCTTCCATTTTCCATCTAAAAAAGGAGGGTAAACACAGCTCTTGAGACAGTGATGAGGCAAATAGAGTGATAAGTGATAGAAGAGAATGCATTTAGTCAAGGATGCAGGATCCTTGTGAGGGCTTCACTGCCAGCGTCCAATTTTATTAATCAGTGCTATTGTCGTGGTCCCTTCACAAACATCAGGACAGGATGCATCCTTTGTGTAAGTGTGTGATTGCTGAGCGACACACTGTTTCTGCATCTATAGGATTGTGAACATGTGTGTATTTTGATAATGTTCCAGCAACTTTCAATTTTTAAACTGCTGTTGTATTATTATTTTTGAATTAACAGATCCTCACAAATACTGCAGCAACTTGAAAATATGATATTGACATTTTTTACGACATTTTCTGAATTTTCCACAATATTCTGACACTTAAACTTTACAACATTACAATAATATGGCAGGCCTGCATCTCTTGTTGCCTTATAGGAAAACCTTTCACAAGTTCACAGAAAATTTATTTTTTTATGATTGGTAAGAACATTTATGAATATTTATCTGCAGTGGACATCAGAGTATGCTTATCTACAGAACAGGGGTTATGACTCTGAGAGTGAGTGATGCGAAAGTAACCTAAACCAAGAATTCAACCGAGAAAGAATGAAGAACATTTAATATATCTAAAACATAAGAACTTAAGAGATTTACCAAACAAAAATCTTTTCTTATCACTTCTTTCAAATACAAAACATGAAACATGAAAGAGCCACATGAAAATTCTATCTCCTGAATATTTTAAATATTCATAGATTAGACTAAAAATTAAGATTTTTTTTATGGTAATCATCCCATTGACATACTAGATAGCTTAGTGAAGAAATGTGAAAGAATTCACCACACAGTCTGGCTGTTTTCATCCTCTGATGATAAAAAGCACAACGAAAGAGGGGTCAAACTGTTTCTTGGCAGACAAGAGCTATTTCGAAAATCCATTAGTGGCTCAATGCAGCATCATTATTACCAGCTGCTTAAGCATACAATATCCTGGCTTTGACTTTTTTGTTTTCTTGGCATTTTCCTCTAAGGCGATTCTCAAAATACCACACTGAATAGGAAATGTAGAGAAGGAGAGGTTTCTCAAATGGAGAAATAGAGGTTTGGTATTTTAAAAGCCATTTTTATGCTTTACTGAAATTAGTTTTTTCCATAAGCAGTCAAGTCAGCTTTGTGGCAGGACATATTTTGGAGTATGTAGAATATTATGCAGCATGTATGCGTCTGTTTCTAGTGGGCTGTAATCAGAGCCCCACAGAGGAAAATCAGATCTGACAAGTTTGAAATAAAGAGTTTAATTCAGTTACAGACATAATCAGACATTTACAGAGACATACAGAATATATAAAAAGATGTGCAGATACACAAAAAGACGTTATTAAGTACACACATTCACAGACCCAAATAATTAACATCTTCATGTATGTCTAGTCTGTCTTCTGTCCAGGACCTACTGGTGTCCGATGGTATCTTGAAGTTCCTCAAAGTTTGGTTCATATTCCTCATATAAGTTTAAAATCTGCCACCTAATACTACTTGTCTAATACTGTTTCCTCAATTAGCCTACTTTTCAGATTTTGTATGTTTGGTATATTGTCATCTTATGAATCAAAGTTTTATAGTCACTATATTTTAGCTCTGTTTTTAGTCATAAACTAGTCATAGTCATAAACTCCTGGGAAAAATACAGTATCTGACTCTTTACGTGTTAAATGTTCCCCAGTGTTCATCACCAACTGACATTTCTGGGCAGATCTGCCCAGAATCAAAGGTCTTCTTTTATCCAACCAGAGAGAATTATTCAATTATTTCAGCTTGACTGATAAGTTTTGCAGCATTGTTATTTATTGTTGTTAGCTCCGAGGTGGTGGGGCCCCTGGGGTGGATGAGGTCTACCCTGGGTTCCTTAAAGCTCTGGATGTTGTGGGGCTGTCCTGGTTGACACG
>JAUMHL010000001.1:15529592-15548967 GCA_032362345.1 Sandelia bainsii
AGAGGAGCTGGAAGAGGTAGCTGGGGAGAGGGAGGTCTGGGCTTCCCTGCTTAGGCTGCTGCCCCCGCGACCCGACCGATAAGCGGTTGTCAATGGATGGATGGATGGATGTTATTTATTGTAATTTCTTAATGTCTTAAAGGTAGCAGTTTGAAGCTGGATTAAAGCAAGAGTTTGGAGCAGAGATGAGGTGCAGACCAACCTGGTGTTTATTTACAAACAAAAACAACAACATGACTGACATCACTGACATGAAACACTGAGCATCACAGATGGCATCAGATTCTAGCAGCAGCAGCAGTAGGAGAAGCGATAACGTTAACTGGCAGCCCTTTTATGACCTGCTGTTGCTTAACCCTCGGCCTCTACGATTCAATAAGGGATTCTGATCCTTCAGTCATTAAATACATGCAAACAAGTGAAAAGATCGTGATATTTACTTGGCTTGAGGAAAAGCTGCAGCAATTATGCCTATAGTTTATGTTGCACTCACTCACCCCCAAACATATTGAGTCACAAATGCATAGACCAAGATGACCCAGGGCCAAGCCGTCGGGGATTGAACTGGTGTTCTTGTGTAACTGCTCATGCTGGAGATATTTGTTCTGTGTGAGTGGTGGCTTATTAAAGGTGCACCAGGCTCCCTCTGGTTCAGGTAAAAGTGGCTAACACAAAAACACAGATCCTGGCTTCTCACAAAAGCTCACAAGCCCTCATAGACACAGACACACAGCACCCTGTGGCACCATCTAATCAAACAGCCAGTTTGCATTTCAGTGTAGTTCTCTCAAAGGAGCGTCCATGCTTGGTTTACAGTTCCCTGGTGAATGCCAGTCTACTGTGTGCATTTGTCTTGAACATATCTTGATCACAGTGGCAGGCTCTGTTACACACAGAGATGGTTAGTGATCATGATACTGGGCAGAGTCAGAAGAGAACAAATGATTGTAGAGAAGAAGAACCTGTATAAGGGCACTATGTTCAGTCTGAAAATAAAAACAGAGAGAATCCACCTGCCAAATCTGCAGACATTTTGCTGTGACAATAGCCAAAAAGCACAGGTGGTCAGGAAAAGCAGGACCACTTACTCAGAATCATGATTTGATTCAGAACGGATTAGACCAAGAAATAACAGTTAAACCCTCACAGTGAAAAGAAGAATATTACCACATGCTGTATGCATTCAGCTTGTAGACTTATACACTCTCACACATGCAAATACACACACATGCACACACACACACAGGCACGCATACACATACAAAAATCAAACACATACATCCAGGCACAACCTCATTTCACTGGCCTGTGACACAAAATGGGATTTCTGTGTTTGAGCAGAGGGGGTCCGATGGCCACAGAGGGACACCTCAAGAGGTGAGAGCTTTATAATCGCTGATGCCAGATTGGATGTCAGCTGCAGCATAAGTGACTATCTATCACCAGTGTGCAGCACATGAAGAGGCCTCTTTATAGATGGCTAGACTTCAGACAGCACAAAAAAATCCTCCTCCCTCCAGCCCACTCCACTGCCCTGCAGGAGGGCTCGCCAAATGTGCACAAAGAGGCCTGCAATCATGCATACATGCACGAGGCACATACATACAATATTCACCCATACCGTTGTAAATATGTGGCAGAGAAACATAAAAAAAACACACACTCATGCTCATTTGCTTTGCAACCCACACATGACTCAGACAACCCACACATCGCAGATGAAGCCTAGGGCTTCCTCTAAGCCCTTACTCACACAATCCCACGTCACATATTTTGGTTTTCTACTTGTTTGTAACAGCTCACATCAGTGCAGCCAGTGGTCATCAGTTTAGAGGAAAGTTGGTACAGTATGTTTGTTTAGCATTTTAGTAATAGATTAGCTGGTGAGTTTAGCTTGAAATTCAAATGATACCATCTGTGTTTCTGTTATTACTTTGGTCCATTTTTGATACAGTTGAAACCCTTGGAAAATGCTTTTGCTTGAGATGAGGGGTGTTTTGGCATTGATGTACCTGTAAGTTTAAAAGCAGAGAGGAATAAACTAAGAAAGGAGAAAGAGTGACTGTGGTTTGATAGAAAGGATGAGAGAAACAGTGTTTGTTTTCATCTCTGGTATCCTTTGCTAAACTGTGCATGTAATTTGCTCTACCATCTGCATTTGTACATTTGTGTGTGTCCATGTCCATCTGCATGATCTCTGTTTTCCAGTGTCAACATGTACAATATGTGTGTGTGTGTGTGTGTGTGTGTGTTTGTGTGCGCTCTGAATAGCAGCAACGACAGCAGCAGATGCTAATATGTGCTGAGAGTCATTATCTGTGTTTCCTGGGCCATTACACTAATGCTAAGGCATAACACAGAGAAGTGGATGAGACCTGATGCTAACGGGGGCTAATCATCAGGACCACTTCTCATCGAGTTCAGCTACGACACTAAATGTCCCTCAGAGGCAGGAACCTCAGGCAATGGCAATCAGATAATTACAGGAGCCTAGAGCATTTTATTAATAAAATTTCAATAAATTGTCTCAAATATTTGAACTAGCTGAGGTGTGTGTGATTTGATTTGACACTCGAATGGCATCAAAAGTGCTAACATTCCCTTTGTCTCTTATTAATTGTTAATATTCTCAAATAAGGATCATTTGATTGTAGAGTAATTTTCTGTTCCAATATGCAGCCTGAGTGTGCATGTGGTTTTTCAGTGGATTTGGAAAAAAATATTTTGGAATATTAATTCTTACAAAATGTTAATTATGAAATGATGCTCAACGCCTGCCCAAAGAAATTTAGGAGTATTCTTTACAGCTCATAGTCCCTGTAACCCACAAATTTACCCTAGCAACAACAGTCTCAGAATATTCCTGGTGTTTGGCACTGGTGCTTTCCTTTTGTAATACATCAGCACAGCAAGGCAGCTCTAATCTGCATATCACCTGGTCTGACCAATGAATCACTTGCTGTTTAATCATTCCATTTGACCTAGCAACCAAAAGTACCCAGTGAGCTTTTACTGGCAAAAAGTAAAATAGAATACATCCCCAGGACCTCAGAAGATCAAATGTTGAAGAAAGTGCTAACGATGCAGGTTTCTGAGCCTTTTTTACTTTTTAATGACCCTCAACCCAATGATGGTGACCCTGCTGCTTCACGTTACACTAAGGCTATTGAACACACCCCATGGATTCATCAAGGCTACAACTCAATATTAAATAGTCACAGGTACGTATTTACCCCGGGTTAATTCAGTCTTAGCCCCATGAGAAATAAACTACACTGCGTAGTAAAATAAAAAAAAAGCATTAAGTGGGAGAGGAGACGAGGGGGAGGTGGCTGTGTATCAGGTAATTTGCAACTGATAAAAAGAGAGTGCTTATCTCTACATGTACAGTATGTGTTTATGTGCAAGCTGCTTCAAACAAAATCTTTAAAAGCCAAGAAAACGCTGTGTCCCTGTCTTCTGTTGTCCTTATGTAGCTGCGCTCTGGCTGCATTTCAAAGCAAGCCTTGCTGACTGAGGCCTGTCCACAGAGGATGCAAAAGGGGGGCTTCATATGATTGAAGAGCGACTGAAGACATGCTGTACACATAAATACATACAGACACACACACACACAATTTTTCACTGGAGGAAGCAGTAGTAGTCTCCAGCATAGGGCCGAGCTACAAAGAGGCCCCACTGAGCCTGAGCAGACAAACAGAGGTGGCCCTGGACGGAGAGAGATGATTGAACGGACCAACCGATGAGGGAGAAAAACTTCAAATAAGCCCCAGGATGCAAAGACAAGGAAAGGGAAAAAGAAAGAGGGATGAGGAGGAAGAGAGATGAGCAGGAGGCCACAGCTCCTGTTATGCATGTGAGCTCATTCATTAGACATTGCAGGACAGACTGGCAGACTTGGAAAAGTGGATAGAGTGAAGAAGGAACAGGAAAAGGAGAGGAAAAAGAACAGCGGTAGGAGGGAGCAGTGGAGGAATAAAGAGGGCCCCTATTAGCAAGGTCCGTCACCTTTTGGCCTGCCTGGATCTCCTCATCTCCATAATAGGCTGACCCCCTGTGTTTCAGGCTCATTAGAAAGGCAGACAGTAGGGCCAGGCAGACACACGCCTGTCACCTCTCTGCTCCCACCAGAGACCTCGATGGGACAGATAAAACAAAGAAGAATGGAGAGATGGTCAGAGAGAAAGAGGAGGATGGGATGGAAAGTTGAACCCCAGGTTTGATCAGGAGAGTCTTTGGTAGAAAAGAGAGAGGAAAGAGGTGAAAGAAAGACTAGTTGTGTGAAAATAAATCTGCCCAGAAACAGTAATTTGATAGGCGTAGGGGAGCACAGGAAAAAAGTCTGTTGCGATCTGACATTGTGAGCCAAGCACACAATTTTCAGTCAGTGATTGCATCTCTAAACATAAAAACTCTATAAAAAAATCAGAATCACTTATGCATCTGTTAACTGTACATAAAATACCAGAAATGAATGTACATGAAATAAAAAAGACAGCACTTTTCATAATAAAGATTCAAATGCATGACAATGTCAGTATTTTTTGTGCTTTAATAATGGAATTGAGTTACTTTTAATTTAATTTAATTTAATAATTATTTTTATGAAAAACATGAAATTCAGTTCAAACATAAGTTATTTGCTGAATTTATTACCGCTGAATCCTGTACCTTTGACTGTACTACATACTACTACAAACTACTACAGTGGAACAGTTGAATTGATGGTCAGAACTATTATAAAAATATTATAAAATATTCAAAATCAACAGAAAGATTCCTTGTGAGCTGCCAGACTTTACCTGCCTTTATTATTATTTCAAAGTATTCATGTAAAAACCTGAAAATCAAGAGATTCTCTCACAAAACCTGAGAATCAAATATCCAGAGGCTATTTGTACAACTCCCTGTTCTGTCGCTGCTCATGAATCCAAACAAGTTTGTATGAACCAAGACACTGTACATGAGTAAAACTGGTTGATTGACCAGAGTCAGCTTGGTCATTCAAGACACTGATAGTTTGCTTGTGATCCTCCCTTGGGAGCACTTGTTTTATTTCACTCTGCTCCTGAAACTGATTAAACAGTCGCCCCTATACCAGACTCCTGCTGGACCAGACACAAAGGTCAGAAGAGCAAAGTCAAGGGTGACAAGGTTGATGACCTCATCTGGCCTTTTCACTATTGGATAGTGATCAGTTACCTCATGGCTGACTGACCCGTGGGTTAAGTCGATGCTGCCTCGCCCGCAGGGAAATCATGGTTGATGAAATCACAACTGCCCCACAAGGACGCAAATTACAGATGATTGATCTGGCAAGAGCTATATTAAGAATATGATAAGAGTTTCAAAATATTTGGAACAAAAAAAAAATGGAGCTGACACTTCACCAATCCATTTAAAATGTATTTAGAAATCTTCACTGCTGCAAGAGAAAAACTCTGCTGCATCTTCCCTGAGGAAAAGTCTGTTCTCATGTTAGATGTGTCTACTCTTGCTTCCACGTGTTCCTTCTCTCACTTTATTTTTCAATTTGTGTATCATTTGACCTCCTGTCATGCATCACTCAACAGCTTTCTTTCATCCCTTAGTCTCCTACTGCTTGTTCTGTTGCTCTTTTTCATTGCCTGTTGTTTAATCCCCATACCAAGTTGCTGTCTCTCTCTCTCTCTTTCGCACACACACACACAGGTTGGGCTTTCCAGAGAAAATACCTGTCTATACAGTATATTGATTTGCTTTGAAAGGAGTGCTTGGGTTTTCATGGATGTGAGTACAGTCAGCTTCACTAAAGCATTCCTTTCCCCCAAGTGTTTTTTCAATGATTTACAGTAAAAGTGCAGCATTTTATAATAAATAAATTCACATTTAAACAATATTTCAACCACTAATATGCTCAATATATAGCATTAACATTTAGCTCAGCCTTTATGCATAGATACTTATGCAGCATCAAGTCATCTTTATTGTGTATACTGCATTTCAGACTCAAATAAACTGATATGCCTCAAGCTATATAATACATGGAAACCTTTAATGGAGAGAAAGTCTGTAAAATAAAATAAACAAGCATTAAAAACAGATCAAATAAGTGCCAAATCAAAAACACTGCAACAGCGAGCATTTGACATCTTTTCCAACAAGGATAACAAAACATAAAAGATACTAATGTGAATTACCACTTTCATCAAAACACGCTTGGTCAAACTTCTTTTTCAAATGCAACCACTTACTGACACAAACCTTGTGAGTAATCAAGCATGCAGTAATCAAATACAATATAGCCTGTAGGATAGAAAAAACAGGCAATCATTATCGACACACAGAATTAAAATGCAGCCTCCATTTCACACAAACACACACTCCCTCCTCAGCAATGCACACAGAACTAATTGAGTGGATTTCATATTTCACTTCCTTACAAGTGATACACTGGAGATCCCTAAACAAATTTATCCAGATTTTACACAAGGCTTTCCCTGGTGTCTTAGATCAATGCTTCCCCAGTCTCTCCCTCATTCTCTCCCTTATTCTCTCTCTCTCTCTCTCTCTCTCTACTGTATGTCTCAAAAAACTGGCTCTTGAGGAGCATGGCCATATAGCTGGCCTCACCTGTCAAGAAGCCACCGATGGAGATGGTGAGAGGAGAAAGGTGAAGAAAGGATGAGTAAGAGAGATGTAGTAATGTATGTGCATGTTTCCCTTAGTGCCTCACACCCCCAACCACACAATCTGCTGTTTGCTTTAATTTGCCCTGCTGGCCATGACTGTGAGCTCATAGTTTATTTTGATAAATTGAAAGGGACGCCACGCTAATAACTCAGGGCCAGTGATGAAGAAAAGCCTTAAATAGGATATTAAGATTTATATCAGAGACTCTGGTTGTATGCTGACAAGTACACAACTGCTCCCTCTTCTCCCTGTCTTTCCTTTTCTCAAACACACTCATTCCATCTTCCCCTTCTGCTCTCTCTCCCTCTCTCAAGTCAAATTGTCCTCACTTCTTTCATGGCACCAACAGGACGATTTCTTATCAGGTTCTGGAAGGTGGGGGTGATGAAGCGAGGGAAGAAGAATCGAGAAGTAAAAAAGGAAATGGTGAGGAGGGAGAGAGAATAAGGGAGCTAGAGAGCAGAGGGAGCTCTCTGCAGTCTTTTGTATTATTGGCTCAGTGGCTGAGCGTGAATGCAACACACAGAGCTTCATTACTGGAGCGCAGGGGCTATCTCTGTGACAGGATGCAGAATGGGGAGTGAGTGTGTGTGTGTGTGTGTGTGTGTGTTTGTCTGTGTCTGAGAGAGAGAGCACATATGTGTGTGTTCTGCATTCGTAGCAAGATGCAAAATTGAATTTGTGTCCCTGCTCCTGGGAGTATGTGCATATGTGTGTGTGTGTGTGTGTGTGTGTGGGCATGCATGTGTGTCTTCCTTAGATCTTCAGCGTGAGCACACACTCTCTCAGTGACTTATTTACTCCAGAGGCGAGGCTCTAACCCCAGGTACAGAGCCCCGCACAGAATAATTGCTTTTCTCCATCCCCCTGCATCACATCTCCTCTTTGTTCCTAACCGCTCACATGCAAGAAGTGAAATCTATTTGAGAGTGTGAGTGTGTTCGCATGCATATGAATAAATAAGAATGTGTCTGCCTGTGAGTATGTGCGTCTGCATGGATATGAGTCCCGGAATGTGTTCACAGAATTACACCAGCATTTTCTGAAATGTATTTATTTGCTGTCCTTCTCAGAATTAGATGTGGAGATAAATATTCATTTCATTTTTGTGTGAATACAGAGATATGTGACATGTTTAGCCTACTTTTGCACAAAAACTGGAAGCAAAGGGTAACAACTATAGCCTCCAGCACAGAGGTACTCCCTGAATACAAAGTGAGGAAACTGATATTAATTTCATCTAACGCTCTGTGAGGCATAATAAGCTAAATTGTCCAAATGTTGGATTATTCATTTAAGCTGTATCACTGGTGTCTGTGTTTTCAAATATACTCAAATTCCCTTTGAAATGATACAGTTATGCAAATCAACAACCACAAATGTGAGTAATTACCAGCGCAGCATTCGACCATCATTTCATTCAGTTGCAGAGAAAACTGCTCCAGTATCTGGTCTATTAGACTGTTGAGTAATGCTTTTAACTCCGTTCCCATAATTAAACCCAGTATACAATTGAACACTCAAAGACGGGTAACTTGCGTTGCGTAATGATTGCAATTAAGGGTCGCACACAAAGCTGGGGCTGCTTTTGGAGTTGTCGTGCGTGACGCTGGCAATTAATTGAAAATGCAAATACACAAGCTGATGAATGAGAAGAGTGCTGGGTCTACACTGCGTGAAAACACTATCCACCACACTTCAGAGGGCTAGGGGGAGGAGGATTTGCCTTGTATTCCTTCAGAGAGAAAATCAAACCAATTGGATACAAGGTATAGCCGTGCCGCTGGGGAGAGCAAGCTGTTTGCTGAGACAGTGTGAGACTGCAGACCTTGGGCAGACACAATAAAAAGCTGATCAGACAACAACAGGGTCATAGCAAAATCTTTGAATTTATATTTGCAACTTATGTAAAAGGCTGAAATAGTCTATATTTATATAAGAAACAGCATAAACCTACAAATTTTATCAGTCAGATATAGCCCTTATCAGCCACACTGATAACTAAGAAACAAACTACCACCAAATATCGCTCTCAGTTTGCTAAATACCTGGATATCTGACAGGTATCAGACAAATAAAAATAGATAAACAAGCAAGCAAAGACAGACAGGCAAATGGACACACAACCAGAGCCACAGTGTATGGTTGTCTTGACAACAGAAGAGGAGCAGCATCCTGGACTCTAAGTGTGGATGGAGAATGAGAATGAGGGTGGCCAGCAAAAACACCCAGCAAAAGCATCCAGCACTCAGTGCTACATCAGCCTTTGTGGGATATTCATCTCTATTTTTCTTTTTTTCCTGGAGGAGAGGATATATTGTCAATGTGAAACGATGGGGACAGTCTATTGACCTGAGACTCCTCATTCAGCCCCATTACGTTATCTAAACTGATTTCACCCCAGCCGTATTTGCCAGAATGCTAAATAAGCAACTGCACCAGAATAACACTAAAAAGTTATCCGTTTTCTTTGTCTTTGTCACCACTGCCTACCAACACAAACCCTCAGTCTGAGCTGAAGTCCAAAAACAGAATCCAAGCCTGAATCTCACTATGAGTAACACTTGTGTGGTTGTTTATTGTACAGCAGACTGAGTGTTGGTATGAATCCAGGATTTATGTGCCCACTTAAACATGTCTGGAGACTTAATCTAAATGTAATGGTACACGAGGAGTGTGATTGTGACCAGTGAATTTGATTCAGTTGTCTTTTCTGTGAACTCAGGGTCTTTGGTGACTGGTGGTGTCCAGCTAGCTGAACCTAGCCAAGAGTGAAGTATAAGCACGTGGCAGCCAGCCTGTTTCATTCAATGAATGCAGAATGGCACAATGCCAACTTCTGAGCTACACTGCCACTATTTAGCATCTGAAGTAAACCACTGAACCTTTTATGGAGCCTGAATGTGCGTAATTTTGAACCTAAATTTCAGTTATTAGTGTCTGTTTTTTCCTTATGTCTTTATAAAACTTGAACAGAGAGCCACACCACATGGCTGATGCCAACTGTGATGTATGAAATTGCCTTGGCTGGGGTTCTCTGCACAGTGGCATCGGGCCACCATGACTAAAAGGTTCTTAAGTTCACTGCTCACCATCAACATCTCTATTCTTGTGCTTTGTACAGAAGGAATGGACCATGTCATATGCTGGGAAGCACACATTCGCACACAGTTACTGGTTTGTGTGCGTGTCTAGTGACAGATGGGGGATGAAGTTGTCAGACCCTGGCTCAGCAATGCTGTAGGCCCTTGTCAACGGGCTGCTGCTTGTTAATGTGTTAATTAGCCTACTTGCTCCTCCTGTTTGGTAATTACAGTCAGTCTGGGCCAGAGCACTCATCAAGGGCCACTGAAAGCAAGACAACAGGGCAGGCAGGGTTAGTATGGGGACATATGGCTGAGGTGGTATGTGGTACATGTATACACCAAAGAGTGCAGAGTGTTAGAAAACTGGCCAAACTTTATAAAACGTAAAATAAGTCAAAATGCGATGCAACTGTGACTATCTACTAAATAACAAACACTTTATGTTGAACATATTTACTGATGTTTCCAGTTTTTCACAGACTTTTATTTAGACTACACTGAGAACAATTCTCTCCTTCCTCTGAAGGCCTAATTCACACTGACACCTTGAAATGGTACAGTCACAGTCTGATCTGAGTGGTTAGGGGTCTATGATAATAAATGCAACAATGCATGTAGTAATGCAGCTCTCTTGTTTATTTTGAATATCTACAATGCATTACCTCACTGCGAAAAAAAGAGCTACACAGAATTTGTGTTTACTGTAATGATTTCAAGAGTGTCCTGACATTTAATTTAGAAAGGAATGGACATCAAAGAACACCTGATATAGCAGACAGAATACATGGGAATTTTAAAACACAGTATACATGTAAATCCACATGCATGGTCTTTTAACTGGCAATTTACAGTACACACTTATAGTTACAAAAATGGGAAATATTTGGTAAAATATGCAAATAAGAAGTTTGAAAAACACCTTTATTAAAGCATTACTAGAATAAAATATATTGAACTGAAAGTGAAAAAAGTTTAAAATTGTTTTTCAAGGTTTACCTTGAAAATGTCAGACAAGGGAATAAAGGAGATGTGAGAAAGTAGAAAAACAAGCCTAAATGTAGAAAAAAATTATCCAATATGAAGGATAAATTAAATAAATATGCTGATACAAAGAACAGGATAAAAGATTTTTTAAACATTAACCTTGAACGGGCAGGTGGAGCATTAGCGATGGGGTGTCTCCATTTTTGCTGTTATCTCTTGCCATGTCTCCCCTACAGGAAGTAGTCAATTCATTTGCCTGTAAGTGTCCAACAAAGCCAATTAAGAGCAGTTTGTTTTATAGACGTAGGCTAATTGAGTTGGCTAGATTGCCGTCACTCGGTTCGTTCTCTGTATTAAAGATTACATAGTTTCTGTTCATATCTTGGCAGTGCAGCTGCCTGACCCATCTGTCTCCATTCCTCCTCTCTTCCATTCCCCCACTACCACTATGTAAAGTGAGAAGGGGCTTTGGTCCTATGTCTAATTAGAGCTCCTCTCCATCACTCTCCCTCTGCCTTGTTCACTTCTACATCCTTGCCCCAGAGACCTTGTTTCACCTCTACTCTCTCTCTTTCTGATCCCTCCTTCTCATTATCTCCTCCTCTTCCTCTTTGCACCACTCCATCTTTCACCCTCTCCATCCCTCTGTCATTATTCGTCCCCCACCCCCCCTCACCACCACACCCTCCCATGCGCTCTCCTTCTCAATGAGTTAATTAGGCTCATCTCTGGCACCCTCTTGCTAAAGTCTGTGCCCAGAGGCTTCGCCACGGCACTCCGCTGATGATTGGGTGCCTCTATTTTTAGAAGACAACAGAAAGAGGAGAAGCAGAGACAGCTGAAGGTCATTTGGTACTTTCACTTTGAACATATCTAGATCAGAAATAGAAAGACAGGAAAAATAAAACTGAGAGAGCTGGAGAATGAATAAAAGCCTTGTAGAATCCATAATCTAAGAAAAAGATATGTTTATACAGTGCTCCAAGTATAATAATTTCACAGAGGAAATACTCGAGAACACAATGACTCTTAAACAGTTTCCTTAAAGTCACAATACTGAAAATGATGAAGTCAAGTCTCTCTCTAGCCAAGTTCTTTTGAGAGCTCAGTGTGGTTTAGACCATGTTCTTGTGCCATGCTTTGCTAAAGTAGCAGTTATTAAAATTATGAGGACAACAAAAGCAATCCAGTGGTCTAAAGACGCAGTTCACTGGACATTTGTCAGCAGGTGTTGACTTTGAAAATGCTTGAAATTTATAGGGACAGATCCCAATTCAAAGACTGCAGGGGCAGAATGAGTCCTTCTTCATATATAGGTTGTTAAGACTGAAAGTATGGAAGGTCTTCTCCCAACCTGCAACAATTTGGACAGAGACAATGAGGAATCTAAATATGTGGGATGATGAAAGCTTAGCAAATCCTTCAATGTGGTACAACCGTGTCAGCTGTGTAGCAGGTAATGCTTTTCCCCCACTGGGAATAACAAAATCAGACTCACTTGGTATTGATTGCAGCTGCATGTGCAATCCATAGGGCTATATTCAGTTTGTGTGTTTGTTTACTTCGAGTGGATACTGATTTTGTAGGCTATAGAGATGTAACACAAAAGAGAAATCTGTTTTTAGACGTGGTGTCATTTTAAAAATAGCTGTATGTGGCCAGTTGCATTTCTTTTGAACCCACGGCCGTTTTCATTTTCAAAACAGCTCATTTCAACCAATAACTGGAGGCACACCTGTAAGGACTTTCTATTATGCAATGACACCACAGAGTTACAAATCCTCCACTTAAGCCCTTCACTTTGACACACACTGTCAAGCTGACTTGGATTGCATTATTCTTCATTACCACTCACCACTAACATACCATCAGCCTACTGTATATAAACAAACAGGACACAGGGCACATTTGCCTAATGACAAATACAGACACTAGGAATAACAGACTGTATGAGAAAAACCACCAGGAGTTCATTTACCCCTTCCCTATAATAAACAAAGCAATCAGCGACAGTCAGAGACACAATTATGAGGTAATTACACAAAATAACAGATTTCTCTCTCCACCTTCCATGTATGTTTCACACGGGTTCCCCCACAGATTACAACAATCCCTGTCAACCCCTCCTCTCCGGTGTAACTGTTAACCCCCCCACACTCCCTAAACACAAACTCACTCACACGTACTTACACAACATGCGAGCATACACACAGATATACATGCACAAAAACACACACAGATTTATGCAAAAGGTTATTCGTGCAAGTGTGCACTCACTCACACACAGAGACACCCCCCTCCCTCCCAGAGCTCGTCTTAATTAGCAGCCGGGTCCTCTCATGGCAACACACTCGTCAATCTCCCTCTATGTAGCCTTGTACTAATTAACTGATTTAAATGGGAGTGTGTAGCAAAGTGACACAAGGCGCAGGTTCTAGTCCCTGAAACGCCCCCATCGTAAAAATTCTCCCTTATATAACTTTCTCTCACCTCCTAATCTTTCAGAATCCTTTACTCTTTCTTCACCTTATCCTTCCTTCAATGCCTTTCTATCATCCCACATAACAACTGACATATTCAATTAAAGTTATCAACCCATGCAGCCTCTTTGCCCTTCCAACTGGCTAGCCACCGTTCTCCTGTACCCAAATGGTTCATAGGCAGCTCCACAGAGAGGGACTACCGTAAATATGTAAATGAGAATAATGTTGAAAGGAAAGTAAAAGGTAATGTTTGAGAGAAAGCTGCTTGCTATGTCCCAATGTCAAAGCATTAGATGTCAGTAAAAGTGCAAAATTAAAATTTGAAGAGTCTGCGGTACATCTCACAATCAAACTGAGCCAACAGCCACTGGATAATGGGTAACTGATTTTTTTTTGTTTCACAGATAGACCTGCCTCCAGCAGCTTCAGCTCCAGAAATGTCTTTGTTTTTGCAGAAAGTGATCAAATTGAGTATTGAGTTGAGTATATTTAGAAGACATGAAGTAGAAATCAAAACTTTGCCTGTCCCACTCACCAGCCAAATTTGATCAGATTGGTTTCACACATAAAAAATACAGTCTTTATGTAGAATGGGGAACAATGCAGATATAATGTTGGGGTCAGTCCCAGTAGAGATGGACTTAGCGGCATTTGGATGATAAATTACGTCCAATTAATGTGAGAGGGGAAAGTAGAGTCCCCACAATCCTCTGTTTCATTCTGCTAGGCATCATGGGAGGTCCTTAGTAGGAGCAGGAGTTGCTGCTGGCTCTTGCAAGCTGCCCTGAGGGTCTTTCTCTCTCCTGCTGCTCAATTACAGCTGAAAATGATAAAGCACCTCATAGTAGCCAGGCTACAGACCTACAGGCTCTGTGTCAAACCCTCATCAATATTTCAGCTCCTTTGCTTTATACTGTATTTACCCTTACCTGGACAATGATAGGCCACATTACATCTCAAACCTCCCTTCCCTCAGGCAATGGGTCGTGTTAGGAAATGAGCTGTTACTCCTAAATGACAACAAAACGGCACAGATACAATCTCGGAGTGTATCAGAATCTGATTTATTACTGTTATTTATTCGTAGTGTGTTTCTGCATTAGCTTCCCAAATGTACACATAAAGCAAGAACAGAATAACTCACTCACTTTCTGTAAGTTTCACAAACAACCTGCGTTCATAAAATAGATGTTGGCTTGTGCATAACCTGTCGCAGTTTTGTTTGAGTATCTTCACTTTTTTACAGTAACAGTGTTTTCATTATTAGAGATGATGGACAAACCCAAAATACTCAGCAAGTCCTTGGGTTTTATGCCTCTGTGAACCAGTCAAGTTACAGAAGATGTGCACATCTGTCCAGACTCTATTCTAAACAGTTCATCCATGAGTCCAAGTGGATGTTTGTGCCAGATGAAATGAGATTCCCATCAGGCGTTCCTGAAATATTTGGTTTACAAGACAGACATGAGGTCACAGTGACTTTTGACATGACAGAATTTTCCTCAAGATGTTCCTGAGATATCACATTTAAGAATGAATGGAATGACAGAGAAGAGCCTTCCGTCATCATGCTACTACAATTATCGTGGCCATTGTTAAAAGAAACTAATGTTGGCTGTTGATAGGAAATGTCCCTGTCTAGCTGAGACTGACAAGACTCGGTCACTAGAAGGCTACATAAACTTTTTTTTTTTTTTTTGCTGAAACAACTGTTTATGTCTCAAAAAGAGAGTGAAAAGTAAACAAGAGATAGAGAATGATACATAAAAAAGCCACAAACAGAAAACAAGAGCATGAAGAAATTAAGTAAGGGTGCAGAAGGTAGGGGAAGTATCAGGGAGCCTATTGAAAGACAAGCTGAAAGACTAGTTGTAAGACCATTTTCCTCACAGTTAGCTAATATTATCAGAATGACCCTACCAACATGCACACACACACACACACACACACACACACACACACACACACACACACACACACTCACACCCTGTAGAGGCTGTACCCCCTCCTGAAACACCCTGGCTCTCTATCACGGCTTGTGGTGCCCATTTTTCACAGCAGGTAGCTAATGCCGCTTTTATCCCCAAGTAATATTGGACTTATCGCTCACGCCACTGCATCCCTGCCGAGAGAGCCACAGAGTGGGGGATGGAGAGTGGAGGGGATGAAGGGAGGCGAGGCAGGTGCTGAAGGAATGTCAGCTTGGTGGAACTGATTGCACTTTGCGGCCACAGAGTTGTTGCTCCATTACACACACACACACACACACACACACACACACACTCACACACACACTCACATACACACACAGACTAAGAGTGAGAGACAACAAACTCCCCCAGGATCTGCTCAGTGAAGCCCCTTCTTAGACCACCAGTATTGCCATTGATATTGCCTTGGTGTTACATCATGCTAGATTCACACACACACCCACACACAGTCTTGCTGTAGTTTTGGGGACACTAATTGACACAGTACATTCTCTAGTCCCCACTATGACCTATCCTTAAACAAATTTCATCCATAACCCTAAAATCAGGTCTTACCCTAAAACTATATTTTAAAGTTACACACACACACACACACACACACAAAAACAGGGAGGGGTAGGAAAAAAACATTTTCCCATTTCACCCACCTGTCTCACTCTTTGACTTTTTTCACTTTTTCCAACCACATTTTCTCATTCCAATCCTCAATTACAAGTGAGACCTGGGGCTCCCCTTGTGCCCACTCCCTCTCGCTCCCCCCTCCTGAGGGCAGGTTCCCCCTCTGTCAGTAAACAAGGCGCAGATGCCAGAATACAGTAGCCTGGTAATGTGCTGTACCACACCATACATCATCATGTTATGGTCTATTGTTGTCGTGTACCCTTACAAACACATGCACACATACAAATAGGCTGACACACAATAAGCTAAATGCCACTATCTGCACACACAATGAATTTAGATTGCCTGCTATACACCACATCAAACTTAATGCACTAGACTTGAGCATTGCCATCCAACTGGGGACATTTCTCCTGATGTCTATCTGTGCTGTGTTAATGAAGATGCATGGCACAGGTACAGTGATGACATTTTCATGGACAGCAAACAGCTTCCATCTGTCCTGAGGCATTGGTTCATACCACAGCTGTCTGCTCTATGATTTGGCGAGTCCATTGTTTTGGACGCAGTGATAAACAGGAAGTAAAGAGTTTACAGGAATGATCCGTTTACAGGAAGCTATCCGTACTGTCACACTGAAAACTGCAAATTGTGACATGTTGATTTTATGTTATTGTTTTCTGGCTCTTAAATGATTACTTGGCCCTGACTGACTGAATGTCATCTTGGTTTACATAAAAAACCATTCATCAGGTCTATTACAACTTTTTGTAGCTTGGGTTTTTGTATTTATACATAATAATGTTGCAATTATTATTGATGTTTGGGAATATGTCAAAGATACATTAATGCAACAAATCTAATGGGGTTGAAAACAAGACAAATGTTTGACCACTTTAATTGTAGGTAAAATCAAAAACAAATGCCCCAGAAATGTGTGTGATAATCCTCCCAGATTTACCACAGGAAATCTGTGAGAATAACATAACTGTTGTCTGATCTCTTAACATAGTAGATATTTACAATGGACAATTTTGGATTTATTAGACATTTTACTGTAAACCATTTACAGGCCATGAGTGGAAATGGTGAGATACACTGACCACTCAGATAACCAGGTTTGTGCAAGAATTTATCTGTTCTTGTTTTCTTTTGGCTCATGGGGGTTTGATTAAATGACCTGTCTGATGTTTTTTAGCACTGCTGCCATGTTCCCAGAAGTTACCATGGTGAGTAAAATGTAGAAATGTAAAATAGGAATGATGTGCAAAACCACAAAAATAAAACCCAAATTGTGGTGATGCAATGACAGAGAGGCCAACATTGTTTGTTGTGTAACCTTCACCCTCTGCTATTAAGTCTCAACTATTTGCTTTCTGTTGCTTTTCTATTTATCTTCCCCTATCCTATCTACTGTTTCTTCCTTTCTGCATCAGTTTACCTCCCCCCCTTTCTCCCCATGTGGCTCTGTCTTTCGGTGATTGTAGCTGGGAGAGCTGGAGTGCTGCCTGGCTGAAGGATGTGGCTGAGCGCGTTGCCATGGTGTTACTTGGTGGGGAATGTTCTTTAATGGGAAGCCAGCAGCCTGCCAATGGGAGAAAAGGGTGAGAGTGGAGGGTGGTATTGGCGAAGTGGTGCTCATGAATGGGGGGGTATCTAATATCACAAATACAGTACATACACATACTAGCTCAAACAAAACCTTGGAGGCATGCATGGATTTAAGCAAGTACACACATTGACACAGATGCACACACACTTTCCATTCTGTAGAATTAAATCTCAGTGCTTCCAGAGACGGTGCAGTTGAATTATTTATGGCTGCCCGTCTCCAGGCCAGGCTGTAATAAAGTTACGGCCAAGACTAATTTGCAGTTTGATGAGGTGGGCTTTTAGCAGTGGATCCTTGGCCAACATTAAGTACATATTGTTTTTACAGATTTGATTACCTTTTTATTGTTATTGTTATTAATGCACTGGGTGTGTGCATAGGGCAAAAAGGAGGACACTCCTCCACGTTTCCTCTAGACAATACAAAAACCTGACCAGAAGAGAGAGACAAAACTGAATAAGCAGTGTGTGGGGACCATTAGACATATACAGGACATAATCTTCTCACTTCTCACTGGCCAAAAATCTAATAAAAGTGGCAGCTCAACACCTTTTATAGCAACCTGGAGGCAATCTGCTTCTAAATACATAAGCCTCAGCCGTGAATCAGCTGTGAATTGGACCTGAGCCATCTGTCTGCACACGCACTCTCACACACACACACACTCTCACACACACACACACACACACACACACACACACACACACACACACACACACACACACACACACACACACACCTCTATAGAAAAGTATCAGTGCTGGTAAGCTGATGTCGACACTCACAGATACTACATTAAGGCTAGAGTGGGGAGCTTTACAGTAATGGGATGATGGTGTTGAGAATAACAGATTTTGATTTGCAATGTACCCAGGCTAAACAAAATTCAATTTTACACAATTTCCTCCCCACTTTGCCTGGCAAACATGACACACTGTAAACCCTGTGGGTAATTTGATGGAGTGTTGTTGGGCTGTAAAGTAAGAACTTTCACAAGCTATTAAAAGCTAAAAGGCTGTGAAAATGTTATGGAGATTAAAATACAGGGAGAAAACTAGGGTCATACAACACCTTACGGACACTATAACATCTCATACTTCTGATAATCCTTTGAATAATGACACCCAGCATATTTAATGCTTAATACGTATAGCGGGAGCTGACGAGCCAAACAATTAGGTCAAATACCACTGTGTTGTGTTAGGTTAATTACTAGAATCTTTTCTGGCAAGACTCCATATGAGGGCCAGTGGCAGGTAACAAAGCCTACATGCAAATGAGTTCACCTGTAGTATAGGACATAGCCTTGCTAGAATGTGTGATCTCTGTTATGGATAAGGATCAGTATATATGTGTGTATGGGTATGGTTTTGCATTTTTGCAAAGATAAGTCACAGTAATGTATAACTATTTCACAGTTGCACTGTTTGGAACTGTACATGAATATCTGGCCCATGTGTGAAAATACTGCCCTAAGCTAAATATTTATATAGAGGGGAAAAAGAGTGAAGGAGATAATTTATGTGTTCATGTATTTTCAGAATTATTTAAAATAGTCTCTTGTACCTTGACCAGAAGGAGAATAGAGAGAGAGAGAGAGAGAGAGATAGAGGGCTGAGGTCCTGGCCATACTCAAGGTCTGTCAGGGGCTGCTGTCATTGGAAGCATATTAATTAATCAAAAGGAAGACAACTGAACCATTCAACAGGGCCCATCATGCCATCACGCTCTCTCACCCCTCGTTTCTTCCCTTTCTCTGCATTTCACACACACCTCCTTGTGCACTACGTCTTAACTACAAAGGCAGAGACACACTCCTTCTGTTCTTTGACGTATAAACAGAAACAAGACTTTACTTTACTTTACTTTACTTGGCAGACGCTTTTATCCAAAGCGACTTACAAGGAGAAGACACAAGCAATTACC
>JAUMHL010000001.1:15549067-15581731 GCA_032362345.1 Sandelia bainsii
AAGCGACTTACAAGGAGAAGACACAAGCAATTACCATTCGGGTTCTGTAAATTATGAGTTACTACAAACTAAGAGCCATGTTAAGACCCAGACTTGTCAAGAAGAAAAACATGCTAGGAATTGTTAAGTGCTAGACAATTTTTTTTTTTTTATACAACACCTTGCGGACGGAAAGACATAGTCATCTCCATCATGCTGCTCTGTGGTTCAGAGAGGTCGGTGTAGGAGCAAAAGAGGAAGGTGGAGGTAATTTCCATATTCACTTAACAGAGTGTTGCCTCTCTCCTTTCTGCACTGTAGCGTTTTAATCAAAGCAGGCGACACTGCCACTGCCTAAATGGCCCTGGAGCGCCTTTGAAACACACTGACACCGGTGTTGTGCTGAAAAGGACATGCTTTTTATCCCCTTAAATAGCTTGTAAAAGGGCCCCATTGACTACACAAGCAGCCAACACTTCCATGCCTCCTCCCTTTTGGCTCTATTGTACTATCCAAGTGAAATGTGTCAACGATATTGGACAAACACAGGCGTCCTGTTCAACAATATCCTGTGAGGTTTTTTTTTCAATAGGCTTGGGACGTTAGTGTGCAGAAAATATTTATTGACATCCGTGAGCTAGTCCTTTATACCACTTTGGGGGGAAAATCAGACTGCTTTAAAAAAACAAAAAACAAAAGAGAGGATAAACCTTATTACTGGTGATGTGAAATTCAAGGACATCATATTCACAGTTTTGTCCAAAAGTGGATACACAAATGTTGACACAGGCACGCAGACGTGCTATAAAACCAGACAATAGATATACAAACTTTCTCACAGACTAACATGTGCACCTTCACTGAAACCCCCTCAGCACACAGGGGGCCTCAGTGGTACAGTATGAAGGCTGTCATCCATCAAGAAGTATTGCCTGTCCTCGTTAGAAAGCCCTAATCCACTTGTTTCTGCAGTCTATTCTCCTGGTGGTCGCCCTGCACTACCACTGTAATGGGCTCAGAAAACTCACAAACACACATGCACACACAAAGTCTCACACTCTCTTCCCTACTTTATAGTCCTATAATGGTCCTGGAGTGCTGAGAAAAAAGCAGGAGAAATGTTGGGCCACCGCCTCCAAACTATGTGTGTGTGTGTGCGTGCTTGTGTGTGTCTGTCATATGTGTGTGTAGGCAGATATAGCTGATGTAGTCTTCTGAATCTCACAGTACGTACTATACTTACTTTTATAATACACTGTTATTTGCAGTTAGTATAAAAAATAATTGACATACTTTATGGTACTGTGCAATGTCAAACATCAAAGTTCAAATGTCAAAAACATTAAACTTTGCAAAAAACATTTCTCTAAAGATTTTTCTTGCTTTCAAAGGTCTTTGAAGGTGTCAGCATGAGCAGTTTATTTAAAATTCTATTGTAGCTCCTGTAGTTATTGTAGTGAAATTTAGTCATGGAGGTGCTTTGATATTTCTCATTCTTGTCCACCAATGCTGTATTGCATATTTATTGTACATTATGATGTTATACAAAAATAAAAAGAACAACCAAAAAACATGTACACTAGATATGTCTCTTAATCTGCATAGCTTCAGTGATTAGAAAAACAAAAATCTTTGATCATTACATTGAATTATGTTCTGTTGCAATCATGAGACAATTTGCATATGATCCAGGGAATCACCAGATCATTTAATGTGGGTATACTGAAGAATTGTGTCTTACTGAAGGAGAGTGACAGACACTTTCACGGCGTAAGACACAACAGTTGTAGTATTGACTATTTGGTTTACCCTTGTGCTGGGTTGAGAGCCGTCTGTGTGCTTCTAGATTAAGTTCAGTAGCTTCTTCATCAGTTGTGACTGATGTGTGTGTGCGTGTTGATACACACAGCAGGGCATGTGCAGTGTCTCTGTTACTACTTTGCGACGCTTTGTACTGCTTCGTGCAGCTTATGTGTGTGGTGGACTTTACGCCAGTGGTGGAAACGGTGGGTGTGTTTGTGGATGTGTGTGTAATTGAGCTGGTGTAAACGCAGCCCTATCACTTCTCTCTCTGTAGTCTCTCAATTAGGCAGAGAGTGAGCCCATGGGGATCCATTGTTTGAGCAGCAGTGGAAGACAAACAAGACTACCACTGCATGCATAAGCTCCCTGGGCAACACTTGAGACTGTTGCAGTCATTCACTAGCAACTGAACACACACACACACACACACACACACTGCATATAGGCACAAATAGAAACAAATAAAAACACACACATTCATATACCAAATTATGATGCATGCAGACATAGCTCATGTTTGGGAGCTGATGAAATAACGCGCACACACATACAGACATACACTCAAATTATTTACACACAAAACATTAAACAAACACACACATATACACACACACAAACATTGTGTGTGAGGAGTACAGCGCAGTGCTGCTCTTCTTGGTAAATGGACCAAAACCACAGATCCGAGGGGAAAAAACGAGGGCACACATGTTTGAACACAAATTACATCCTGTGGGATAGCTTAGCCCTGTTTCTACAATGAAAGGCCACAGTGTGTTAGATGATAATATGCACACAGATATTATCTTATGCCACTTTGCTTACAGTATCCTTGATAACAACTGGGAGTCATGGCCAGAAAGTCCATAGGGGTTTGTCCACAAACTTTGGTCCATTTACAGGAGAACAGAAGGAACATAGATGCTCATTTTGTTGCTTTCCATCTGTCTCCATTTCTCCCTTATCCCTTCATCCTTTAATCTGTTTTTCTCTCCAGAGAGAAAAATAGAGGATTTTCAAGTCATAAAAGTTTAATAGCAGCCGTAAAAGGTAAGTGTGTATAGTCGGCCCTTCTGAACTCTCAGTCCTTGCTCTTTATAGCCATCTGAGAGGAGAGATAGGCAGTCAAGTGAAGAACTACAGGAAATAATATGATAGCTATGAACCATCTTTCTTCTTAGCATCCATGTTTCTTTTTTCATTTTCTCTCTTTATTTTTTTCACTTGAGTTTTAAGTTGCACTGTTGCAGCTCAAGACTTCTGATTTTGTGACGTACTTCATGTGGGTTCCACTTGCCAAGTGTGTGTTTAGTGACTTGAAAGAAGTTAATGACAGCACTGCTAAGGAAAAGAGAGCTCATTGAAAGATAAAAACTAAACTTCTCATTCAGCCTGAAGTCAAAGACAGTACAGGTATTACTTCATAACACAGTCTGGAGTACAAAGCGCCAAAGCTTTCAGTGTCACATTAAAGAACAGGTATATTTATTGTTATGTACTGTAGGAATACACACCACCATTTCTATTGTGGGTATCTCCATCTGTCTTTTCATAAATGACTTCTACATACAACATGGGTTCGCAAATGGGAGATGACAGTTATTCAGCTGAATGGTGTGGCAGTCGGCTCTTTCCCCTAACCTATGCGGCAAGCTGTAAAATAGGAAGCAAGCGAACAAGAGAAATAAATGACTTTCTGGACAAAGGCAGCAGCAAAGCAGAAAGCATTTCTCCTGAGGCTAAGAGGGAGAATGAGAGAAAGATGGAGAAATGGAGGAGGGGGGGGGTACATCACCTTGTGCAGCACTCCATATCATTTGCATGGTTTATACTCTCCAAGGCCCCCGCCATGCAAATGACTCATAAAGTAGAAATAGAGAGACTTTGGAGCTGATGTCAGGAGTGAATTTATATATGATTGCCAGGCGGGCCCGGCGTCCTAAATCATTTTCAATTAGATGACACTTTCAATATCGAGCCGCTGATTTAGAGATATTAAAACTTCTTCCCCCCTATCCTCCACAGAGTTGAAAGCAAGCAAGCTTATCTGCCACCCTCTCTCTTACCCCTCCTCTCTCCTTCCTCTTCTATTTATTCTCGTTTCTCATCTTCCTCTTCTTAAAGGTATATGTCAGAAAGATCTTTAACAGGAACGAGCAAGCTCTTCAAGAGAGGAGAGGCCGCTGCATGTAAAATGAGGGTGATTTGCAATTCATTTTAAATTTACCATGTCATTGTCTGGGTAGGTATATGCAGCACTGAAACAAATAGGAACATTTTGCCATTTGTGAGCTATTGACTTTTGTTACAAATAGAACTGGAGGGGTGTAAGTTAAGGTGGCATCCATTTATAGAACACGGGGAAAAATAATACATTTTGAACATATGATGACATTGCACTAATTTTCCTTTGTATTATAAAGAGTTGAAGACATATGACTTGCTGCCAGTAAAAACATACTTCATGTTTTTTGTGAGCCAAAATAACCAGCACATTTGTTGTTAAGCAGCTAAAACTCAACCTCACAAACAACCTTTATGTGCTCAGTCTTTGCTTGCACGTCATCAAGACAGGCATCGATCCCGAATCTCTTTAAATAGCCTCATTCACATTCTGCTCACGCGGGCCTCTCGACCTTTCTCGAGGCTGCCTTTCAAGTATTCATTTTACCGCACTTAACAACTCTGTTGCATCTGCCTGCACTATATGATAAACCTCAGTATGAAAGGAACCAACATTTAACCAAGTGCATCAGTGTGCTCCTGCTTCATCCAACCTTTCTTCAAGGCAATAAAACTGACTTAAATTGACAGAGTGGGGTCCATATCAAAAGCTTCACTCGCTATAGCACCATAACCATCACCTTATCTTTCCAACACGCAGCAACCCCAGCCCATTTTGAAGTAATAAAATCTATATCTTAATGGACATACACTCACAGAATGTCCTGCAGTAATGCAACTAAATGGCATCTCAACCCCTCATCGTTATAGTCAACCTCTCGCATTTTTGCCTAACTCATGCCCCCCACTCAATCCACCATCACCCCCACCCTTACAGAGACAATAAAACCAAGGCTTAGATGGACATCTCCCAATTCCGCACTCCCCTCAACATGCATCGCCTCTTCTTCCTCTCATCCCACCCTTGTCTTGCATTCCTCCCACCCCCACCCATCTCTGCTTGCCACTTCTCTATCTCCCTCTTTAGCCCAGCACTTTTACTCTCCCTTCCCTCCTCATATCTGTTGTACCCCACCTCTTCGATCTCTTGCTCTATCCTATCTGTGACGCACCCCCGCACACCACACCCGGCACCCCCCGCTGGTCCCGCTATGATTGTGTGTGGGGCAGGTCCTGCTGACAGGCCTGGGCAGGGACGATAACGCCGGGAGCTGAACAATGGGGGAAATATTGTAAAGTCTAATGGAAAGGAGCTGGAGGTGGAGGGGTTCAGGGACATAAATCAGCGCACCTGGCACTGATGGGGCTTTTCAACAGCAATAAGAGAGGCAATACCTCTCAGTGCACCATGACAGAGGATAGAGGAGGGGATCTACATACTCTTTCCCTTGTCTCAGATTGAATGAAGACACATGAGATGACCTGACACAGACACAAACTCTTACAAAGGCATATGTACATTTTCATGCATACACAAACACTCATACATACACAAAAGTCTCTATGGGCATCTTGTGTAAAAAGAATGCTTGTTACAAACATCCCTGCATGCACGCGCTCACACACACACACACACACACACACAGACATGTAATCTAAAAGCACTTTCTGAAGGGCTGCGTTAAGTAGGCACTGTGTCAATCTGTGTGGGGATGGGTGGGGGTGGGGGTGGGGGGGCAGTGAGTCATATTTTACCTTTATAGTGTTCTGCCATTCACTGTGTAAAGATAATGGACGGAGCCACTTAGTAATCAGAGGTAGAATTAAAGAGCTTCACTCAGCTCCATTTTGCCTCACTACAAAGCCTTTCTTTTTCCATCACTCCTTTTTCTTTACCTGCCATCATTTCTAATTATCCAGACATAAATGAATTGCTTCTGTATTTGGAAAAGGTGCTGTGTGTGCGTTTTATCCAGCCAAAATGTGACCAAGGGCACCTACAAAATGCAGAGTGGCTATATGTATCAGGAAAGAGGGGGTTTTGCAGCCAGCGTAGGGCTAAAACAAACTTATTTACACTGTTGTTCCAACACTGACAAACACAATACTTTCACTGTGACTGTTAAAGAATAAATCTGTACTTTTCCACAGGTTTGGAACGGTTTGCTTCTATTGCTTTTGTTGATCATCTGGCCACTTATTTTTTCCTGATCTGACTTCTGTTTAGCAATATTTACAAAACTTAGCATTTAAACAGTGTATAATGATAATTTTAAAAGGCTATTAAGAAATGATATTATGTCATATAGAGAGCGCAGTAGAAAAGTTTAAGACACAGATTAAGAAATGATATTATGTCATATAGAGAGCGCAGTAGAAAAAGTTTAAGACACAGATGGACATCCATGAGTGATCATTGATGATGCTTCATCATAACGCCTCATTGGAGTCCAGATACTCAGTGTGATGAAGAAGATGAAGAAGAACAGTGTTGGTGGAGGTCTGGATTGATGTGATGTGAAACAGGACATGATGATTTCAGTGAAAGGACCAATGAATAACTAGTTTTAGTGACGACCAGCAGTGAAATTAGTTGAGGGGGATTCCACTGATCTGACACCGAAATGACAGGTGAAAGTCAGAGAAAAAGAACCAGTTGCATTAATTGTTTGACAGCAGAGACATTATTGACTCACAGAGGTTGTGGGAAGAGTAAACTTAAATAAGTGAAGAGTGTGAATGACATTTGTCAGCTGACTGAGTTGGAAGATGAAAAAAAAAATGTTGCTCTGTCAGATGAGAAGTCAGTGAAAACAAACTTTGGACAAAATGTCATGGACATTTATTTTAGAATAATTTTGCTTAAATTTTGTTTGTCGACTTTGTTTTCAACATACTTTATTATCTCAAAATACTGAGATAAAATACTGTACTGTGCAAAAGTCTTAGGCCTTGCATATAAAAAAAAGCTTGTGACAAAGTGGCAAATATTATGTGTGATCTCTGTAGAGGAATCAAGGGGTGAAGGAATAGGAATAAAAATAGGAGTGTAAGACCTGTAAAATCTGATGAGAAGTTTCTCAGAGCTTGTCTCCTAGAGACTAGAAGAGATCCAGCAAGGACCTGACTCAAAAAATCACTTTTGGACCTTGGTCATGGACCATAATTGGCTAACATATCAGCTGTCCAGTCTGAAACTCAGTCTCCAGCAGTCAATTTTGTTTAAAGAGCGAGAAGAGAGGGAGACAGAGTGACTAGACATCCTTCAGAGGTCTTAAATCTCCATTAATCATTGCCCCTCTATTCACATCCATGACTGTGACACAGATAAGGGCTTGGTATAAAAGAGGAACTGGGGAAGACTGAAAGAGGGAGGAAAAAAGCAATGGAAAAGGGGGAGATAACAGACTTGTTAAAAATAATAAGATGCTGCAGAGCCACGTGGAGAGGCCCTGGTGAGATGGGAATAGCTGATTAAATTAAAGGCTCATTAATCAGCTCTTGACCATGACTCCCACACTTCCCTTGTTCAGTGTTCCCCCACTTCTCTTGTTCTGTGCCTTCCCCAGATTTTTTTTTTCTGGCTTTCTACCTCACTCTTGCCAAGAGAGGGATCTCCCGCTGAAGGGTCAGTGTTAAGAGTCAGCAGGAGGGGGCGGAATAAGACTTGGCAACCAGGTCCCATGATTAGCCTGGAAAAATAGCAAACTGGCCTCGTGCCTCCTTGACTCCCCCCTGATGAAAGTGAGTACAGCCAGTTTGGCAACGCTAGAAGTGCACTACTTCACAAACAAAAATGCACACACTCCCCCCTCTTCTCTCTTTTTCATCAAAAGTCAACAAAGCTTTGTTGGCTACCTGCTAAATTTCTGCTGAGATTTGGCTGTGGATCTGGCAGAAGCATTGACAATGTGTTTCCACTTTGTGGAAGAGGAGTGAGGAGAGAATGAACGATGACTGTCTGCATGAGTAGGCAACACTCTGATGATGAAGTGGTTTTGAGAGCTGAGCGCCTGTTTCATAATGGTGGTGATTATGCTGAGGTCATTAGAACCTACGCATTACATCATGGCTGCCAGCAAGGGGAATCCCTTCTGGATCGTCTTAATGGAGAAAAATGTGTTTTCCCCGCACTACAAAACCAATCAATTAGTCAGTTGGCTAATCAGTCAATCAGTAAATCCATCAGTTGGTCTAGTAGCAAAATGATCCCTGCTCCCCTTAATATGGAACATGCATTATGGATGTTGTGTGTCCTCTGATGCTCTTAGTGGAGAAAAACATCATGTCCTCATTATGACTCAATCAATTAGCCCGATAATCATAGTCAATCCATCAATCAGTGTTTGGTGATGATCCTTTGAAATACAGTCTATGTTTGTGTATACAGTGAGTTTCCTGTTTTGTTTTTTGTTACAATGATACTAACTTTCAGTGTATTCAGTATGTAATATTGTTAGTACCAGTGGTGAAAGAGGTACTTAATAGCAAATCCCTTTGTGACAAAACCCTATAGAGACTTAAAAACCCTGCATTTAGTACAGTACAGTCGAGTTATCAACAAAATACAGAATAGAACAAAAGTTTTGCAGGTAGAACGGCCCCGTCAGTGTTATTCTAAATTGTATACGATTATTATTAATAATGCATTAATATATGTTGTAGCAAGTGAAGTTTGAGCAAATTTTAACTACTGATTTAGCTGCTGAGTTGTTCAATTCATAGCAACATACAGTGTACTATACAGTATATTTTAAAATATGATTATATGCATTGTCATACATGTAAACTTGGCATCTGACACATTATCACAGTGTAAGACAAATAATCCAACCCAGAGTGGTCTAGATATGGTGAGCGTGTTAGCAAACAGTGGCTGATTTACACATCCAGCCAACATTGAGCAACATTAAAATGAATTTGGATTTATGTTTGAGATGATAACAATAAAGCCAATATTCAAAGATTTGTTTTTTCACCACATCCTGAGCATCCTGTGTCTTGATTTAGTTCACTTTCTAATCCTTGACTTACTGAAAACAACTCTGCATCTGGAAAAGATGGATCATAATTGTGATGGTGAATCACAACAATAAAGTGTTGGGCCTGAACACCAAAACCATGAGCTGAAAGACACTGTAATGCACCATAGAACTGAGTCAGGTGCAAATTGATTAGTTGTACAAACAGAAGTTGTACCTCACAAATGCAGTAGGTCTACAAATACCATTACAATAAAAAGTATTTTCACGATTGAAGTCTAGGTTTTACACAAAAGCTAACAATAAATGTTAAATTACAGACACTTTTCCATGACATATCTGTAACAAATATAAATCTCCTCTTCATTATTGTCAGGTGGATGAGAGGTAAGGAGTCCACCTATATTTTTTGCACCTCGCCATGTGAGGTTCTCGTCAGGATCATCGGATAAATTGGACAGGAATCCTTGACATATCTGTCAGCATCCTTTTTCCCGCTCTGTCCACCTATCCCTTGCTCACCCCGCTGTCCCCCGCTCACTCCATCCACCCAAGAGTAGGGAAGTAATAGGATCCCTGGGCTACCTGACCCCCACATATGAAAAAGGCCAACACACAAAGCAAGAAGGGAGCAGCCACTTAAAAAGCAAAATGAAGGTGGAGGAATAGAATAGGAAGGAGGGAGAGAAAAGGAGGGAAGGATGATGAGGAGAGCATAAAAAAAAACAAGTGCCCAGCCATGTGTGAAAGACATAATTGAAAATGTCAAAAGATGTAAGGAATGGCAGCAATGAACTGGCTGGCAGTGCAGTCTGTCAGTGAGCTACTACCTCCATCCTGAATAGATTCTCCCTCTTGCTCTTCTCCTACATATATTCCCTCTCTACAGCACATGCAGACACATGCATAAGCACACACTTAAATAATTTACAATATTCTCCTTTACTCATTTGATTTAATCCATCTGCTTTGGTCTCTATGTGAATTAACCTCCTTCTGGCAGGTTTCCCAGCAGAGTGTCTGGGCATACAGCTACACACACATAGCTAAAGACTCTAACGTGTGCACGTGAGCATATGCATATAGATTTGAAAGGGAAATGTGATGCCAGATCAGCACTTGACCCTAATGTCAGCTTCAACGTTGATTCGCACTTCTGCCCTTTATTCTCTTCTTCATAAGTAACCCCTTTCCCCTCATCTTTTTCATGCCTGAGGATCAAGACGGGTTCCATCACCCACACTGGCCATAGAGTTGAGTTGAATGCATTAACTTGTAATTCAGTAAGTCTGCCCACAATTAGATATGTTTTATCTTATAAAAATGCAAAGTGGGGGATCTTTTTTTAAGATGTGCTCCTAACTAAAAAACACCACTAACTGTAAGCACACAGGCAGCATCATACATTATATTAATACTTTTTGGCATGTGATGGATACTTTATAAGGAGAATAGTAAATCACAGTTACAATATCTCTCAAGTTGGATACTTAGGATAATATAATGATCATAATAATATACTAAGAAAATTGTATGTGTCCTGTATATATTATATATTTATATCTTCATTTCAACTAAAAACAGAACTACATAGAAAATACATTTATTTAAGCTGCATGTGCCATACTGTGCAAGCACTTTCTATCTCTTATAGAAATGTTGTTTATGTGTAATACATTTGCTTTGCCAAATAATTTTGGCATGGATGGTGTTCAGTGGCAATGTTTTTCTTTCCAGTTAAATGAAACTAGACTGGATGGTGGGTGTACAAAGCACAGGTCTTAGTCACCAGAGATGGTTTTAGTTTAAGCAACAAAAAGCACTTTGGTAAAGGTTTGGGAAAAATTGTGTTTTCAGTTATTTATAAAATAATCATATCATGTCTTGTCATATCTAAACATAACCATAAAAGGAGGTTAATCAGGCTTTAGTTGGTAGTGTTTTGAAAGATCATGGATTGTAGCAGATATGTCCATCCCTGTGCTATAACCATAAAGCATTAGTATTATATTTACTGTTGCAAATTAGTATGAAAACATTTTCTAGGAGACAGCATTGATTGATTCCAGTTTTTTCAGTTTGTTAATAAATTAATGATGAATAAATGAAAAGTTAATTGTGTTACAATATGCTGTGGATGTGACAGTGGTACTACAAAAACAAAGCCTATCCAGTTAGATTCCACCTTTGTCTATTTAACCCCTGCAGGATAAAACTTCTTTAATTTCATTTCTTTAAAGTATTTACAACTTCAGCTCAAGGACAGTCACATAAAGAAGTGTGATCATCTGATGGAGAATATTTATTTCCTTAAGTCTTCTAATCAAAACAAGTCCAGAATTACCACTTCCCATTAATATCTGGACCAATTCTGTCTTGAAGGGGCTAATTTTCCTGGGAAGACAAAACATTTTCCCAGCGTCATTAATTATGGAGAAAGAGGGGGCTGCAGGGCTATATGAAGCTTTGAGGATGTAATTTGCATAGCTTGATGACATGGGTGGAAATCACAGTGATACATATAGGCTTTCTGCACATTCATGAATATTCATTTATTCAGTATGCCACCAACACAGTGCAAAAATAGATGTGCAGGGTGGAAAATTATCTTATCAGAAAATCCATGGGTGACATACAGCTGAATGCTGTACGTCCTGCACCACGGAGAATCTGCTCAGTGATGTTAAGTTCATTGAGTTCAGAGTGTTGGTGTAAGCCGGTTTACACAGCCGTTTGATAACGGAGCTCAAAAGAAATGTCATGTAAGTCTTGTGTGAGAGATACCAGGACTCCCTGCTGTAAAACATGAAATTATGGAAGACCTACTGCAGAATAACATAGTGTATATAGCACTCACATTCAGTGAAAGGAAAATACCACTGGGGCTCTCTGAGACAGTAATGGACAATATCCTGCAGCAATGTTGAAGGTGAACAACGTAACTCATCCTTACACACTAACAGGTGTTTCTTTTTGTTGCCTGTGGGAATCAGTTTTACTTATCCTGATTCCTGACCTCCCACAAGACAAGAGAGGGAGGGTGAGAAGGGTAGGGAGGCAAAATGGCTGCAGGGTTTGGAAGTTTATTTAACACTCAAATTAAACATCCAGAGCAAAGGCGCAAACAAAGATTAAACCTTAAATGACAAGTGATTACTCCCAGTTAGTAAATTTGCATTGTAATTTATTTGTGTGCTGGTTCTTGAACTACTGAGACAGACAAAGTCAAATGAAAAACTAAATCTAGAAAAATCATCTTGCAAAATATTAATTTGTACACTTTGTGTTACAAGGTTTGTGTTTTCGTCTATCTCTTTTACATACAACATTTCACACATTTTTTTAAATTTAATAATTAGTTTTTTAAATTTTGAAAACCAAGTATATATACCTATACCTATATATAGTGCATATGTCATTTAAAACATGCTATTATAACATTAATTAAATGATACTGAAGCATCACATAAAAACAAAAAAACATTATACTGCATATTCAACCAACCAATGTACATACACACATCATTTTACATTTTTACTAGATTTTCCTTTCATTGAGGCAAACTAATTCATACTAATGCCTGCAACAGGTATAAACCAAACTAAATGTACTAGAGAGACCTGTAGATAGTAAACAGGTGTGTTTATCTGTTTGTGAGAATGTGTGCTGGCATGCTTATTTTTGAGCACAGATGTGTGGAGTTCAGTTGCATTCAAACAACCTGTGAGTGCCTCAGTACATACACACACACACACACACACACACACACACAAACAGTGGGAAATGAGCTGGCCAGGCAGCAAGAAAGAGTGCAGACACAGCAAACAATGCTGCAACCACAGGCGGTAATGGGATAAGTGGCGGGTTGCAAATGTGTCAACTGGAGTATGAACACCATGTTAGGTATGCAAATGAAGGGGATAACCTATTGGCTTGGCATACATGGCCCATCTATTCCACAGCAGTCTGCCATAGTGATACAAGTCTATAAATGGTAGTTTATGGATTATTGATTCCAACCTGGGAAAATTAATTCACTATATCTCTTCTGTAAGATAAGTGGTAAAATGTCCTCCTCTCTGAATGCATGCCTCACAGTTGCATAAACCTGTAAATACCGTAACCTTTGGCAGTTTGTCATACCATGCACATTGACTATGACAGGTATGTAGCATCTGACTATCTTCAATGTAGCTTAAGCAAACAAATCATTGCATTGTCAGTGTGTTTCTGGTGTATCCACACATGTATTTGTAGTTGTTTGCACAACTTTGGACTCCAGACCTGAACATTAGATTATATCTGATCCCCAGATAAATGACAAAAATGAGTTGTTCAACATTCCTGTTATTATTTGACTGTTCATAATGTTACGGTTGTCAGTGTTTGTCTTTTGGCACCAGTGGTTTGCTAACATGGTCAACTGATTTGGGCGATTTTAGGCCAAAAAGTAGTTATTCAAGATGCTTCAGGGAAAGACCTTTCCAAATTCCAAAGGTGCTATTCAGTGGCAACTGGACTTGCTTTAAGTTCTTGAAGGCTGTGGAGTCAATTGTGGGTCATTGTTCCACCTGACTTTCATGTGTGTTGTTGAGACCACCTGAGACCAAGTGTGAATGACAATGGGTGGATTCCAGTTCCCTTAATTGCATGTATGTTTCCTGGCGCAGCCATGTTTTTACTTGTAAAAACCCTCATTGTATTTGAAATAAGTTGTGTTGAGGCAGAGGTCCAGCAAAGTACATCTGTGGTCCAGGCTAAAGTTGGTTCTGTTGGAAAGCGTGCTCGTTTGTAGTAGCTCTCTCCTTATGGTCTTGACTGCTTGGGGCTGTGGGGATGCATATGACGAGAGAGTTGACATTATAAGACACCATTGTTTCTTCTGGGTCCAGTTTAACGTTTTGAACTTTGCTGACAAAGTCCTGTGAGTTGTTCATGTGGTGGATAGTGGTGGCAACCAGGAAAGCTAGTATGGTGGCTAGATGATTGGCAATAATGTACATAACTGAGTCGATGGTGCTGACTATGGGTCTAAGTGGAACTTTTTTGTGTATTTTGGGAATTCCATATATACTTGATGTAACTTCACCAGGGTATAGATGGTAGTATAGGGATCAGTCAAGTCGAGTAATCAGATATACTTCAGAAATGTGATAATTGAAAAACCCTGGTTTACATGTCCATTAACGTATTTCTTTCATACTATGTATGTACATACTATGTATGTACATACTATGTATGCCAAGCCAATAGGTTATCCCCTTCATTTGCATACCTAACATGGTGTTCATACTCCAGATCAGATTTTTAGTGTGCATGTAAACGGGCCCAATGACTTTCTCCAGTTGTTGTAAGTAGTCTATGAGCTTCTTCCTATAGCTGCTGGTAGGGTTCCTCCTTAAACCTCATAGGTCACACTGTCACTTAGTAGATGTCTTCATGCAAGAGAAAATATTTGTATTTACTATGTTTGTTGTTGTGAAAAGTAAAGCCACAAATTCTGGCATTATGCTACACAATAGCATAGAGCACCCATTTCCCAGCAACATTCCTGTTGTAATGTGACATTGCTGCTTGGTACCACACAACAGATTAATCAGTTGTTTGGCACGTACTGTACATGCATGCACATACACACAAACTCCCTCTGCACTCCACCATCGCTCCCTTTTCCTCATCCAGCAGCCATATTTATCTTTCTGATTTGGCACCCTTACAGGCACAGATTTAGTTTTTTTCCTGTTTGTACATAAACAAATGAGAAAAGCCTTGGCAATGTTAAGTGTGCAGAGGAAGGGCAGAAGTTATGGTGAATGCAAAGTCAGAAATAAAAAGTGAAATGACCAATGGCAGGATCCCAAATGACGAGGCAGCATGCCTCCAGCTCCTTTGAAGAAAAGTCAGAAGCCCTTAAGGTTCAGAGAGAAGAAAAAAATTTGATTTCTGTTCCTCTGCATTTTTCTTTGTCCTTCCAGCCTTGCCTCCTCCTCCTCCTACCCTTTCTCACCCCCCCCCTCTTTTTCTAATTTTCCTGAGGACGGAGGTGCCTGCCTGCCTGGCACATGACATTGATTTCCATCAGCGCTTGGAAATAGCCTTAGAGCAGTTGCCAGGGCAACGTGCATCTACCGTTTTGCATTTTTGCATATTGCCGCTGAGCACCCCCCACCCCCATCTCTTTTTTCACTGCATCGGCTGCTCACAGGCCGACAGGATGACAAATGCTCTCAGGTAGAGAGGCGAAGCTAGGGGATGGAGAGGTGGGGAAGGCGGGTGATGGAAGAGGAGGAGAGAGAAGCAGTAGTGTAGGTAGTAGCAGGTGAGGTGGTTGCAGGAGTGAGGGGGGTGGGGGGTGGGGGGGGTGCACACGGAGATGGATGGCTATGCCAGGTAGGAGCAGGCAGGGCTGTGGAAACTCTGGCACATAGTGTGTGTGTATGTGTGTGTTGTGGAGGAGGGTTATTGATGTCTCCCTTCTGGGGGCTGGCAGGGCCAAGAGGGAGCAACAATAAAACACCAGAACACTGACACCAATGGACTGCTTCCTGCTAATTAACTACTTAAGGAAATGAGATTAAGAGATGGAGAATAAGGTAAGACACATGTGGAGAGGTAAAAAGCTAGAAAGGGTAGACAGGAGTGAGAAGAGAGAGGACATACGGAACTGAATTACATTAAATGGTTCACAAGCACAGCAAGATGCTTCACTCTTTCTAACATGAACTATCAGCCATACACACATCTGCCTGTGCTGGAGGCCAATGCCAGCACTGCCACTCACAATGTAAGTTCCTTCACTGACAGTGACAGTGGGTGCATGTTTGTGTGTGCTTTTGAAGTGGTTGTGTCGGTGTCACGAGTGGCCTTCTTGCTTTGGCCATTTACAGTTCAGTGGAGTAGAGAGGGAGGCATCCTTGCCGTGTGTGCACAAGAGCACTGGGTGTGTGAATGGGTGCGTAGGGGTGGCTATCGAATCACTGGAGCGTGTCATGAGAAACGATGCACAGAGAGAGAGAGAGAGAGAGAGAGAGAGAGAGGGATGGAGACAGAGGGCAGGCTACCTACAATATTCTGTCACCAACATTTGCCTCATGATTTCTCTTCCCCTTCCCTGTATCAACAACCCAGTCAAAGTGCAGCCAGGGAGAAAATTAATTTCTTATTACCTGATTACATTATTAGGTTTTGCTTGGAGTGTCAGTTAAATATTCCACATCAGCATTTCATCATACAGGGTGTAGCATAGTATAGAGGAGTGTATAGTAAAGCAGGGCTATAGGTTCAGGGCAGACTGGCAGTATAAGCCTGAATTGGGGCCGCAATCATCTGAGACATGCCACCCCATCCTGAGAAATAAAGACTGGCGCTGGCAATATGCTGGCAGAAAGCAATTTGCTCGAGTGCTGTTCCCTCGCTGGCGTCCACCGGACACACACTTTCTTGCAGAACACACACACACACACACACACACACACACACACACCAAAGCAGGGTAATGTCCAGCCATTCATTTCACAAGGAGTTTAGGAGTTTTACTTAGGTCAAGCTCTTACCTACATACACATTTTCTGTCTCTCTCACACACAAATATGCCAAGGCTTTTTTTTTTCTTCAAATAAGCTCAAGCTGACTGCATTCATCCAGCCAGCCCCCAGTTTTGCCTTTCATTCCCTGCTTGCTCCAACACACAGAGGATTAAAGATGTGACCGATGCCTGAGCGCACCCTGCCAAACCACCTCCCCACATCTCACAAACAAACAAACTGATCAGATGAAGAAATGAAAAATTATATTCTAGGCACTGCAAGGGCAGCAGCCAAAAGTATGCACATTGTGAAGAAAAGGAAAGATAGATATTCTGGGTGTAAATCAATCTCATGTTATATATCCCTAGCACAAATGTCCCGAGAAGTCTTGGAGATAGCATGGTAAACAAAATTGATCATTACAAAATTCATGAGGTCCGGAAATCCTAACTTGCTTCCCTTTCCTGCTGGAGGGCAATGTTATTTTTTTCTTTTCCTTCGCAACACATTTACACTCAGTGGCTAAGACTTGAGAAAAGGGCAAATTTGCATACCATCCATACAGAAGAAAATCAGATCATATAAATGTAAATAAGGTAAGCTTAACTTATATTTTCCTAGAGAAAACAATGAATTGATAACATGAGTGAGCAGCACGCAGAGGAGGAGAGGTGGATGAAGTGGAGAGGGCTCCAATGGGTATGTGGATCAGTATATGTATGGTATATGATGTCAGAGGCTGACAGTGGGAAATAAGTTTTTGCACATGCTGGCACATGGCTTGAAATGTTACGGCTAGGGACAAACAGTAGGAGGCAGTGGTGCAGCACAGATAAAAACACATGCTTCTTTTGCACACTTTCTGTACTCATCTACACTCATTTTTCAACATCTTTGTGCTACAAAGAGCTGTCAGTCACTCAAAATATTGAAGTTATGTCACAAGCAAATTAATTCACTGAGTGGATAACACCCTATGAAAATGAAGTGTTTTAATCACTGTTTAAGCCAAGAAACTCAAATGTCTAAGGAACTGTAAAATTGTGTGTCTTTACATTATTACTCATTGAGACTTGCATATAGTAACCCAATAACAAGTATATTTATTAATATAAATATTAGTGACTGAATTCATTCATGTTGCTCAAACACGTATTTCAGCAATTTGCAGGTTATTCAGTGTCATATTCACATTTCCAGTATGTTTCGTATTCACATTCTACACTCTATATTTAAAAATAGTGTAAAACAGAGAGTACATAAAAGTACAGTAAAAAACAAATGTAACAAATACAATAAATTAATATGAATTATTACTATTTAGAATCACTTTTTACACTTTGTTGCCTCAGCAGTCATTAAAACAATGTCTACGGTATTTCGTCGGATATGTGACTTTACAATTTCCTCACAAAAAAATAAATCTCTTGGCATGGTGCATCCATTTTGATTTGAGTTTGTACCAAAGCAAAAGTAAAAAGTTAACTGATGTGCATTTTTTTTACTTCTCCCTCTCCCCAGACGCTCATGAGTTAAAACACACAGCAACCAATGTACTTTTTTTTTGCAAAGGACACAACTTCTCCAACTGTAGATGAAGGATTGTCCTTGTCAAGTTCAACATACACATTTGACTACACACAGGCTACCGGGCTGAATGTAACTGTGACAAAGAAAAGTTCATGGCTGAGAAGATACAAGACAAGCATTCTATTAACCCACTCTGGGACATGCTGCTCTACCTGCAGAGAAAATGAAAGGACGGTCTCTCTGGTTGTATGTGCACTGCAGGCTCAAATTAGATTATTCCCCCACCTATTGTGACTCAGAATTTGATCTTTTTATTTATGTCCAAACAAATACTCAGTCTGATTTCCTCTTCTATTGATGTAAAATGAAAACCTTACATACATGTCAAAACTGCAAAAGAAAGAAAGGGGGAAAAAATCTAGTTTGAGGGTGCCGTTCAATTCTTCTTCAGAGCAGTACAGATCACAGAGGAACAAAATGTGATTCACATTATCATGACCTCGAAGGGGGTTTCATCACAGTGTGACTGTGAGGATGCGAACTCGGTCAATGGTGCATGAAACTGCCTCCTTTTATTGGCATGGCATTCAATCAGTTCCTCTTGGGTATATGTCCTTGGCTTTGCAGTGGGGGCCACCCATTACAGCACTCCCTGCACCTGCCCACATCTTACTATACGCAATCCTTTTTAATCCCAGACTTCCATCCCTGCGTAAATACAATCAGCCCTGTAGAGAATGCCCCCTTGCAGAGGCAAAGCCCCTCTCTCTCTCCTCTATTGTTTCTGATTGATTATGCAGAGCAACCATCACTCCATCCTGCCATCCCTCCCCATGTCTTTGAATTCCATCCGAGTTGGCTCGATGCGAGGAGGTCCTCCCACATCCTTCTTACTCTGATTTCCTAAGGGTCCTACCCACCTATACATCACCCTTGTCCACCTCTGGTAGGTGGCAGTCAACCTTAGCCAGTAAAAGAAAAGGGAGACAAGGTGGGAAGAAGACAACCTTTGCCCATGCATGCATTCATACTAAAGCCGACACAGAATCAAGCATTAATCCATATATAATATAAATGATGCCACTGCTCAGTCAGCCCCCAAACACTGAAAATAATGTGTTGAAGAAGCAATAGGTTTTCTTTCAATCAGCTCACAAGGGATCACACTCTTTTCCACACACTAAAAAGACAGCCACATTAAAAATCACGGCTCATTTTATTACTCAGAAGTTGAGGTTGCCGTTTTCTATCATCAGCCTGGCAGCGGTGGGTAGTAACACGACTGTCTTGGCATGCTGAAGCACCTTCAAGGCTGATGGGAGTCTATATATCATTGTCAATTGCTCCTGTTATCATGCCATGCACATTCACTCGATTTCTGCATCAATGTGAGTCTTAACTGATGTGCCAGTCAGTCAGCACCATTAAACCCCAAAGCAGTCCCTGGGCAACCCTTTTGTCTTTGCTATTTGTTCCCTTCAGAAGCACTAAACAGCAGCTCCCACAACATTCACTCCTGCTAAACAACCTTTGCCTCCCCAGAGAGGAATGCCTTTTCCTCTCCCACCTCCAATGGTGACTTTAATGAAATATGCAGCTGTCTTTTAATCAAAACAAGGTTAATTTGCATACAGACAGGAAGGGGTGGTGGATCCACCTCTTCCCCCCACCCTGACCGTGCCAGAGCTGGCTGTGATCCAGGCAGACGAGCGCCCTGATGTTGGAGTGGCAAGAAGGAGATGGAAAGAAGGCGGAGCGGGGGGAACAGAAGATGTGGGAGGTTTGGATGGAGGCAAGGGGAGGAAATGGCGGGGCAGGGGGTGGGAACATAGCTTGAAAGAAGCAAAATCCAAATTAAGCAAACTAACAGATGGATGTGGCGCATTAGCATACATCAACAACAAACAGAGGTGCTATGCTTCATGTCCAGGAAAGAGAGTTGGCGGGGCTCAAGGGTAAATGGGGCAGAGGATTAGAGAACACAGTCTGTGTTTCTGCGATTTTAAAGGTAATGATTAACCCAGAGTGAACAGGATGACACAAAGCACAATCATCAGCATGCACAGGTTTAATAAACACAAAACCATTAATAAACGGTGGTTAATTACGAACAAATTACCTTGCGTCGATTATTTTGGAAGCGCTGGGTGGTGAGGCGGGTGTGTGTGAGCTGGGCAAGTGGTAGCGATCTTTTGTTTTGGGTTGTTTTTGCAGCTCAGGACTGAGGAAAAGGCAGTTATAGAGTTCTCTCCTGTTCTCTGTGTCTCTAAATAGCTCTGAAGAAGACAGAGGCTGATCAAAGATATCTGTGTGTGTCTGTGTTTGGGACTGAAAAAAGCAAGACAACTAGCTTCTGGTGCCACACCAGCACAGACAGGCGTTGACTCGCACAACGATAGGCTTACCAGCCAGATGGTGAACCGGCTGACTGAAGTCTCTCTGGTTGGCTCGTTGACTGTCTGGCTGGAAGTACTCTGCCTGGTAACGATGAGAACAGTAAAGGAACAAGGAGAGTTGTGTTTTACAGTACTGTGGGGTTCTTTTTCTTCTCTTTTTCCTCCCTTAAAATCTTGATTTGTTCTTTTTTTTGGTATTTTGGTGTCAATGATTGGATAAATGGATAGCCATGTAACACCCATTTATCACATAAACAGCCATTAAGGACTGAAACACTGTTACAGTGCTGTGGTGGAAAAGGCAGACTGGTAGGTTATACTGGCTTTTTTTCTACATGAATGCAGCATGAATCATTGTTTTGCTGCCAGTAGACACTGGTAATGTGCCACCACAGAGCAATATGGTGGCGGGTGCAGTAATATATTGGGTGATATGATCCAGCTGAGACACATAATGTACCTGCTGTTAGATTTGGCATGAGTTTCTATATTTCTAAAGGAACACTGATGTGGAAGAAAGGAATGCCACCTTTTTTTTTTTTTTACCTCAGATTTAATCATAGTTACAGTTGAGCCATTTAAATCTTCCTCATCCCACTGAAAGAGGAATAAGCCCAGTTCTATTATCAACCCTACTGGAAAAAGAAAGACATTCATACCTTGCCAATCTCTAAATGCCCCACCATCGCTATCAATCCAGTTGACATATCAACACCGAGCCCTGTGCCCAGCCAGCCACATGCAGACAGACCCCTCACCATCTGAGAAAAGGTAATGAAACACATTTCACCATGCTGTCAAATTTAAGAGCTTGTCAGATCTACCTTGCTTGAGCTGATACAACTTAAAATTATGCCTCTGTGTTAGTGTAGCTGAATGGCTAATTAATTCAGAGCTCCCAGTGCTTCACAGTGTGCTACTACATGTTGGCTCACTGCCTGAGCTGAGGATTCATCGTCTGCAAGAATGATCTGTAGCTCAACATGTTTTGCATCTGCTAACTGTGGAGATTACTCAAAAGCATGATTAACAAAAATACCAGGGGAAGTTTCCTCTGTTTGTTTGAATTCTGTCTACATAGACAAAGGCTCTGCTGAATGCTGATGATAAGTTGCGGTTTCTGAAGTGTTTTTAAAATGATTCGAATAGAGATCATACAGAACTACAATGGATGCCGTGATACGTTACAGACCCTCAAAGTCTGTCAGTGCCAAATTAATTAATGAATAAATTAATGACTAACCCTTTTAGAGACGATGTCATCAAAAAGGTGCTCATGTATTTTGGCAACAGAAGTAGCGGACTAACCCAGCCATTTAGCTGAAAACAGTATATCAAGCACCTGGTTGTTGCGTATACAGTAGCCAGAATCGATATTCCACTGGTGGACTCAAGTTTTACAGGATAATGCCCTTGCATAGCTTGACAAACTATTGTGGTCCAGCATATTTATGTTGCCAAAATGCATGCGCAGCTCGCGTACGTCATTACTGTTTACAAACTGTAAAAGGGTCTAATATTGAGCCCTTTGAATATGTTTTTGTTTTTTTAATTACAGGACAAGATTTTCATTTGGTAACACTGCTTTCGGAAATTCATGACATTATCAATTTACTTCTTCACATAGAGACCATTTTGTACATTAAATGACAAAGCTGGAACAGCAAGTAGCAGCAGCTCAGACATGCGTCATAAGTGCATTTCATATGGCTTTCACACATTTCACAGTGAAAAAAGAAACATGTAAATGGGATGGATCTCATGAATGCAGAAAAAGGTAGGTTCATATTGTGGTCTATTTGGTTACTGCAGTAACCAGTAGGCAGCCTAAGGTAGCTAACTAGTGGCTAAAGGTCCCACAAAACAGTACACTGATTTAATTACATAATGACAACATGCTTTTAAAGTGGAAGCCCTGGAACTGCACCTGCGAGGATTTAAACGAGCAGTTGACTACTTCTGCAGCCTAGCAGTTCAGTCGACAAGATAAGCAAATATGAAGGTATGACAATGCTTACTAGAAGAGTGTTGATTGAAAGAACACATCTCCATGTGCAAGACTTTTACAGAGCACGTAACAGCACAGCCTCTATATGTGCCTCAAATGAATGAAGCCTGTCCAATTATCCAGTGAGGGTTGGACATGTGCACATGCAGTAGGCTAGCAAAAAAGGAGTCTGCACCTTCAACAGAGAAATTTCAAAATAAAAGTTTTCAGAACCTTAAAATATGCCTCTGGAGGGACAATGGAGGATTTTAATATTCTTATTTACTTAGTAAAGGGAAATATTGTACTTTGCAGGATATTTTAGTAGAAATTTACTATAGCTATTAGATACATAATTACTCAGGTTTCAATTTTCCTGTACTGTGTGGTTGATTTTATGTCTATTCCTCATTGGATAACCAATGCTTTTACCCATGGCATGGCTTTCAAGAGTTTCTTAAAACATCTGAAAGTCATGTATTGACATGTACATGCAGACTCTTCCAAAAACTCTGTTATTGTTACCAAGTTATATTTAACATTTATAAACCAAATGTGAGCATAGTCAAGTCTCTCAATATTTAGACCACATTTCCCAAAATCAAAATATGATCTTTGCTTCTTTGATCAAATGTTTTCTATTTGTCTTTTATGTGGAGGAGACACATGTTTTAATTTTCTTTTCCCACAGTTATTTAATATTTTACACCATCTGCCATTTCCACAAGCACCAAAAGCTCAGTTTGGCTCAACCAGTCGCTATCTGTTAATCATACGTTAATTTGTCTGGTTTCAGAACAAATCTGTCCTGGTGTCATACCATGTAAAATGCAGTGCAGACTTTGTCAGAAGGTGAGAAATTCTTGGTTACACTCAGCACAGCTTACTCATAGCCTTCTGATTATTTTTGGTTACATTTTGTAGTTGCTTTTGTTCTCCAACTTTTATGCATTTTATGCGAATTACCATTGCAAAAAAGTAACTCAATGAGAGGAAAATAAGCTGTACCAGAAGTACAGATATCAGTTCATATGTAATATCAAATTGGTCTTGTACCTGTGCCAGCCAGTGTGGTATCTGGTACTGTCATAGCAGTGCCACAGATGCCATTATCTCTCACCTTCATGCTTAAGGATGACTGCCCAGGAAATAGTTTAGGTAGAGGTATCAACTTTAGGGTAGTATTCAATACATACTCATTTTTTAGGAACTTTCAACAGCTCTCACCTTCACGTTTGTCATTAGTCACTATGGGGGTGTCGTCCTCAGCACAGAGGATTTTCAAACCAATAAATCCAACACAGACATGGCAGGAAAAGCCACAGCAGGAGCACAGCATGTGAAAGGGTGACAATGACCTCCGACAAACAACACTGTCAACACATTACGATCAGCAGGGTAGTTGAGAAAGAGTGTGACAGAAGGTGTAAATGAGAAGCTCTGTTAAACCAGTACTGTGTGAGCATGGTGTGATGCCACTCCTAGGCTGCAAATTCACATCTCCTCTCAGTTGGGTTTGTATTGTAAATGTGGTATGCTGCTGAATGTGTTTTTAGCTGAATGCAAACTATTATAAACTGAGCTTAAATGAGCCGTTTTAAGTTCAGAGTCAAGCAGACTGTTGACACAGTCGATCAAAGTCACCTCCAAATTATTACACCCCTTGCCATATGCAGTAATATTTTAATTAACTTATTTGTCAATCAACAAAAAAACAACTGGAAGTTCTTACAAACGTTAGACTTAAATGTGATGTGACATGAAAACATGCATCTGTGATTAATATGCCAACAACTCTCCCAGTTAGTTTTCAATTATTAATAAAAGCTGCCCAACATTTCTGTATCAGTATCTGTCAATACTGTGTATGTAAACAAATCTTCAGTTGCAGAAAGGCTAAACTATATTGAAGAGTCATCCCTCTTTGTTCTGAAATGTAAATTTTATGCTAAAAGTTTAGTGGTTTACTCCTTAATTAAAGGAATGATCCCAGTGTAAACATTAAAAGTTTATAAATGATTCAAATGTTTAGATGCTTATTAAAAAGATTTGAGTCCACCAACTGGATCCCAACTAATTAAATAACATTACCATTTTCACTAACCGGTGAATATATTTTTATGTGTTTAACACTTTAAGAAATATTCTAATTTGTTTAACCTTGAAAAATATTTGTTGCCCCTCTTCACTGGATAAAGTTTCTAATTAGGTAGCAATCAAGACAGTCAACTTAAAACAATAAAAATATCAATCAATCTTTATTCTTTGAAATAGCATATCAAAGATAAAACCTTCTACCATACCACAACAAATTACATAAAAACTATACCACAGTAAACATGAGAAACCCAATAACTATCTCTGGATAAAAGACAATAGTTGGCTTAGTTTTTGAATTTATTATCTCTTTGCATGTACAGAAAATATTTTTGCTGTGACTTAAAGAGGCAAAACATACACTTCTGAATTATATAAATTTAGATGTGGCCTCTATAAAATATCCCTTGAGCTTGTATGAATGCATACATTTTCACAAATATTAACAGAAATACAATTGTAGTATGTCATTTTATGGGCTATATTAAAGGTTGTTTGGCACAAATTCTTTTCCTCAGTGAATAGTAAAACATCCTCTGCTGACAAGATGCTTGCAATGTAAATGCAACTATTCTAACCATCATCTATCGGCAGGATCACTGGTAATTATGGATATTCAATGTACAAACACAGACCATTTCATAACTTCACTAGCAGGTTAAGTCCTTTGGCACCAGTTACAGTGCAATAAGATACAACATGCTGTATGAGTGCAGGCAACACAAAACAAACACTGTCTAAACCTAAAAGATCATCACTGTTTAAGACCTGCAACAAACCTCTGGAAGCCAGCAGCTGGAATGAAAGTTGATCAAGCTGTTTACACTAAACACGCACATAAATATCTATTCATAAATCAACTCTATATACTGCATGTGCTTCTCCTTAGAACAAAGAACAAATCAACTTTTATTTGGTTTACAGACAGAAAAAATGAACAAAACCGATGCATGAGACAACAGTTGCACAGATTCCTCCACAACCTGCATCTTATACAATAATATTAGAACATGGACAACAGCAATAAAAATACAATAGTAAATGAGCAATGTAAAATGCAAGCTATGACTGTATTACACAACATTGGCATTATATAGAAAGAGACATGATGGTTTGGCACAAAGGGATTTTAAAAAGATAACAGAAAAATGACAAGAGGTCTAATTTTTCTGAAAGCTGCTCCACACTGCTCTCGCTTGTTTTTATTTTGCAGTACGGAGGTGTTGACAGTATCTTCCATAATACCACAAACTAATCTAAATATCCCTACTTAATCCTAGTATCTACACAGAATTACACACCACAAGACAAAGCTGACCAGGCCAGCGGCACTAACAGTTATTTCTGGTTTAGGACTAACTGATAACTGACCTTTCATGGTTAACCTTCCTACTCACCTAAGATCCTGCAGAGGCTTTCTGTATCCAAAATGTTTCTTTCACCTGGATACAACTTTCCATAATTTCTGTTGATTCTGATCAACTTTCTATTGTTTGTTAAGTCACCTCCACTTTGCTTGCATGGTTGATGCACTCCACTAAAGAGCTGACAGTCTTTGAATACATAAAAAAACATAGTAGCCAAAAGCTCACTAATGAAACATGTACTGTATGCATTCAGTTTTGTTTATCCATAATCTGACATCTTACATGGTTTATTGTAAACAATCCTGAATGTTGACTGCATTAGGTAGTCACGCAGGTAGAAAAAGAAGAGGAGTTCTGTGCAATGTGTGAGTCTGGAGTGAAAACATGATTTTACTTATAACATTAATGATGGAAAAAGACAAGAAAACACCCCACAGATGGAAAATGTTGGAATTTACTCTGAGTCATGTGTCTTGTATCTTCCTGATAAATTAAAACATTGTGTTTAGGTAGTCCTTCTAGGTAGGAAAAATTGTCTTCACAGCATGAGTGTGTGTCTGCGTGCATGTGAGTATGTTCATGTAAACAGAATATATGTGTAAGTGTATGTTTTGTGCCTGACTGTGTCCTGAAATCATACTACACAGGACTCTCTACATCTCGTGGGACAGGGCTTCATGCTGGGCAGCCACCCCGTTGGCCTGTGGGGCGCCGGGTTGCTCCTCAGGCTGACCATTGGTCTTTGACTGAAGGGCAGGATGTTCAGATGGGAGAGAGGTGAAGTGGGTGTTGGATTCATTTAACCGGCGGACACGATACGTCTCATAGTGAATGCTGCCTGTGATGTCCTTGATGTTCTGCATGTGTGTCCTGAAAGAAAGACGACAATATTATGACACTATAGCAGCTTATCAAGTGCCCACCAGTGAAATAACTGTTCTTATGTTATTGTATATGTTTAAGCCCAGTGGTTAACAGCATGGCTGCCTTGAGGGTAGTCAAATGGTGCTGCAAGATTTTGTTATATTATTTTATTTTTATCTTGTGCACGTTCACTACATTTGACTTCTGGATTCTTGGCCCATAAAAGAAACAGTTTTCATAACCTCCATCAATGATGCCAAGTAAACTCTTCAACTGTCTAAAAGAGCTAAATAAGAAAATAAATCAACTAAAATATCCGTAAATTTGAATTTTTAACAAAAAAAAAAGAAAGAAATACATCTAACCATTGAACACCCTTCATAGCCACTGTAACACATGCAGCAGACAAACGTTATTTAATTTTCCACATTAATGTTAGCTTCATAGATGTCACATATTGTACAGCACAAGTATTTGTATGTGCATTCATGTTTTGAGAATAGAGTGCCATGAAAAATATTTACCAAAGAAAAAAATATATGAAAGACACCTGTACTAACAAGTTACTTCAGTGCTTCTTCTAAAATAATTTAATTTGTATTGATTTCAACAGCGAAGTGAAGCTCAATAGAGTCTGAGCACGAGTTCCAATTCATTCCACCCTCTCCATAAGATAAAGTAGGTGGTTTGTGATCTAGTAGGTGACTCAGTCCACAACAGGGATTTTAACAAGTCCAATGGAAGCTCACCTGATGAGGAGGTCTCGCAGGTAGGCAAACTCACAGTGTGCAATATTCTCAACTGCACAGAGAAAAAAAAAGAGGAGAGAAAATAGAGAACATTATTTACATTACACAACTTGACAAGACAGTCATAAAAGTAATCCTGAGTGTCAATAAATATTAGGGAAAGTAACCTGGCATAGATATTGTAACTTAATGTGATACCTCAAAAATCCTTTTGTTCCAGCTCACATGCTGTTCTTTAATACACCACAAGGTGGTAGTGTTGTTCATAAGTCAACTGAAGAGCATGACATCTCCAGCAATTTTCTTAAGCCAAGATAACAGACTCCTCCACTTTTGAGTAATTGAATGCATCTCGACTCTCTTCTATACTGGAGAACTTTAAGTGAGACATTTTAACAAACTCCCCATGACAAGCTGCTGGTGCCTTTAGTAGGGTTAACACATGTTTGAATTATAGATTATGTCAAGAGTGTAAATGAAAAAAGGAGGGCACTATTTATGTAAAGCTTTGAAATCCTGGGGCAGGAAATTAAAATCTCTTTGAAAAGAGATGAGTGGAATAACTGCTGGTTCTCAGAGCGCTGATTAGTGGTGTCGAGGGAACATGCCACTAACTTGTGAGGAGCTGCACTGCTGGTATCTTCACTCTCTGCTTCTGGGGAAGCTTGAATTCCATAAATAAAGTACAATATATACATTTAAATGCATGTCTACTCTACTCTTTTTCCTCTCTCCATCTTTAATTGTCTTCTTAACCCCTGGAAATAAACCTCCTCTCCGCTTGTGATACGCAGAGACTTGACTGCCGGCTTCTCCTCTGAGGTCTAATTTATGATGTTGGTGCCGACAAGTCCAGCAGCCCAGCAGCTTCCTCTCTCCTCCTTTTCCTTGTTTCTTTTCTCCTGCAACTTGGCTTTACTAGAATGGAGACATTGTTCTTTTAGCTGCACTAGATGGCATTTGTCCCACAGTCCGTGTACTTCACTTCTGTCACCCTGCAGCTCTGCGGAGTTAATTTCATAAAGCTTGCTGAGAGATTTCAAAACTAAAAAGGTTCATGTTACTAGAAATGTCAACTTTTTAGTAAGAATAACATCTATGCTTTTTCTTATTGTTTAAGACGAATTTTAAAGCTCATATAATAAATTGTGAAAAGTCCCGACAGTGGAGTTACAGGGTTTTCAAAACACTAAGCTCTCTCACAAACACACAGATACAAAAATGGACTCATGGGTCAGGTAAGGACACTAAGAGTTAGTGCTAAGAGTTTCCTTGGCAGAGCAGGTTTGCACCGCAGGCCAACAAATGTAAACTGTGTCAAACTTACTGCATGTGTTTGTGTGTGTGTGTGTGTGTGAGAGAGAGGCAGTATGTGCATGCTTTATGTTTGTGTGTGTTATCCCCACAGACACAGAAAGCCCCTGTAAATCTCTTCCTCCTGTCTCATACATCTCCTAAGTTACAGCCTCAGAGACGTGTATAAACAAATGCCTGGTAGTCAAACGACAGATGGTTAAATCAGCTCGGCAGATTTTAAAGCTGCAGTTAGTAACATGGACATTATAGTATATTATCTGCCAATCTGTAATGATTTTTAAAAAACCCAGTGGATTTCAGCTTTAACTAATGCTGGCAGTGACGCATGAACATGGCTGATCTGTATATAGACATCCAGGAACTATATACATTATTCTGCCTGGTGACACATTTCCAGTGATCTGCGTGACACTAACTAGCTGTGTGTGTGTGTGTGTGTGTGTGTATGTGTGTGTGTGACTGTAAGTGTGTTATAAGCTTTCTGTGTCATACCCTCTATGGTTCCCCATTTCGTTTTCCTCCCCAGAATCCTCTTCCCGTTCACCTGGTACTCCTGGTCACTGCCCACCACAGCAAAAGGGATCATCTCCTGTTCAGTGCACACATGTAAGCACACACACACAATCGCTCACATTCACTTAAGTGTTATTTTGAGGTCATGCCTTTACTAAAACAAGATGCTGAAATTGACTTTTTTGTGGCAACAATTTCAACATTTAACATTGTCCAATAAACAACCAAAAAAAAATCACAAGATGAAAAAAGGACAAAAATAAGAATTTACACTTATTTGAAAATGCCAAATAAAAGAGCTTAAGTCACTGGAGTTTACCTTCTATTGTAGCTGTTAAAATTTGAACTGACTGAACCAGACACTGGACTTACCCTGATTTTGTCATTGATCATCCTATCCTCAGCATCCTCGTCAAACTCTTTCTGAGGATAAACATCAATCCCATTGGCTCGCAACTCTTCTCTAATCTGTACACAGCAATGGACAATAACAGAGTCACAGAGCCATTACATGAAACTGGCTTAAAAAATATCTAAAAATAACAAACTGACATGCAGTAAAAAGTGATAGTTTCCCATCAAGATAAAAGTTTCCATAATGAGAACTGAGGCAGGGAATTCAGTTTGGCAAATATAAACAGTCAGGTCTAAATCCTTCCATCCATCCATCATGTCACCATCCCAGCATTCACGCCACAGCCAACCCTCAGGTCAACCAGGGACTTCAATACACAAACACACTTAATACCACATACAGATACTGTATTTAAGTTGGGGCCACATAACTGAATAGAAACTGATCTAATCCACTAGAGCACTTAAGTAAACACTTAGATGTGTTATACTGGCCGGGCTGACATTAAATGTTCCTAATAACCTTCACACGGAGGAGTTAACGTGGAGATTAACCACTCTTAGGAAAAGACATTACATCCAGACAGAGGTATGGCGTACAAAAACAGCCACCCCAATTCTATGTCTTTATAATGACTATAACTCACACAGATGCAGAAAAACAGACAGACAAGATTCTGGGAGAAATGCACTTTTAATGAATGACTGTTCACTCCCACAATTACTACTCTGACAATTTCCACTTGGTTCTTGATCAAATATTTCATTGTTTATCGTTGAAAGCTTTCTCAGGGTTACATTATAGGATGCAAACCATGTGGAATTCTACAAAAAAGCCACATCAACAGATGGTTAGAGTAATGCAACCAGGCACTCACAGCTGGACACACTGAGGACGAACATTTAATAGAAAATCCTTCTTATTCTGTTTGCATGTCAAATTGCAGAAAGGGAAATGGGGAAAACATTTGGCACAAGAGGGTTCTTGTCTATGATCTTCAAGGTCATACAGAGCATGTACAGCCAACCGAAACAATCCAGCTACAAGCCCGGCAGCTTCCTTTCTCTGCCAGGGCCAGGTCTGTTTTGTTCTTATTGGACGGTGTTACAAGCATCAGCGGGGAAAACAGTAGCCCAGACACCCATTGTGCTTCAACCACTCTAAAATGAATGAATAAAGCTGTTAAAGTCTATATTCTTGGAAAGAGTAACGGAGGCATAAAGGAAGCGACGGAGAAAGATAGGTGGCTGTCTGCCTCCCATGGACTGAGAATTATCCAACAGAAACACAAAGAAGGGATGCACCAGACACCATTTAAGACTCTGGCCAGGTGGAGCTAAAATCTGTTGTAGCTGGGAAACTCATGATAAGGAGGAGACAGCTGTGTTACAGGGTAAGATTATCAGCCTGAGCCCTCTTGTATTTTAGTCTGCTACAGTAACAAACTAAGTAAAAGCAAAAGAAATGGACCAACAAGGGGCAAGAGAGGCCTACTGCTACTATTACATGAACATCTGTGTACTGCATATATATTTATTGTATCAACTGTTGTAATAACAGCTGTAACAGGCTGATATTAAGCAGGTTAAGCATAATTTTTTGACCTGCTGGTGGCACCAGATGAGAAGTCAGAGGATCGCCAGTGTTTCCATTTTGTCCTGGGCACCATGGTTATCTGTGCCAAATGCCATGACAATACATTTAATAGTTGACAAGACATTTCAATAAAAACTAAAAATGTCAACCTCATGGTGAAAAAACAGCGAGAATCACAGGATCACCAGTCATTAGGATACACCAGACGGGAACCATTGACATCTCTACAATATTTAGTGTTAAATCATCCAGTAATTATTTCAGTGTGGACTAATGTGAATGACCAACAGACATGAAATGAGCAGCACTTGATCAGGAAACTACAAAGTGCTTTGACACTTTCTTAAGTATCAGCAACAATAAAAAGTTTAAATGCCACTTTCTAACTCCTCTAATTCTGGTCTTTTTTTTAAGGACATTTTCTCTCATGGGGCCTCAGTGAAGACCTCAGAGGTCTCCACTGTGACTTGTATTGTGGCCCAGTAATTCACTGGTAATAAGGGCCAGCCTGCTCAGTTGGCAAATGGGCAGAGGTTTCCCTTCTAAAAAAGAGCCAGGCTTAGAAGTCATGGAACGCTGCTCAGTAAATAATAGCTTCAAATAAATAGTTTTTAAATGCTTCTGTCTGGACAGAACATGGCTGTTACAGTTATAAAGACAGTATTTCCTAGGATGTGTACAATGTGGGTTTGTCCAGATGGCTTTTGTTTGTGGTGCCTGGCAGCTCCTCACATGTTACCAACCTGTGTTATTGGATATGTATATACTTGTGTTTGTGAGGGAAACCAACTCACTGTATTTTAAGCTTACTTTAATTATCTGCTACAGGTTATTGCAGGTGTGATGGTAGGAGGATGCAACCAAAATGTCTGAATGAGATTAGGCAAAGTCACATGTGAAAACTAGTTCACACACACGTGTAAAAGCACCTCTTCCATCTGAAAACCCACATCCACAAATACACTCTCAGACACTCCTCTCACCATCTGTTTAAAGTAGTCCCTCTCCTCCAGGGTGAGTGTGTCGGCTTTGGCAATGACGGGGACGATGTTGACCACTTTGCTGAGACGCCTCATGAACTCCACATCCAGAGGCCTCAGACTGGGGGAAGACAGAAACAGCAGAGTTCAACTTCAATACATGCATAAAATCTGTAACTATATGTTTGTTGGATGCCTGAGTCTTGGGCTGCAGAAGGGGCAGAAAATGGAAAACAACTGACAACGCTGAACACTGGAGATATTTGCTTACACAGATACCAGGATATCGCTTTTTATTTCTGAGATAAACAACTGTCTGTGTGCTAGATCCCACCTGGACCTAATTCTGTATTTGCATTTTTTCTCTTTATAGTACAAAGAAAATTTCTTTTACTACAGGAAGTCACAGCATTAAATTCCTAACATACACTACTCACAAAAAGTTAGGGATATTCGGCTTTCGGGTGAAATTTCAGGATGAACCTAAAATGCACTTTAACC
>JAUMHL010000001.1:15581831-15607967 GCA_032362345.1 Sandelia bainsii
GTGTGAACTTTTTACGTTTTCCATAAATTTCACCCGAAAGCCAAATATCCCTAACTTTTTGTGAGTAGTGTATGTAATAAAAGATAGTCACCACTAGAGGGCAATCACGGACTTTTCCATTACAATCAGTCCACCCTGGTTTCCTCTGTTGACATGTAGGTCACAACATTAATATATGGTTTTTCTGTCTTATACTAACTTGAACAAATTTTCTGTTACACTCTTCTAGCTGTGATTTCAGAATACGTACAGCTTGCACAGTAAAACAGTGAATAGCAGCTCCTCCTCTGCTGTCTGTTACGTTTTAATCTGCTGCTTATGCTTAATTGAAAGCATATTTGGATAAAAGTATATCCTCCATGTTTATCCTACTATGGTGTTTTCAAGTAAGCTTTTCACTTTCTTCTGTAACAGCGTTGTGATTGCCACTGGTAAAGCAATTATTAGCAGTACTGTTCCTATTTCTCTCTCCATGTTTTTTTCTGTTTCAACTTTGCTGCTAGTTGCTCTTCCAGACCAATTAGCACCAGTCAAGCCATGCCAGCCTGTTTCAAAGACAGATAGATAAGAAGAGGGATAGAAAGAGATTGAAGAAAAGAGGAACTGACCAGAGGTTGAAGATCTCTCTGTGTGAATGTATCAAATACAGTATAAATGGTGTAACTGCAAACATAAACTGTATATGTACAGAGGCATGAATGTATAAAAAGCCACATGTGCTGCCTCATATGCATGACTGAGCATACATGCATACTTTCATGAGTACACATGTATTCTTGCACACTAACATGCATGTGAACATGCATGCACAAATATATATTCCTCATATGCCCACATACACAGAAGCTGTCCAATTCATGTGGATTGAAAAAACAGTCGTGTTTATATAAACTGAAAAAAATAACCTCTGTGGTCAAATGAGAAGTGGAGTGAACAACCTACCACAGTGTACAAAGCTTTGCCATCTCTCCTTTTTGGTAACAGATCAGAGACTATCTCAGAGTTCAGAGTCAAAGTGCACTCTTCTTTTTCTCAGGGAGATCTTAAATGAGCTTACACCAAGACTACCCAGAGGGAAAATAGTGCGGCTGACTCTGCCATTATCATAAATGGCTGCTGATGCAAAGGCTGTGTTCTCCCTCACTGAGCACTGTTCATCTATCTGAAACCACAGAAGCAACTTAAAAGCAATTTGCTGACATGCAAATTACATTACAGTCTCGATAAATACAAACTGCTGTTTAAGATGCTCAAAAGAAAGAAAGAAAACAACACTTCTAAAATGATAGAGGCCTTAACGGGCTACCAGCAAAGTACTGTCATCATTTTCCTGCCTGTCATTCTTGGACTGTGGACACATGGCAGAGGCGTCCGGAGGCTTTGGCACTATGTCTGTGTAATTGGTAACAGGCCCTAATTTTAAACTGCAAATCTGTTACTGCATTAAATTAAAAAAAGGCAAAAAAAGAAAACTTTCATGAACCAGGCTACTTGTCAGGCTATATAGCTTCTAAAATATTTTTGTTATTAACTCAATTTTAGGGTTTTAAGGTTTGCATGTTGCCCTTAGTCTTTGTATCTGAACATATGCACATATGCATGCTTGCAAACTGTCTATTTACTATATTCATCTCTATGACAGGTCACAATGGCAGCCCAACAGATGTCTCCTTTGTTCTCCTGCCTACGCTCTGGTTGGGTGCAAGGAAGACACCACTTCCTGGCAGATGTTTGCATCTTTGTTTTTAAATGAATGTGTGTTTTCATGTTTTCATGTATCATGTGCATATGTGGAATGTGTGAGTATGTGTCTGTGTAGAGTGACACTTTAGGGACAATGCTTGAAGATACAGCTACTGAGAGAGAGAAGCAATACAGATTCATAATGAAAGAAAGAGCCAAGTGGTTTGGGTGTTGTTGAACTGGCTGAACTGTGCAGCTGTCTGCAAGATGATCCACAAACAGATTGAGGACATCCACATAAGTGGAGTTGTACAAGTATTAGCGTGCCCACTGCCCACTTGAGTCCACTTCCTGCACTGCTTTACACAAATGGGGATATACACACACAGACATTCTCTGAAGCAGCAGCTGTGGTGACATGAGCAGATGATGAGGGGGTCTGTCAAACACAGAGACACACATGTCATCCTCGACTCATAGAGTTTAAGTGGCCAACTGTTGAGTTAGTGGTGCACAGAAATATGAAGCAGCAGTGGACGGAGCCGTCACTGAGATACAGTATGCGGTAAGGTGGTTTGTGAATGTGAAAGTGTGGGTGCACGTTCATTCACTTCTGTACAATATAGTCCCCCTATGAAGTTCTCTCAATCAACCACAAGTGCTCTGCCATTTGTCTGCATATGTGGCTGTACATCCTCTTTGACCCTCAGTGCATCTAAGGACACACCACTCATCACAGTCAATAGTTAAATAATAGTTAAACAAAATTACCCCAGTGACTAACGAAGCAGAGAGAAATGTGGTTTGTATTATCTTGGCATTAGTGAAGTGCAGCCAAAGCAAACATCATGGAAGTGAAACAAACAGCTTCCACCTGGTGGTTCAACAACAGACACATACGGTGCCAATACGCTGTAAGGACACTTTAGGCATTGTTTTGATTCTAAAAAGTGTTTATTTATTTAATTTCCCCGGACATACCTTGTGCAAAATTACTACATTAGTATTGTTGCAATATCAGCGGCTGTGGTCTGTTAGCGTTATCGAGGCAAATGTTTTTCAGCTTGTGTTCTAGTACTGGTACACACACTCATTAAAATGTGCTACTTCCTGACCACTGTCATGTTGGATTGTACCAGAAATATCCACATGAAGTCCCATCTAAAAAGTGGCAAATGTGTTCCAGATGGTTAAAAAGATGTGCTCATTCAATAATCACATCCAGAACTCTGAAGCAGCAGTTTTTCCAAATTCAAATTCATCAAACAATTTAGATTAAGAAGTTGGTAAATTAAAGCAAAGTTAAACATGGTGAGATCACATTTGTCATTCACTGTAATGGTAAACACACTATCAGTAAGAGTATAATCAACATGCCAAGGTTAAAGGTTGGCATATTTCAAGTATAATATTGCCTCAACCACTACTACAAATATTTTTTGATAAATATAGAATATAAATATATTAATATATATATTAATATTCTGAATGTGTTGCCAAAGGAAAAGTCCTTAAAAAACACCTTGTGAAAATTCTAAAAGCTAATTACAATAATTGGCAACAAGTCAACAGGGCTGGAAAAAAAGCATCTCAGAGAAACTGAGTCTTCAAGTTCAAGTTCACATTTCTATGAAAAAAATGTGTGCTCAGCACCTAGAGAATAGATTTCAGAGTAAAATTGCAAAGAATCTGTGAATTTTAGCATCTATGGTACATAATATTAAAACATTCAGAGAATCTCTGTAGAGAATAAACAACATCAAATACCAGTACTGAATGGTTATGGAAGAAACATCCATATATTAACAAGACCGAGAAACATCTTTTTGGAAATCATGGATGCTGTGCCGTAAAGAAGAGAGGGGCTATCTTATTTGTTATCAGACCACAGTTCTAAAACCAGCATCCCTGATTGTGTCTGGGTGCATTAGCGCACACCGCAGGGGTAACTTGCATCTGTGAAGGTCCCATTAATGCTGAATATGTATACAGGTTTTGGAGCAACATATGCTGCCTTGCAGACATCTTTTTTCAGATAAGGTCTTGCTTATTTCAGTAAGACAATACCAAACCACAATGAAGTATTAGAACAGCATGGATCTGTAGTAAAACTTTTCTTTGTATTGCTTTGTATTTCTCTTAGTCAAGATAGGTCATTGTCTACACCCTGAGAGGACTTCACCAACTCTCTACCTCTCTCCGCTTTAAGAACTGTTGAGTCCAATTTCTTTGTGAAATCTGACTCTTCAGATGATACTTTAGTGTCTCTGAGGAGAGAATGAGTTCCACATGTGGTCACTATGGAGGGAGACAGAAATAAAAAGCTGGAGAAGGACGCGGTAAAGAGCTGTGGAGAGACAATAGGTCAAGGGAAAGATTCCCAGAAGGCCTGATTCATCTGTGCAGCTGTGAGAGAAACTGGTGGGACGGGGAACAAAAAGTGGGACACTTAGTCACGAGGATGCATGTCTCTTTGATATGGTATCTTACCAGTGGCCTGTGGGAGGTATGAAGTATATGCAGCAGTGCACCCTAGAGTCTGGGATCCTCTTCTTCCTGTTGATGTTGATTTCCTCCTGCAGGTAGACTTCATACTGGTCATTGATGAACTTCATAATGGGCTGCCAGCTGACAAAAGAAACAAAGTTCATGCATGAAAAGGAAACATAGCCATTATTCAGTGTCTTAATTTGCTTAATCACAGATTGTTTTACATCAGGTAAATTGACCATGTTTTTAAAAGTATTAAAAACCATTAACATGAATTCAAAAAGCATGAACAGTTAGAAGATGAAACGCTCATACAAAGCCTGTACTATAACTAAATGAAATTAAAAAAAAATTTTATTATTTTTTTTATTGTTTTTGATAAAACTGACATTTGTTAATCTAGTTGAATAATTAACAGTAATTTCACAGCACCTGCACCCTTGAGAATAGGTACTGTATCGTCAGCTCACCAGTTTTCATTGTTGATTTGATCTCCAAAGCCGGGAGTGTCGATTACAGTCAGCTTCATCCTCACTCCTTTCTCCTCAATATCTAGACACAGAAAAGTCATTTACTGTAATTTGTATTCTGGACACACACACACACAGAAAACAACAGATCAGCAGTATAATACAGCAGCAGGAAACAACTTTAGCACATTAGTAATACTGTAAATATTAGGCTACTGGATGTGAGCGCTGGCTAACCGTGACTGATGGACTTGATCTCGATGGTCTTGGGGATCCTCTCCTCTGGGTTGGGCTGAACTGACTTACGGCTCACTTTGGATTTGAACAGGGTGTTCATGAGAGTGGACTTCCCCAGTCCACTTTGCCCTGATCAGGAAAAGACACACACAGCAGTTAGAAAAATTACACACTCACTACTGATTTTAATCCTAGTCAATCACAAGGGCAAAATTAAAGAGGTCATATTATGCTTTTCTTGTTCTGACGTTGCATATATGCTTTTGTGAAGTTGGGAGTCCATGTTACACACAGTCAGAGGCCCAAAGCTTGAGGTGAAGGTGTGGATGGTGGCTAGTGAAATGCCCAGGTTGCAGTCTGGCCACGTATTTGTACTTTTAAAACTTGAAAATAATATAATCTTGTATCAGTGGAGCCCCAGAATGAAATACAGACCCTAAACTAAGCATAATATGGCCACTTTAAAGACAAGGACCTCATTCAGTTCAGACAGTAAAGTTTCTTTTAGAGTTTTCTCCACAAAAACGGCGAGACTGAATATGCACATGACATCATTGCTGATGTATGGTCTGTGTAGTGAGTGTGTGTGGTAATGGATCATGTGCATAACAAGACAGCTGCATACACGCACAAAAATGTCTACTATTGTGAACAATTCTATGATATATCACCACATCCAAACCACTTGGGGAAGTATTCCCTTGCCCCACATATCAACATCATGCTTTTACTGTAAATGGTTGCACATATTTTTGAAAAGCTGTAAAATATACATTAACTGAACATGGTGGAGGTGAGTGGTGAAGCAACTCAGGTTAAGTTTAATCATTTTCCTTCTTTGTTCCCAAAAAAGCAGTTTAGATGACCAACTACCCAATTAACTAAGCTTGTTGGAATAGATTTTTATGTTGTGTTAGGATATTAAAATATTTATTACAAATATTGCACATATAAAATTATTTGTGATTTGATTTGTCTTTCATGAAAATGTCACACACACATACAGCCAACAGCATATTTCACTTCTTCGCTCCATATTTCTTCCACACCCTCTGTTCACAGTCCCTATGGACCTCCACAGTGGTATGTGGAGTGCTGCCAAGCTGCCAGACCCTAGGGCACCTTTTTCACCAGTCTTTCTCTCCGTGTGCCACACACTCTATACGCCAGTCTCATGCATTCACCCGCACTCACACACAAGACACCCTGGCTGTCCTCTCTGCATGGTGCAAATCAAAAGGTCAGCTGGCTGAGGGCAGGGATTAGGCAAATGCATCTCATAGAGGAGACCACAAGGGACAGAGCCAAGACCACAGAAGTCCTAACCTTTCACGTCTTCACTAGCCAAGTGACAACTCTGTTAGCCAAAACAAACTTTTTTAGAATGACTTTTTTATTTTTCAAACTTATAACTAGCCAAAAAGATTGGGACATTGTTCTCAGGGTTTCATGTGCAGGTCAGTACTGGTCTTACAGTCATATCAGATTCGACACCAATGCGGTGTTAGATAAATATTTAGCTAGAAGAAGTTGAGATGTTGTTACAGCACAGTATAAAAAGACTCTCTGTACCTTTAAAAAATCACTTCATGCAGGTTTAAACTCATCACTGTTCCTCTGTGTTGTAAACTGTTTTTGCATTCAATGACATTCTACACAGTGTGAGAGTGATATTTCACAACATAATGTTATACATCATCTCATGTCAAATTTCATTTATGCTCGAAGTGACGGAGCACTACAAGTGGATACATGTCAGCGTAAAACAGAAATGTGCACTTTGCCTGCAACCGTAATGAAAACTGAGACTGCACATCGAGAAAGACCAAAAGCACTATTGTTTCACTGAAGCACTTTACTTTGTTTATTCCCACAGCATTCAGTGTGTCATATTGCATTGTCATACTTTTCTCAGTAAAATCCCTATACTTTCATTTATTTCCCCAACATGTATAAATCTATGCCTCTTTTCATGGCCAGTATCAGTCCATATGAAACAAATCCACATTCATGTGCCACATTCATCTAGCTTGTAAGACATCTCCTTTGAGCTGTCCTGACATGTCATCTACTATGGGCACAAAACACGGCCCTGCAGGGCCTGAACTCAAACTGACTGCCTTCTACAGTAACTAGCAACATGCCAACACAAACAAAAGCAAAACATAAACACCAAGGTTTCTCGATATGTGATGAAACACATTTTGACATTCTTTTCTCTGAAGATAAAATGTACATAAGTCTCTTACAATTTCAAATGTGACTGTCCGCATGCATGCACACAGGTGCATTCGTGGATACGTGTGTGTGTGTGTTTGAGAGAGCATATAAGTGTACACAGACTTGACAGTGGCACCTAATTGGCAGTGTGCTGCAGCTCTCTAAGGAGGTGAGTGCTTCCTCCAGAGAGTGTGCTTCAGCTTGTTGGAGTAATCGCCATCATTATGCCACTTTCCAGCCTGACAGCCTCCTTTCATCCACTCAAGGGTGTGTGTGTGTTTGTTTGTTACATCATGGACACACAAAGAAAAGTGCTTGTTGAGGAAGGCACCATGCAGGCTGACTCTTAACACAACAACTGAAGTAGAACCAAACATACAGTGTTTTTCTTTGTTTTAATGGCCAAGGAAAGCCAGTGAGAGGTTTAATGTTAGATGCAATGAAGGAAAAGAATAATAAAGTTATTTTCCAGGTGAGACAAAGGTATAAGTATGATGTCCTCTTTTTGCGTGACAGCGATAACAAATGTGTAATGTGTGTTTACATGTAATACTGACTTCTAATATCCTGAACATTCTTTATTATGTCATAAGGCACAGCACCTTTAAAACTGCTAAAATGCCTTGTTCTGCATTTGTGTTGCTGGAACCTAAACTGAAGATGTTTGTAATGGCTAATATTGAGTTATACATAAGACATTTGGAATCAATTAAAGCCTCACATCCTGACAGACACATGTGTGCCAGTTTAGGATTTAGAGGAGTTTTACCCAAACCTAACATGAAGGCATAATCAAGCTCAATGTCAAGGTCTGGCTAGATGGGAGTGCAAGACTAAGCTCATATTTACATTGTGCCATAGTGTGTTCTCATAAGAATTATGTATGTGGCTAATGCAAAGATTTTGTATCACCCATACATGATTTGGAGGCTGAAAAATGCCAAGTTTTTAGCTCAAAGAATAATTCAGATATGGCTACGTTCAGGCATATAAAACATGTGGTTTTAGCAAAAGACAGAGTGTCACTAACAACTGTCAGCGTGGTTTCAGTAACACCACAAATGCCTTCATTGCAAATGCCCTACATTGTGATTTTCACATTGGATTACTGCACTAATAAAGACTGTTGTTAGAGTGTGTGTGCACGACTCACCCACTACCATGATGTTGAGCTCAAAGCCCTGTTTCATAGCCTTCCTCCTCATCTGCTCCAGGATGGCATCAATACCCACATAGCTGAAGTCACTGCCATGGGTCTTCTCCCCCTTACCTTGAGGGTTTGGATGGTGGGGCTTTGTGGACTCAGACATGTTGCTATGGCTGAGACTGACCTCTGACCCTGAAGGTCACAAACAAAAGAGAAAAGAAGAAACAGATGTTAATTTTGTTTAGTTTGATGATTTCTATGTTAAAAAAAAGCAGAATATGTGACCGGTTAAGTCAAGAAATTGATAAACTGGCCAATAAACTCATAGTAAAATGGAGGCAGTGACTTAAAAAACACCTGCACGACTCAGTATGCAAATGCAAGTGAGAGCTTGTTAATGGCAGACAACATCAAGTTCAGTGTGAAGACCAGAAGAGATGCTGATCTGAGCAGTTCATTTCCTGTGTGAAACAGCATACACATTCAAATTCACATTTATTAGCATTCACATTGAAAGGTCACAATCTGTCATTTACACCTCTGCCAAACAGTTTGTGCCAAAAAGGAGACACACGTGAACACAGGTAAACAAAATAACAAGACAAACTTTATCCTATATTTCTGGTAAGTGATTCTTATTTTTCCAGCAATCCTCACTCCAAAGTGCACATTCAGCTATAAAACTCAACAATAAGTCAAATTGTTAACAGGTTCGAATCAAGTTGTAACCAAAGTGAAAAAGTACACCGACAGCTCAAGGTTAGAAATGAGTAACATAATGATAAAAGAATTAGGATTACAAAATGGAGAGACCTTAATGGGTGAAGTAGCTGCCTACTACAAATCACAACTTACCTCACTTTAAAGAGGGATGAATTGCTAGAAGTCAAAGAATGTGTGCAAAAGTACTGCTGCAGCAACAAACATACTAAAAAAATAGCGCAGCTCTGCCAATATGCTAGTATGTGCCTGAAGCAGCTTCACACTCTTAGTGTAGGAGGAGACAACATTTCCTGTGCTCTAACAGAAACTTGTGGTAGTGTCTGTGTTAATGTTAGCTGTCACAGACTTATTGAACCACAAAAACACCACAAAAACACCTGAATGGACACAACCTTCCTGAGTATATATTGTTTTTGTTCTGAGTGAGAAGCTTGCAGATAGATATAATTTAATAGTTATAGTTTAGGTTTTTATTTTTTGAGTCTTCTCCAATAACAGAAGTAGTAAGAGTTAAATACCAGTATATATCAGATGAAGACAGACAGAAGAAGACAGAAGTCGTTGTGCTTTTGATTTGTCTGTCTGACACGGCACAGCAATAGAAAGCCTGTAACATGTTTTTGCAACAGTGTGATTGTTTTTGATATGAATATTCATGATGCACACATGACGGACAGAATATTTTCTGATATCAAGTCTCCTGCTTTCTACTAAAAGCTACTTCTCCGGCTGTGCAACTTTGTCTCTGAAAAGTGTCACCTAAGGAGCTACACGCACAACAGAAACACCCATTTATACACTGACAGAAGATGGAAGTTAATGGTATGAGTCAAAGGAATGAATGTAACCATCTCTTAATTAAATAATGTCAAGGAATAAACATGCATATTTATACACTGTATGCCAATGAATATGTACATTGCAACCTCCACCTGCTACACCCTAAAAATTCAAACTCTTTAGAGTGTGTCTGCTGAAATATCTTTGAATTCAGTTCCACTTTCCTCTCTTGCATGCGAGACAAAATAGCTACAATTTTGGACAACATGTTTAAGGAAGGGCTGTACCACACCTTCAACTGTCTCAAAAGCATGTATCAGTCCCTCCAACCTTCGATTCCCATGTTGTCTGATGAACTGTGATTGTACATGTGGCTTGGCTAAAACTCTTGGAACATCTTGGAAAAAACAGAAAACATCCACCCCAGGTGAGAGTCATCAATGTGGAAAATGTTCAATATAGTAGGTTTCATTTTTGCACAGTAATTTCCACATCCTAAGGGAAAATCTTCATGTATGTTTTATCAGTAAAACACAAATTCAAAAATTCAGGAGGACAGCTGCTGTAATGTATCGACTTACTGTGGGCTAAAACTGATTTGATGCTGCACTGCTATCCTAAAGAAACCCGACACAGAAATGACGCATCCTGGCAGTGATACAGTAATCCTAAAGTATTTGGATCAATTTATCTTCAGCATGTGAGGTGTTTGCAAATGCTACCACACTGTCACAAAGCATTGTTTGGCTAACCCAGCACTGAACTTCATTACACTGAGCCCGATTGCATCAGTGGCCTTTTGAATGACAGAATGCAGATTAGCTCTAATAACATATTCCAGGTTGGCAGCCAAACTGCCTAACAGGCAGCATGACCATGCTAGCCCTGGGCCATCTGCTTACTTACAAGGCTGCTCTCCAAGAATAGAACAGTCACACTCTAGAAGAGGTAAATACACAGGCATAGTAACAGAAACTGGCAAATGTGTGACACATGAACAAATGCAACACAAAAAGAAAGAACTAACAGCAGTGCCAGAAGAGTTGCCCATCCTGACAAACACCACTTGTCCTTCTCACATGATCCGCCTGAGTGCTGCCATTTTCATTAGCACTGCTTCCTAATAAAAAGGACAAGCTGCCCATTAACAATCATGACTCACTGCTTTCTATATATGGTTTTTAATGTCTATTTTGTACGCAAATGACAGCTCTGCCATTTACAGTACATGCCAAACAGCCTTTGAAGTGTTTCTTCATCAATCAGATGTGCAGCATTATGATGTGCCACAAAGAAATCGTTAATAACCTTTCCCACAGCAAACTATATTTCTGGATGACTAATCTCATTACAATTGAACAGAGACATACAGCGTGACTCAGATCACGACTCAATGGCTACAGCCGTTGAATTCAAACTGTTCTCAAACAAGACAGACCCAACGGATGCATCAGAAATACATCTATCACACATGTGATTCCTCACTGGTTGTGCATAGTTCATTCAAATGAAAAATATGTGAAATTGACCTTTGGAGGACACAAAACAGGTGCCAAATACCAAAATATTCTTATCTCCCTTCATAAATGCAACCTGCCCAAATGTAAACTGCTGTTTAAAACTACAACCAGATGTTCTGAGTGAAGATAACCTCCAATACACACATTACACAGATATTTTTTTTGCAATGTAACATGAAAAAGCAGCACTTTAAGGATCAGTTGATTTGAGAGCTTAGGCTAATGAATGGAGGTGAGTTCAGGCTTTCTGTTTGCATGAATAGACAGATTCCATCAAAGAGATGACCTGGTATTTCATCTTCAAATGAGGGCACTAAGATGAATGGGGATTGTTTCAGGTTAAGTAAATGGCATTTATATTTGTTTGTTTGTAGACGTTACTGTGCATTGTATTGTCTATCAGAGAAAAATATCACTATCTCAAAGTGTTTGCATTTAACTCATACTGAACTCAAAAATGGGTTCCTGTTGCATGTATTATCAACATTATGGCAGATATTTGGCTTCCTGTTTGTCACTGAGGTCTTTACAGCAGACAAAACCACAGCGTTTACATCCGCATTAGACATTCTAGCTGCTTAAAGGGCTACTCCACCAATTCAACACATCTCAGTTTATATACTGCTCAGCTTGTGGTAACAATTGCACAATGGCTCTGAATATTTTATCTAGCTCTGGAAGGAGCTTTGTCAGGTCTGAAAAAATCCTGATGATGTCACAGCCCTGTCATCAGACTTACCTCAAGGGTTACCATGTTTGAACTTGGAGATATCAAAGTTTTGTACAAACCAGGACCAAGGAGTTTGAAAGATATGGACATTTACCAGGCAGGGAGGGGATCACAAGAGAAATTCCATGTTGCAGGACAAAGTGCAGGAACACTGTAGGAATCTTTTTGAAGATTGACCCACATTCTGGACAGAAAGTCAAGATATCTCTGATATCTCTCTTCAGTTTTGAACTATACCTTAAATAGAATAGTATGAATTTAGTTACTTGGAGGACATTTTACAAGCTTGTGAAAGCATAAATTGCGGGAAAATAAATATCTGATAGTCATAGACTGTATAGTCTTTAAGTGAGAGCACTCAACAGATTTCTTGGAAAACATAGTGGTAGAATTTATTGTTGTTAATCCTGAATGCCAGCATAGCAGAGTGGAGACCAGAAAACACTAAACTGCTTTCAGGCAGCATTTTTGTCTGGCCTCAGCCATCAGAGAAAAGTCATACATCATGTTAATATTTCAAAAAGTGTGCAACATGTAAACATTTAACTACTAGTAACCATTGTCCTGCACTACCAAGCCCACTGTGTCAACACCTTATTGTGACCTGTAATCAAACACTCCGGGAAAACGAACACAAACTGTTTCCTCTCCATTAGATACAATCCTCAGATTCACTGTAACAGAGAATCCCCTTCCCACTCTAGATTCACACATAACTCAACACTCCCCTCTCAAGCCTTTCATTAAAATCCCATCAGGGAATCCCATCCAACCCAACATTTAATATTCCCCAAGTGAAACTTGAACGTGCCAATGCCAAAAACAAAGCCTTCATTGTGTTCTTGAGAATCATCCAAAAAAACAAAGAAATTCAGTTTCCATCGATCCACAAATGCCACATAGCTGCTTTTTAGCCTTACTTTAAATTATGTGAGAAAGTAGGTTTTTGTAATGTTTTTGTTTAGTTATTGTTTGACTCCGACCTGTGCCCTGATAACATCAGTAAATATCTTGCATAAAGGGTAAGAAAACAGGGAATAAAAGACAAAGAAATCAACAAAATAATTCATGTCATCCATGAATGCATGGCATCCTAAGGAGGCAATTCTTTAAATAGTGTGGCTGATGTGTGACCCTGTGCATGCGCAACTGATATATGTTGATGGTTTTTATAATTGACCATAATTTGTTTTCAAGTCTAGATTCTACACAGATTTGGCCTGTATTAAAGTTAAGTTAAAGGTTTTAATATACATTCTACACTCATGCTGATTGTTTTGCTTTACCTCTGTGATGAATTGTCTAAAAAATCCTGCAGCTGTCATGATGATACAGTGAGGAAATTAGACTTCAACGGGCATCTTTCTCCGTGTTCTTAGCAGGCACAAACAATATATCTTTATCTATCAAAATCAGAACACACTTCTAGTGAACAGTAACACCTTCAATGAAAAGTTCTGTGAAATACCAAATCTTGATGATTTGTGTTTATAGATAAGTCTTTGATTTTTATAAACTTCTATTTTAATGATTTGTCCAGGAAAAAAATGCTATCAGGTGTTTGTGCTACAAGAAGGCACCTGATCTATCTTTTTTCTTTTGCTGCCTTTAGTTTGTCTGAGCAGAGGTTGTAAGCTGTCCAGTTCGTCCTTAGGACAGTGAATTTAGGGAAAAGAAAGTATCATGTCTGTTCTTCCACTTACACGCTGTGACTGACAGCTCTTAAACACTGTCTGCTGTCTGAAAGCTCTGTTATTTTTTAAGTCTTGGTTCCCATGTGTTGAAATCCCTAGATCTCTGTCCTAGTGCAGTTCATCTTTGTCTTTCCAGAGACCAGAGATTACATTTCCACTGGCCCTTTGTTGGCTCCCTCTAAAGAGGAAGGGATCATAAAGTTTTATGCCTGCTGGAAGAGGTAAATGTTGAGTCGAGGAAGAAAAAGGCAGCAAGAGTTGACATGAATAGAGGATTAACACATGCACTATTTAATATCATCTCAAAATGTAATGGAGTACTTTATTGTGAGTGTTGCCAATTAGCATTTGTCATGTTGGCTTCAGAATATACAATACTAAGACTACTTTACTTTTAGCACCATTAAATGTACTGTAGCAATTTTTTTGTAAAATTGTCAAAAAATAAATAAACTGAAATCTTTCATTTACAAAAATATTCAGGCCCCTTCATGTGGGACTCCACACTGTGGTCAGATGCATTGTGTGTTCCTTAGTTATCCTTTGAGTTGTATCTAAATCTTTCACCTGTGGAAAATCTAATTTATTAGAATTTAGAACTGATCCTACAATTTACACTGCATGTCAGCACAAAAACCAAGACATGAAGTAAAAGAAACTCTGTATCTTCAGGAGTCCTCTGCAGAAGTGGGAGAACCTGCCACTCCCTCAGTCAGACCTCAGACCTGCAGAATGTCTTTGAGGCCGGATCCAGTCTTTCACTGCATCTCTTTCTCTCTTTCTCCCACTCTTTCATATATTTGTCCATATTTTCCCCACTTATTCCCGGACATTATCACTCTGTCGCTCTGTCAGCTGGAGGTCTGCGTGTGTGTGTCTGTGCGGGTGGGGGAGGAGTGGGTGTGGTTTGGATCAATAGCTACAATATACAAAATGAGAAAGCAAAGCCCAACACAAGAGGGACGTCATTGTGGTGCTGACTAGCATTGTGAGAGTCTACTGTTCCAAGCAGGTCTCAGTAGTGTAGGCTAACTGACCACAACCTTAGCTCAAAGCCCAAACATTTCTGAGAAACATGGAAGGAGAACTAGGAGGGTCCAGCCGCAGACCCATCCACAGCTGCAGTAAGTGGAACTGGTACAGGGTAAAGGACAAACAGCTCATAGTGCAGTAAATCACACAACCACCAAGTATGAAGTGGATAAAAACTGGCTGGTTTGAATATTTCAATGATAGATGTTGTGTAGTGCTTAATGAGAGGAAATGAGAGCTGACTTCAACTCTTGAACATGGTTCTTTATGAGTCACAGTTAGTTGCACATAATATAAAGGCTACTGCAAATAAGGTGTCCTTATTAGATCACCATTTTATTATTTAACACATTTGGTATTTGGAGATGTATGATTACAATCACACTGAGAAATATGAATACAATCACTAAAGTCAAATGATTTTTCAAGTAGTAAGAATAAAAGTCTTTATTAATTACTTTTTTTATACTGAGAATTTATACTATTTAAAACAATAAATCCAAGACTACAGAGGCAGGAACTCAAAAGAATAAACAAACATCGTCAGTATTCATGAAGAAGATTTAATATAAATAGTAAAATCAGTATAAAGTATTGTATCAATAATAAGTTAGCAGATGCATGTTAGAAATCTATTCTAATATAAGCTTCATGAGATGTTTGTGAAGTACTGTCCCAGAATCCAATACAAAGTCAAGGTATCCCATTATGCATTGAGGCATGCTGCTGCTAGAGTACTGTAGAAGAAATCACCACAAACTGGCAAATTCCGCCCTCCACCACAGCACATGACATGTCTGACTTCCTCCTGTTAGTGACTTACATGTAGAACATCGTCTCTATGGGCCCCTAGAGTGATACAATGTACAAGATGTGTTTGCAGAAATTTCTTACGTTAGACTACCTACTCCGCTTTACAAAAACACTGAAAAAAAAACAACTACAAAGTGAAACTACACAGAAAAAATGAAATAATTTACTATTCACTTGTTGATGCAACAGGAAATAAAGGAGAAGAAAGACGTCCATTTAAGATTCTACTATATACACATAGCTACAACTATAAATACATACTATAATGTGGGAAAGGATAATTTCAGTCTGTCTGGTTGTTTACTGTAAAACATGTTCTTGCCTCCTTTGCTCTCAAATTCTTTGGTCAAAAATAGGTTGGATAGTTGAACATAATGCAAACGACACATTACATCTAAGGGTGAATTCACCTTTGAATGATGTTTGAAATATTTGCATGCACCTGCAACAAATTATTTCTATAAAACAACTAGTTGTATGATATTAGGAATTTAATTACAGCAGGAAAGCCCCTCAGTACAAATGTATTCAGTGCTGCTGGTCCTAAACAACCCTAATGAAGTGTTAAACTGTGGTGATTGAATTACTTATCAGGACGCTAATCTGATTAACAACATGCAAACAATGGATGGGTGGCTTTTACTGGCGCATATTGTAATAACGTTCCATGTAAATTGGATATTAGGCAGCATTAAGAATTTGTGTTAAGTATTGTGTGCTAAACTCATAGCATACTGACACAGAAAGACAACACTTGTGAAAAAAAATACAGCTAAACAAATTTCTCCTTCAATACTGCTCTGTTGGTATTATTAATGTTGGCAGTACCCAAGTGCATTTAATTCCTGCAGTCAGTAATTTGCAAGGTCAAATGCACCACTTTCCTTATCAAATACAATGTGGTGGCTATGTGCAAAGCGAGCAGATCAGATCATTTCTGATAATGCCTCTGCATGACTAGACTGCAAATGGAGCAGAAAGTAACACCCACGATAAAAGTCTGTTTTCTTGTTACTTCACTGTGGAGCTGACTGAAATTTGCAACATCATGAGGTGTAACGTCCTAAAAAATCAATCATTTAAACTATGTAGTGCAAACTTGGTAAAAGTAGACCCTGTAATGCACTGAAAGGAAATAAGATAACTGATCAAGTTTCCCATGCCTAAGGCACACAATTAAAGCTAAGTGACTAACCACAATCTAATTTGTTGCACCAGAAGCAAGTAACAAGAGTTAGGAGAAAAGTTCTTACTGTTCCCTGTGAAAAAGCAAAACTCAAACTGAACGCAAGACCTGATCAACTTCGAAACTCACACTGAAACTGGCAGCAAACTCTCCACAGAGTAGACACAAGGGCGAGTCAAAGTTAAATAATGTCAGAACAGCTTAGGTCTATCAGTACTTGGTTAATCCAATGCACTTGATCAAAGTCAATCTGGAAACTGTCTACTGTCTGACTACTGACAAATGCTTAGGCTGAAAGAGTAAACATGACAATAGAGACCCCCAGAAACCTCTGAACTTAAAGAGTAAGAATGGCTACCCTCACTGGTCAGCACTCTGCACCATCATGGCAGATTGATTATCCATGCATGCTCCAGAGCTCAAGACACAATGGGAGGGAAAGAGAGAAAAAAGGACAGGGGAGGAGGAGAGTGTGTGAAGAAAGGGGGGGGGGGTGTAATACTGACCCCCATCTCTCCCTGATGGCTGAACAATAGGAATGGGAAAGGAAAGAGAAAAGTAGAAGAAATTAAAAAGTACATGGTCTCCACGCTAAATTAAGGGTTTGTGACAGATCTCCTGCCAAAAACATGCTCACTCTCCACTTCTCCACCCAGAAAAGTGTACTTTCTCCACAGCACGCACAAGACACATGGTAAACTAACTTTGACAGTAACAGCCTCAAAGCACCAATCCACCCCCCCCTTGTTTTTCTCTCTCTCTGTCTTTTGAACCATACTCTGCCTCGTTCTCTTTTCTCTAAAATCATTCACAGTTCTTGTAACGAGACAGGAAAGCACACTACAAACACAAAAATCAACAACTCACCCGACCCTTTCCTCTCCCTTCTCTTCTCTCTCTTTCTCTCTCAATCACAGCTCCAGCTGGTGAGGGTGGGCTGCTCCTGCTCACATGGCCACGCCCACATTATGGTCACGTGACTGCCATCCCAAGTGGCCTGGGAGGCATTTTACAGCCACACCCCTCATTCAGAGAAAGTGAATGCAGAACATTGTGGACACTACAGGCTATCTCAAACCATGTGTTATTAAGTAAATCCACTGCAGGAAAAAGCAGTTTGTGCGTGTGTGTGTGGTTTAATCAAAATAAAAGACTAAAAATAGGAAAATGTCATTTTGCCACATTACAGGAGCACTTATTATCCTTTTTTCTCGCTCTGTGTGTGCAGATGAAAGTGTTCCAATGTGTTTGCACAACACGAGGCAATGTCCTTTTTACTAACCTCTACGTGTGTGTCCATCTGCTCTCATTTGCTTCATGTGTGTCTGTAAGCTGAAAACATACCCCCCAAAACCCACCACCTCTAAAGAAATGACATGCATTGCCTTTGTAATAATCAATTACCTTTAGAGGTGATGGTGGGTCGATTTTGCTACAACGCCAGACTAGCTGCTTACCCCCTGTTTCCAGACTGTACTAACCTAAGCTAACAAGCTCTCAGCTGTGTGGCTACATTTACCAAACATCAGAGTCAGTCTTTGCAAGAAAAGAAACATAAGCTGGAAAGCACATTTTCCAAAATGTTAAATGATTTCCTCCAGAGATTATCTTTCAAAACGAAGGGTTCCTGACTAAGAGACAAACATGCTGTACAGTTGCCATTGATGGTTTTACACGCTCTGTGCTGCTGTACTTTTCTTTTTTGTACACGGTGACCTGACATTCTTGCATAAAGAAAAATGAAATACTCATAGCTGACTGACTCAAGCTGCACTGAAGTAAGTACTGGCAGAGAAACAGAAGACACTGGTTTCAAAACCCAAATGTTCACTGGAAATTTGTATCGCTCTGGTGTACATCCTGTCTTTCAGTTCACCCACAACAAAGATTTATCACAACCAGCGTGCTTAGTGCGAAATATGAATGCAGTCATTGTTAAGCAAGGTACAGCCAATGCAATGTTTTGTAAGAATAGATTTTATAAGATTAAAGAAAGATATAGGTTATTAAATTATTTGAGCTCGACTGACTGGAACAAGAGAGTGATTCATTTGTTCCTCTGTTGGCTCAACATTTTCCATCAGCATGAAGAATGAAGGCCTGAGAGGTTTTCATAAAATTCAGCACAAATGCTTCCTTCCTGTGAAAGCTGAATCTCAGAATTGGCTGTGGTTTTGTTGTGAATGTGAATCTGCAGAAGCATGAATGTATCTATGAGTATGTGTATACTGTAGGTACTGTAGGTGAATCTGTGCTGCATGCTACCTACTGTAATACAATCTTCACAAGGATGTCCTGCTGTTGAAACATCAATTAGAAGACGCAATGTGAAATAATTTTACACTTAAATTGTTTTTACACAACTGAGTCTTGGTAGACATTAGCTTCCTATTCCCAGATTGAAAAGCAGATCTTGTGTAGGTAACATAAGCTGCTTTTTGGAATACATTTTACTGTCACTTCACTTGTGGACCATGTTTAAACAGCAATTAGGTGCCCATTAAAACATTTTAATGACCCTTGGTTCAGTTTCTACTATCAGTACTCAAGGTTGTCAAAATTTTATCAGCTGGTATTTTAATCGATATATTTATTGCAGAAATTCATTGCAGCAATCAAGATTAGCAACGGACTTTCTCTCTGCAAATTCTTTTCAAATTCTTGAAGTCAGGATCCTAAATATGTCACAGGCCTATTTGCCTAGGCATAAATTCAGACATATTCCCAGAATATGTTTTTCATATACAGTAGCTGTCACTAAAGAATAAACAGCACCGTCAGTATGAATCCCATGACCCACAAGTGTCAGAAGTTGACATTTCTTCCTGTGGGATCTTAAGATCAAAGTAGAGATCTGCTGTATGAGCATTACCTTATTACTTCTGTAAAGAGCCTATAAAGCACCTTTGAGCAAAACATTTATAGCAAATAAATCAAAATCTAAACTTGGTAATAAGCGATTAAGTGCAAAGAGAATGTGTGTTTACGTGTATCCAATGGACAATCTCCTTTGAAAAACGCATGCTGTACCATATGGTGGGGGTGGGGTTTGGCTGAAAAAGTAATGAGCGAGAGGGAGAATGGGAAAGAGGAAGAACATCTGGCTTGGCCTGGAAATCTAGGGAAGATAGCTGAGTCTGTTGGAGACTTCCTGTTGTGTTTTTTTTTTTTGCTGTGGTTACTCTGCTCCCCTGTGGTGCACATGGAGACAACATGTGTGATGAGTGAAGATGGTTTATCTCAACGCTCTAAAGTGGCCTCTCAAACTCAACCTCCCCTCTGTTTGATGTCACTGGACATACATTAACAGTGCAGATGGTTAATGTGTTTGTGTATCTAAACTGTTTCACATGTTGACAGTAAAATGCTTCCCTCCTTCAGGTTTATTCCTCAGACTTCTGTAACTTAGGCGTATGTCTAATTTTCATCAGTTTTTTCTTTGTTTTTATACTGATGTCCACAGAGAAGATAAACTGAGCAGATTTTGTGGTCTGAACATTTTTTTTATGAGCAAGTAACTTTCCAAATTGTGTCTTTCTCACCACAGCTTTTCCAGCTGGACTGCTTGATACAAAGAGCTATCGCCAAGAACAATGCAAGAGAGAGAGAAACTAACTAACATATGCTCCGATGATTCCACTTTTTCTAAAACCACAGTAACACATAAACAAGAACTTGTTTGTTCAACCCAAGAATATGAAACAAAGGTTATAGTAAGCAGTGCAAAATACTGCGTTGGCAGATTTGTTTTCAACGAACCATGAGCTTTGCAATAAAAGAAAAGAACAGATAAAGATTCAACCAACATCTTGGGATGTTTCTGTAAAACCTTTTCCCACATCCCCATCTGAAGAGGATACATCATGCTTAGAACTGATTGGCCTTAATGGAAACCAGTCATCTCTCCTGCCTCTGCTTAATGGTAGTCTTAAACAGCCAAGCTCTCCCACAGACACAAAAGACAACTGAATAGATACTCACAAAGGTTTTCCAGGTTGTGGTTGTATATCTCACTGCAAGTAGAAGCCATTTCTGTGTTCAGCCTGTTTGTGTCTCTTCTCTATCTAGTTTCCAGAAGGATTTAAACAAAAACAAAAAAAAACCTGATGAAGCAATAGTTCTCAGCCTCTATGGTTAGTCTTTGTGGTCTCTGCTGTAAATTTCTACACAATTCTGAAAATGACCGAGAGCTAACTGCTAACGATGACCACACACTCTCTGTTTCTGACGTTCTGGACTCGAAGCCTTCCCTGATGAACAATAAACACAGCAACTCCAGGGGATCGGCCTTCTGGGGAATCCCTGGCCCCTCACTGAATCTGCGGGGGTAAAGGATGAGTCAACTCCAAAAATGAAGAGAAGACGGAAGGAGCTCTGTGATTAAACTGTTTTTGCGGCCGCTGCATCTTCCAGAAGCATCTAACCAAGTTATGATGCTAATTATCTATAAAAGAAACCTTCCATGTGAAGAGACAAGAAGGCAAAGAGAGATGGAGAGGGAATTTCTGCTTTTACAAATCATGAACTATCCTCTTTTAAAATTGGACAAGTGGTATTATATTCAAAATTTGAAAGAAGCACTTCAGTTCACCACTAAATAAAGTCTGTTTTATTTTACCAGTGTGTTAACACAAAGCAATTCATCTGAAACTAACTGCCCTTTCCACTAAATCTTCAGTTGTGTGTTCATCTCAACTATCTACCTCCTGTTCTAACGTCTGATATTGATGTCTGCAGTCTGCTGTAGCATCACAAAGCACTTCCACGACTGAGGCTGGGGGTGAAAGTTCACCCAAAGCTCCTCCAAGCTCTACTGCAAAAGCTTTATTCCACAGATGATATTGTTCTTCGAAGAAACTTGCCTGTAAACCACAAAGCTGTGTTTATATTCTCGTAATCCCGAAATCATCACTGGAAAGTTCAGTTACGGCATGAGACCCAAGCCAATTTTTACTAAGTTAAGACTTGAGTATCCTTAATGCTTCAATAAAAGCTTCATGTCCATTCAAAACTAAGGCACCAATCAGGCAGTCAGCAGCACAGCTGCACAATCTGAAACATTCATCTCTGAGATGAAAAGACTACTACAAAACGTGTCTTTTACAGGCCTGCATTAAGCTGTTACCAAATGCTATATGTTATGCAGTACATACAGAGGGTTTTTCACACCGTGGAGTTTAAGTGACACAACTTCTCTACTGAGATAGAAATAAGGATTTTATAATCTCACAGAACTGACAGCCAGCAAATAGCGTAAATAACATGACACTTCCACATATTTTAGTGGACCATTATGTTTGGAATGTCTCCTGCTGGTACAAAATTGTGATCCACATTTTATATGTGTTGCATCAAGTCACATGACAAGAGTTGTGCATCTGTGGTTTCAGGCTTTACTTTTGAATAAAAAAAAGCTCAATGTTATAGAGGAAAAGTTAGTTTTGAATAGTTTCTTTGCAAGATCACTTGTAATTGCAAACCAGACTCTATGCATGTTTTTTGTATGCTACAGGCTGGCAAAGGTTTGCAAAAAAAGAGTTATATTTAGATTTTATTGCTGGACAATTATCTTAGTCTAAATAACTAGCCTGTGACACGTTATTGATCTGTGATATGAGTATTTATGACCAAATAACTTGAGAAAAGACAGTGGCAGTAATGAAAATTAAGTAATAATTAAGATACTGTGATCAGATGGCTGAAAACTGCTGCATCATCATAAAGTAGGACACATACGCAACTGCATAAGCATTTTTAGTTGGTGGAACATAAGGGACAAGACTGCACACTCTAATTATTCATTTTCTACACATGCTCACTTCAGACAGACACACTACCTCACACATGAATCCCTCTGCCCCCTCATCTTCTCTTATCTTCTCATTTCAGCAGATGGTGGGACTGTGGCGCAAATGGCCATCTGTCTGTGCACACACAAACACACACACACAAACACACACACATTGCTTTTTTTTCAGTACATCTTCTATCAACCAACAAGTGGGCCAAACATCATTAGCAGAGAATGTGGAGAAAAAAACTGTCCTCACACGAACCTCTCTGCTTCATTAAAACCACTCTGGGTGTAAATATAAAACTGCTGCTTTCCAGATGGTCCAATTGAGCAAGATGGTTTCAAGTAATTCACGCACCTACATCAAAACTCTTGTTAGCTTCAGAAATGGAATTACAGGTCTGTATGATGATGATGAAGTATGTAATAGTGCATTTGAGGACAGGTAGCCCTGCAGTTCAGTCCTCCCAGGTCAGCTATGTTGGATTAATAATAGTGGGAAAAAAAGTATGACTCATACTGGCATGTTTTTTTTCCATTTCAAGGACATGCCTCTGGCTTTGTTTTTTTTATTTTCATGACCAAGATAAGAGACATGATTTTTCCACCTGTTTCTTGGACAAAAGAACAACAGCAGAGTCTCATATCTGGATAAACAAGACGGAGGATTCAGCCGGAGATGGAGCAAATTAATGAAGATAATATCAACTGCGACGAAACATTATCTTGGTTTGCTTCATTACGCTCTGATGGCAGATATCCTACTATCTGTAATCTATCTAATGGTGATGGGAAAAGGTTGATAAAGGTGGTTTTTGTGTATGTATCTAATGTTAGGCTGTTTGGTTATAGTCCCTGTGGAGGACAGTGTGACCAAAGCCATGTTACCAGTCTGAGAGGAAGTGGGAACATGTGTGTTGGAACATGTATGTAAAGGTGAAATATGTCAATCTGTGAATCAGCTTAACAGCATACTGGAGAAAGTGATACAAGAGCGGGTGTTTACTACAGTTGTGGGATTTGGCAAGATGACTAAAAAGGACAAAGGTCTTCCTGCAGTGGTGGGAAACTTCTTTAACCCTTGACTTCCCCCAGATGCTCAATGTAAACTCCAACTTCCGAAAGCCTTATCTGGGGGAGAGGACAACTGTGTGTGTTTGTGCAGTGTGTGTATAGTGTGTGTGTCTATTTATTTGGGGCAGAAGGGCTGTCCCTTTCCCATTTTTTCTCAACTCCTCCTCCTTCCTTTTCCAATGTTAAGATATTCAATAAAAAAAGAAAATCCTTTTTTGTTTTCTTAGTGTCAACCCACTTCAAAGAGCTGTGTGACATTGTTTTGAATACGTGTCTTTTCTAGTGATATATTAGAGTGTTAAAAACGTTCATCAGATGTGCACAGGAAGCAGTTACGCCAACGTAGTCTGGGCGTCTGACCCTGGAGTTATGTGAAGTTTTATCAAGCTCGGTCCACAGAGAGATACCACATTTGTATGTCATCATAGTTTATTTTTACTTTAAAATTAAAGTACCTTTAAACTTCATTTTACCTGCTAGTAAGACTCTATGTCTAACCAGATTTTACCTGTCACACACTGCCTCCTGGTGGATTGTTGAGGAAGCACACACACACTGAAAAATGTAATAATAAAAATCAAGTAAATGAAAAGTGCCACTTGTCACTCTTATTACTGTGGGGCGATTTTAAACTGAAAAGACAGACGTAATAGTCTAAAGGCTGACTGACGTCAAGTGAGCAAGACTTCACATTATCTGGCAGCAAAGCAAAGACAAAATCATCTTAGAAAAAAGCTAGAAATATTATAATTTAGCATTTAAGACTGATGGCTGGGGGCTCAAGTCTGCTGGAGACCTTTGTTAAAATCTTGAAAGTGCTCTTAATTACTGATATCCTTTTATATTATTATTTTTTTTAATTTTGCAAAGAAAAAAGAGGAGCTAAAGAGAAACATAACTATGATATTTAAGCCCTGAGTTCAAAACTTTATCACACTACAGCTTAACAGTATGACAACTGTTTAGCCTCATAAAACACATCACAGTGATGTTGTCAGCAGGACGTTCTCATCAAAAGCATGCAGGCAAAATCTCTTTCTTTTTTTTCTTTGGTTAATTAGCTGACAGGTCACACTGAGTAATGGTGTGGGATCAGTAAAGAGTAATTACACTGGGAGGGGATTGACCTCGGATATGCCTTCCCCTGAGGTTAACTATGTCTGTGTGTCCATGTGTGTGTGTGTGTGTGTGTGTGTCAACAGAATGGAGACAACAAAAGTCAGACACAAATTTGAGATGAATAAATTGTGTTAGCGCTTGTGCACGTGTGCCCCTTCCTGACCTACAGACATGTAGAGACAAATTGCCTACTGTGTTATACTGGCCCCTATTCTCCACTTTTAAAGGTCAATCCAAATAAAAGACAAATGGCTTCACTTGCTGCTTCTCCCTTAATGACTACACCTAAATTAGGAAAACAAAGTTAAGACTAAATTATCAGTTTATATGGGCAACGTAAGTATAAATTCTGCAAGTTCAGCATACAGCATCTGCCAGGCTGAAATGAAGATATCTCTTTTGTTCTTAACCATCACAACAGGAAGACAAACCACAATGGCCCCGCATGAAGTGGTTCCTCAGTAACACCCTTTAAATACACATTTCTGAACTATAGCTGAAAGCCACACTATTTATACCATTGATTTCCTGTCCACTTTCTTTATCAATCTAGTGATTTCATTTAAGGACAAATCTGTCTTGATTCTTTGAACAGGTTTTTCCTTCTTATCACAATAAAACACAAAAGGAGTTAAATGAGGTTATTGGCTGTGACCCCAGTGATAACCCACCAATTAGTATTATCCCAGTGATAACTACACTATTTATGGTCAGCCTCTCTATCAAATGAACTCTCCAGAGTCTAGTTACTGTAAAAGCAAGGAAGTCCATCTTTGGTGTTGAAATGAAAGCAGCTCTTTGTGTCCACGCTCCAGTATAACAATGTCAAAAAGGACACAAGCCCAATTTTTGTCCCTTGTCCCTTCTAGGTTTCAGCACAAAAATGAGCTGCAAATAATAGTCCCCAGACAAAGTAACATCTCTTAAATTTAAAACCTCATCTGAGAAGTGATTATAAATGTGCTATTTCTGACCACAGGTGGTCTATGCTTTTCTCTGTAAAGATAGAGCTCTATAGATAGATAGAGCTCTCTCTGCAGACTTTGATGGGTTGATGAACAGCAGACCTGTCTGTCAAGATAACGTTCCTCATCTGGCTGAACACACAGAAGCAGACCAGATATCAATCAGTATGAGTCTAGTGTCTGTAGCCTGAAGTGAACCTGGTGGACAGGTTTTTCTTACATGTGCTACTGCAATTTACTTATTACTTAACACATCCATTTAATCTCATAACATAAAGCTTTTTTTCTTTTTTTCTCTATCTTTGGAAGCTTTGTGGCTTTGGGGGAATAAAGTGGAATACATTTAGGAAGTGCTTGTCTATACCACAAGTTTATAATGACTGATTTCTGAAAAGTATACATTATATTTGATGGGGGATTATATACTGAGGTTACTGAGGACTTTTCATGCTGTGAGCA
>JAUMHL010000001.1:15608067-15620915 GCA_032362345.1 Sandelia bainsii
TTTTTCTTGCTTCCAGGACTTGAAGCTGAGAGCCTTTTTTATGCCTTTACATTACAGCAAATGGAAATTTAAAAATGTTTTGTGCGTCATTTTATACATATCCATCCATCCATCCATTTTCTTAACCGCTTGTCCTCGTAAGGGTCACGGGGGGTGCTGGAGCCTATTCCCATTTTATACATATTTCTCAGCAATTCATTTTGACATATTTATTATCTTTGGAAGCTTTGTGGCTTTGGGGGAATAAAGTGGAATACATTTAGGAAGGATTTCTGAAAAGTATACATTATATTTGATGGGGGATTATATACTGAGGTTACTGAGGACTTTTCATGCTGTGAGCAATGTGGATTGGTAAATGTAAATGTAAAAATGTTTGGTTGTGTGACCTTTACTGATATCAAACCCTCAAAATGACCAACTACCGTCAAACTGCATGTTGTAACAGTCTCAAGTCTCCCACATAACAATTGACTGTATCTCACTCTCTGTGATGCTTAGACCAAAGTGCTGAAGGATGTTGGCTAGGAAGCTGACTGACTTAGATCACATGACCTGTGAAAGAGGAAGTGCACTGCAGTGAGGTCACACAGCAAGGGAAACAATCACCCTTACAGAACACGGAAGGAACCACAGGATACTCTACAGTACGTGCACGTGTGTGTGTGTGCGCGCAAATGATGTGTGTTGTCATTTTCTCCTGGATAAAAACTCTACGGGCAAGACAGAACCTTTTCTAATAGACTTCTGGAAACACAGATATTTTTTTAAATGGAGACAAATTTAGCAAATTTTTACACAGGCCAGTATAACAATAAGTATTCATGCATAGAATATGTTACATTAATTTCATATGTGTGACTGGAGTATTATATTTAAGTGTTGTTGTTTCTTGGAGTGGGTCTCTTCATTAGAGCCTCTGGGGCCCTCCAGAGAAGTCACCCTTCCTTTAAACCTTATTAGGGTCTCTCCCTGCCGACAAATAAGTTGCTACAATTCTAAAAGTGAACAAACACACAGACACAGTCTAGAAAAGTATAGTTAAATGCAGTGGAAACATTAAGGCAATACTAATGATAAATAGTGATATGGGTAAACTGATTTATCCAATCCAATATACAGTTTCCCCTTTTTACTATGGTTTTTTGATATGCAAGTTTGTTATAGTGACACACTGTATGTAAAAATCAGTTATTGCAAATTAAATTTCATACAATGCCCTAAATCAACAGTACTAGTATAGTGTTTGCTGGTTAAATATTAATTATTGCACTTATTCTTATTTACAACATAGCTGATAAACCATAAAACATTACATTACACTTTCTCCAGGAAATAAATGTACGTCAGTATAAAAACCCCACCCAACGTGTGTGTATAGAAATGTTGAGGAAAGGTTAATCGTTAGCATTTTCTACAGTATATTATCTTACCTTACTAAATACAAACACACTGTAACACCAGTACAGTACGTTTCTTCACGCAATGTCACAAACTGCATCATAGCAACTCATGAGGGCTAAAGTCTGTCCTTCTGTTGCATCTAGTTAAACTGTGACTGTAACTCTAATTACTTATTTGACTGCCACACTACTGTTCTTGTGCTGCCAAGGCTAGGCTTTCATCACATAATCCCGGCTCCAATAGTGCATTAGGAGCAGACAAGGATCACCACAAACACAGACACACAGTCTGCTGTTTCTCCTGACAGACAGGACTCCAAGGACATGGTTACTTGTATTACCGACAGACATACAGACAACAGATTAATCAAACTTTCTGCTCCTGTAAGTAAGAGATCTGATACTTGGGTTAGTCTGTTAGCTCAGAGTGTAGAAGGAGAAGGGAGATATGAAGAAAGAAGAAAAAAACGTGAAATCTGGAAGAACGTTTTTACTCAGTGGGGTTTGAAAAGAGTGAAAAGCTTTTCTCATCACAAAAGAAAACGTAATTTGGTTTTATTTGAGTTTAAGAACCTATTAGACCTTCTCACTGATGACAGTATGACACCAAACCAGCAAGTATATGTTAAAGGAGCCACAAAACCAAAGTTAAAATAGTTATTTACTGTATTCTCTGATTAAGGTTTTACACAGAGTCTTCGTGAGTCAGAGTCTACGTGAGAACAAAAGGAAGCTTTGTATGAACAAATTAGAGCAGTTCCAACCATGAGTATCCCAGAAAGTATGCAACTCAATAGCACTTGTAACAAACAAGGGTCAGTAAAGAGATATATGGTACAAACAAATTCCATTAATTAAGAAGTTCAGTATCTTGTATTAGGCATAATATTTGGATTTGTGTAATGGCTTGTTTTTTTACGAGGTGACAACAGCATACTTTATCATTAATACTAGTGGTAATACAATTACATGTCAGATTTTACAGAGATTTGTATTTGGTATTAATTTGGCCTTTAAACAAAAATATAATCTTATTTTTTTTAATGAAGATTCTGTGTTACTCTTCAGCAGCAGGAAGGTCTTAATGAAGAGACAGAGTAACAACAGGGTGGTGACAATTTCCAGCTTTATCCACCATGACTGAGCACACAAGCAAACCAACAAGAAATCATGTCACCAAAAGGAACCACTGATTACCACTTTAGGGTTTTCAGAAAAACACAGTATTTCACAGTTGTTTTCAATGACTGTAAGCAGTGCTGGTGACAGTTTCAGCACACTGTATGACTTATTAGTGGACTTACTGTCAGGGTTGGGGGATTTACGTCCAGCATGGCTAGGCGAGGAGCAGCGGAAGGTGGTGACGATGGTGTGGTGAGGGTTTGGGTGGTGTGGGTGGTGCACTGCTGGGTGGTGGCCATTGTTCTCCGGAGGAGCTTTGGTGATGCTGATTTCAGGTTTACGTACATCCCCAGGACTAGGGGGCTCAAACTTGCGTGTGTGATTCTGCTCAGGGATGCGGCTGGTTCCGTTATTGTTACTACTGCCCTCATTGCGGCGTATCACTGGGGAGTCAGTAGGAGTCTTGGCAAAAGTGACCTCCCTCTTGTGGCTCATCTCTGGGGTCTTGGAGTGGCCCAGAACTTCAGGGCGCTTCAGGGCACTGTTTGCCACTAAGCGTGTGGAGGCAGGACTGGTGATGTTATCCACCTGCTTGCTGGAGGAAGATGAGATGTCAATGGAGAGTTCGGATCGGCGTGACACAGGTTCAGGGGTCTTGGAGCCTCCCCCACCCATGATGGACCGGGGTTGGGTATAGTTGAGGTTGTTGTTGTTGGTGGCAGTGGAGGCTGTGCCCAGATCACGGTAGTAGATGCTGGTAGGAGACATGGCATTCCGGTGAGGGGAGTTTGTTGTCCGGCGGGAGCCGGGGGAAGAGTGAGATGAAGTGTCGACATCCTCCACCTCAAAGGACCTCTTCAGAGCTGCATGTGAGGCACAAAGACAACATATCAGTCATATGGTCAGGCTGATTAATCAGTGAGTTTTCTTCTGGGAAACTTTGCAGCATTTTTCACAATATTTTGACATTTTCTTTTCAAAATCCATAATAATCAGACAATTAATAATCAGAATTGCCATAAGATCTTCCAGTGTTTAATGGAAAGTCTATAAAGTACAGAACCAGAGCAAAATGTACCTAGTTACTTTCATCTTTGCATAAAAACACTAAAGCACATTGACTGAGTGTTACATTTGTTTGATCAAAATAAGCTCAACTTATAAACCATTTATAGGTCTAAATTGCTGTTTATGGGAAGTGGGGCAATATCATAAAATATTCATCAAAAAGGTCATACCAATTAATTGAGTAGTAAGCTAAGTTAACTGTTTTAGAAAAACACATTATGAATAGCATCCAAGTATTAAAGTGTTTGAGGTTTGGTGGTAGAGTAGCTGCAGAAGTCATTTTGGTGGCAACACAAAAGAAGCAACATGCTCGAGCAATTAAACAATACTTACAAACCATACAAACCATACCATAATTATGTTTCCCATCACCAGCAGTTTTCACTGCAGTGTATATCATGTTTAAGGGGATTCATACGTTGTATTGCCATGACTTTGATGTTATGTGTGTGTGGTACACTACAATTTTAAAATTCCCTTGTGTTACCCGCTGCCTTTGAAAGCATGTTTCACGACATGTTATAATGCATGCAATCAGCCAAGCGTCTTTCACTGCCAAACATTTAGTCCCTGTTTTTGAGCAACATGAGCACAGAGAAAGAGGCACATCCTTCCCCTCGGTTAGTTGTGGCGTGCGCGAATAACTGCCCTGTCTAAGATGAAGATACTGAGGGACAGAATCACCCCCTGGGAAGAGGGCACTTGCTCAAAATCAACTTGAATTTGACTCCTATAATGGAGTTGCTGTGCCAAGCCAGTGGCCACGAGCTGGTATCATAGCGACACACTAGTTAGACCAGTCCACTCACGCACACCCTCAAGAACATCTCTTGTTTCCAGCAATCCAAAACTAAAAATTCAAACTTAGAGCATCTGATCTGTTTGTGGCTAACATATGCACATGTCTTTATATAGTTCTACTCAAAGTGCTTGTAAAAACAAGTTAGTGTGCATTACAGGAATATAAATGTATTTATTTTAACCAACTACACCCACAGGAAGGGACTCATGCCCCAGCCCCACTGTTCTCTGTTTAAATCTAAAACTCTGTTATGGGCTGCAGAGCTCAACACAATCACTTCAAAGCTTTAAAGTCTCCCCACACACATCAGACAGCACCACTAATCTAATTTACTGCCATAAGCTGCTTCATTCTAACATGGTGGCCATCTGACACAGTTTATCCCCCTTAAAAAAATATTGGCTGCAGATGACCTCTCGTGTTAGTAAGACTCACCAAGGATGCTCTTGTTCACCACAGGTATAAATGGATCTGTTCTCATGTCTTGGAGTTTATGCTGATTTGTGCTACAACGCTCTTTAACTCCCACACCTCCATGTACACCCTTTATCTAGACCTTAAAGCACAATTATCTTTCATTTTTGGTATTCATGTGCTGCAGAAAACAAGTTTTAGAAGTGTTGCTAAGGCTGTAAGGAAAGTTTTAGTGGCTCCTTATGCTATCCTTAAGTGTTAACAACAGAATAAACAGTCACTCTCCCCTTACATATTTTCTATGGTAAAGTTCAGTAAGATACCATAAACCACTTAAAATCCATCCTTTGATAGATACACATATAAAATATGTACAATAATAAACTTTGAGTCCAATCCCACATTGTCACTGAACTGGGTCCTTTTACCCCTGCTTTCCTCTGTCTTGTGTTTTATGGTTGCTGAGAGGGAGTCCAAGGCTGTGGCTACTTTAAACTCCGGCCAGAGAATAAGTTGGTGCTAAAATGGGACTTCAGATTTCATAAAGACTTTAAGATGGTATTGTGTAGCAGTTCATTTTAACCTCCTCTGAGAGCACTTTAGGAAACAATATACACTCTTGACACTGGCTGTACATTTTGAAAGAGCTATACATGTGAGAATTACAGCTGAACATGAGAGAATATCACAATCCATACTAAGGTTTTGTTGAAATAAAAGAACAGGATCAAGATGTTGTTTTGCCAGTGACCTGTTAAGTAATCTTAAATAAGTATTTCGGTTCTTGGCTGCTTTGTGATTATATACCCTCAGGCATGAGACCACAGCAGACGACTTGAGTGCTTTTCTCTCTAGCTGGTTGTATTTAGAGACTGTGCAGTCAAGTGTATGTGATTTAAGACCAAGAGTGAATTTAAATCTTTTGTGCATTTGTTTTATCTGGAAATACAGAGAATGGAAAAAGGCACCAAGGCATGTCTCACTTAGATAACTCAGCTCTTATATATCACACTCCTTCCCACAGTTTCCTGGGTTTTTTAGTGTTTGTGTGTGTGTGTGGTCAGTGGTTGTTTATTATTGTTTTTTTATGTTCAGCTAAAACAAACATCAGAATACATACAAGGATCTGAGAATACAATTTGAATTTCTCAAGTACAGGATCAGGGAGCAACAGGAGCAGTATTTGTACATAATTGTGGGACTGACAGATGGATGAAGCAGTATCATTCCCCCTGAAACAGCATTCCCAGACTATGAGCTGGAAACGAGAGGTCTAGTCTACCTCAGAGGAACCTCATCATCAACAGCCAGGAGTCTCGTCTAACCATGTCCCTCCACTACCTATCATTGCTCAGTGTACAGCATCTCATGGTGTCTCTTATGGAGGATTATATCAGGATTATTTGTGCAACAAAAAAAAAGATGGAAGCAGCTGTGAACCTTACTTTGGTTCATGGTCATTTGTCCCAGTACAGCCCAGGTGTTAGGCTATGATGCCTCTGTATCATCTGTGTCAACTGGGTCATCACTTACTAGTCAAGGGCATCCCAATTGATAAACATAAACATTCAGTATCATCTTAGCCCAGATGCACTACTGAGAGATAGTCAGTTTTGAGGGTGGAAAACAAAAAGAGAGAGAAGAAAAAAAATAAAAATGTGGGAAAAAGTTGGAAAAAGATGCTGCACAAGAAATGGTCAAGACAAATATCTATGTGTCTATCTATCTATCTATATGTATAGATAGATAGAGTTTCCAAATCAAATCAATATTTGGTGTGGTTAGCATTTGTCTTTAACACCATTTCTCCTCAGTATACTTGTGCACAGTTGACGATACTTGGAAGTGAGATTGTTCCAAATACCCTGGAGAACTTGCCATACTGCTTCTCTGGCTTTAGGATGTGTCTTCGTGAAATACCAGACTGACTCCATGATGTGGAGATTGATGCACTGTTTTCTGTTTATTAATAATTAATTCTGATGATTAATTAGTCAATGAACCTGAAAACTTGATAACTTAACTCAATACCTCTCAAAATAAAAGACTGAAAGTGAAGGAATAATGCATTCTGAACTCCCAGACTTTTTATTTAAAACATATGGGAAAAGTGCTGAGTTTGCCTTAGTAAATAAGAACAGATCAGAAAACAGGACAGTTTATAACTAGTAAATCCTAAAAAAGGGGAAGTAAAAAATGAAAGAATACAGATATGTACAATAATAAACTACACCAGTAATTTAATTAATAAAGGATGTACATTCTTGTACTTAGACTTGAGCTCATTATGAGTATCATAATTCTAGTCTCAGGCAGTAAGTCAAGAAATTTGCTCCCTGTCAACTGCTGGTTATAAACCATTTTACACATAGTGTAGTTATTTGATCTCAGTAGCCACAGAGTACAAGTCACTGTGGTCAGACCAGGAAAAACATGACCAAACCTCCCATCCGACAAGACAAGGCCAAACAAGAAATGATAGAATTTCAAACCATGGTATTTTGCTTGGTCAGATGAAGCCTTAATGCCACACTGTCAAGTACACACTTCCTCTTACTGCCCACTGATGGTGTTGGGTTTACTAATACTGACCCGCAGCAGTGAAGCTTGCTGTTTCAAATTTACTGCGTGGTTCCCTTCTGGTCAGGCCAACACCCTGTGTCCATCCAGCACAAAGGAATTCTGGGAGTCATATAGATGTTTTGTAAAGATGAAAGACATGATAGCTGAAAGAAGTTGGTGCAGAGCTGGGATCAAAATTTCCATCTTTTCTCCAGTAATGGTGGTCAGCTATGCAGGACGCATGTTTATATTGGTCGTAGTGCTTCACTACTCCCCAGGCCTCAACCTTTGACAGGTAAAGCCTTGTTCTGTTTCTTTGATCAGCTCTTGGCTAATCTTATTCACGTACAGACTGATTTACATCAGTGACTAGTTTACGTATGGAGAGAGTGGCTGCATTCCACTTAACACCTCTAAATGTACACAGTTTTGACTTTCAGCAAAGCCCTGACAAAAAGGGACAGTGGGGAGGGGATTGTGGTAGGCAACATGGACTGATACAGAACAAATTACACATGCAACTAATTGGAGCTCAGTGACTTCAAGGCAGAAACTTTTCAGACAGAGCACTCTTTACTGTATGAATCATGCATCCTGACACAACAACAAGTTTCAGCCAAAACAAAAATCATTTATCAAGAAGGCAGGACACTGAAACTGCCAGTAAATTAATGGGTAAGGAAGATAATGATGCAGAGCTTTCTCTGCAAACTCTGGGTACTTTGTGTGTATGTGTATATTTACAGTATGTGTGTAGCCAACCTTGTACCTTAAAAAATTTAGTTTCTATATAACTCTTTTGTAGGGAATGTAATTTCAGTCAGATTACATTTCATATTAACATAATAAGAATATAATGTATGTAAATGGAAAGTTGCAAATAACACACTAAATGTAAAAATATAGAAAAGTCTTTCCCAGACAATGTATTTGTTTTCTGCCATAATACCTGATTTTACAGTACAACATCAAGTTTGTTTGACTAAAGTGTTGTTACATGTTTTTATGGTTATTTTAAGACACTCACAGCACTTGGTTCAGGCTAGGGAAAGACTGTGGTTTGGGTTAATAGAGAAAGCTATTTAAACAAAACCATAATCTTTCCCTAAACTTAACCAAAGTGCTTCCCAAAAAGCTGACCACACATGTAGTGTGTTTGTGGTTTAGTTGTATAGGAATGTAATTTTTAGGCAATGGGGTTGGTGTAACCTACATTATGTGATGATGGTACAATAACCAGACTGAGTCAGACTGAGTAACAAAACATACAACTAAATGCCCTGTACAGATGACCATCATATACAGTACATAGAGAAATCTAGTTGTTTTCATACTGACAATGCCTTCTGTGTTTTTTTCTGCCACTTTAATGTGGTTTAATATAACTGTCTTAGAATAAACAGGACCATAGGGAACTGTTATGAAAGTGTTGTATTTACTCCACTCAAACCAACTTAATAACACACTGGCCTCTGCCAGGTTTTAAAAAATGGTACCACACACAAGCACTTTCTCAATTTCAATGTTAATTTCCTCTCTGTGTCCACATGCCACACTGGAGCAACAACATGGCACCTATTAGCACATAATCAGGCCAAATACCTAGGGCTGAACACTAAGTTTAGGTTGGCAAACTTAGCAAGAGTCTGCGTACTACTCTACAAAGCCTCTCTGAATATACAAATAAGGGTATATTGTTGGCTTATTCTCTGTTGACTCATAAAACAATCAGTCACAACATTAAAACCTGCCTGGACTCCTCAATACCCCTGTAAGGTGTCAACAGCATATCCTTTAAGTCCTGTAAACCGCATGGTGAGGCCTCCATGGATCAGACTTGTTTTTCAAGCCCATCCTACAGATGCTTGATAAGATTGAGATCTGGGGATTCAGAAGGCCAAGACAACCATTTCTGAACTTTGCACTGTGTCATGGCATATTTTACTGCTGAAATAGCCCACTGCCATCAGGGAAGTCTATTGGCATGAAGGGGTGTGTACAGTTTCCAGTGATGTTTAGATAGATAATATGTGTCATAGTCTCTCGGCAGAACAATGTTCAGAGCATCACACTGCCTTTGCAACCTTCTTTCCATAGGGCATCTTGGTGCCATCTCTTTTACAGGTACACATGCACCTGGGCGTCCACATGATGTAAAAGAAAACAGGATTCATTAGACCAGGCTACCTTCTTCCATTGTTTTATGGTTCAGCTGTGACACTCACATGCGCACTGGCACTTTTGGATACTCTGACCAGTCTGCACCTTCACAACTCCATATGCAGCAAGCTGTAGTATACTGTGTGTAATGAAATTTGTGCTATAGTAGCTCTTAGACTGTGGGATCAAACCCGTGGTTGGACAACTTTTAATAGATCCTGACCACTGCACATACCAGGAACACAATGCTGGACCTTGTCACTGAGCTGTCACGCCCCTTGTCAAAGTTGCTCATATCCTTACGCTTGCCGATTTTTCCCACCTTCAACACATCAACTTCAAAAACTGACTGTTCAATTGCCACCCAATATAGCCCACCCCTTGACAGGTGCCTCTGCAACAAGATAATCAATATTACTCATTTCACCTGATCAGTGTAAGTTTAGATTCAGAAGAGACATTTTCTAGAAAGTCATAATATTGTTGTTTTTTGACAGGGTAAAGTTTCTATGGATGATAGAAACTATCATCCACATACATAATACATAAACATAACAAATAATCTGGAATAAAATGGGGATGTACTCAGTCAAATCCTTACCATGTACTTTTTTGTACAGTTCTTTGTATGCTGGATGAAAACAACAATGGCTCCTACTAACCAGTATAATCTACTGGTGGGGTGGTTTATGAATGCTACCCTTGACAATAGAGCACATGTAGAGATTAACGTGGTCTTGGTCTTACTAAAACTTAATTTAGAAGTTGATCAATTGGCATCTACACTATCTGACTGGGACCTGGATCCCTTTTTTTCCATATAGGCTGGGGAATGTTGAACTAGTTTGTATGTCTAATGTCTGACCACGTCTGGAGACAAGAATAATCATTGAGATGGGGATAATGGTCAACATGTAAGACTCCCAGTGTCTCCTCAAAGGCATGCAAGGTTCTGCACTTGTTTGCCCATAAAAAGGAGATGGAAGTGGGGGTATTAAGAATAAGTTAAAATTTGCTGACTTAAGCAAGAGTAAACTCACCTTAACTCACCTTAACCCAACAGTGCTAAAGTGAAAGAAATAAAATATTTCAACAATAACAGTTAAAATTAATATTAAAATCTATTTGACTTTGCAAAAATAGAATGGTTTTTATACATACAGTACAAGATCAATCAGGTTTCTCTAATTATGTAAACAATGTAAAACCAGATTATCTGTGTAACCAGCTCAAAACATGCCCAGTTCTCTAGACATGCATACTTTCTAGCCACTAACAATAATAGCTCTTTACTTGATTGAGGTAATACTTTAGCTCAGACAGATGTCAGCTTTTTCAAACTTCACAGTCACAGTAATTCAAATGATTTACTAAATAAATGCCATAGTGCAGGGATCATTGTAAACCAGGTTACTGTAGAAAATTCTTAATTATCAATTAAAACTTGAAAAGTACTTTGCCTAATCAATGTGATAATGAAGATGCAAACGTATTCTAGCTTCTGATCTCAGCATCAGTTCATGATATCTGACAGGGAATATCAGAGAGCAGCTGGAGGGACTCAGTCTGGCCGGACGAGGAACAGGAAAGGGGGAGTAAAGAAGAAAGACAGAATAGTAGAGGAAAACGGGACAAAGGGAATTAGTGCCAGCTCCACACTAGCAACAAAAAGAGAAACACGGTTGTGAATGTTGCATGAGAGGTTGGACAGATGTTAGCTCTTAGTGCTGAGGTTTCCACCGTCTCCCTCTTACTGTTTCAGCTGAAGGCTTTCCAGTGCTGAAACAGTGTGGTGTCAGTGCTGTGTTTGTTTCTATTGTTGACGTAACTTAGGTATAATCAATAACAGACGACAGGCTACAGGGACTTCACTAACATATGCCGGCCATCCTGTTTTTAACACAATAACAAAGCACACACACACACACAGTATCCCTAAGTACAATAAATACATGTAGGATAGTTTATAGACAAGTACACATAGCACATTAACACAAAGCAGAATATCTCTAAGAGATGTTGCTGTTTAACATAAACTCCCAGCAAGAATATTTCAGACTTTAAGTGAAAGGAAAATAGAAAACAAATTACAAACCTTCAAAATCAGAAATAATCCTTTCCAAGTGTTGATTGACTCCAGAATCAGACATCTTTTCAGTCTAGAAATATCACAAATTGTCTTGCAAGTGTCTCCCTACTAATTCTGAACTAATTCCAAAATAGGTCAATAAAAAACAAGTCTAAGCCTACAGTTCTCTTAAAGGAACAATTTGTTTTCTCTGACTTCCCACCAACTTTTCTATATCACTGCATTCAGGCTTCAGAAAGAGCATAAAGACAAGCCTCCTCCCCTCCCTGCAGCTAGAAACCCCCCCCTCCTTCGCTCTCATGTCCTGTGTGAGCGTGTGTATTTCCCCTGCCCCCATCATGCTCATACATTCATTCGCAAGTATTCATGTAGACAACAGACCACGTCATAGCCTGAGACCCTTTTCAGCCAAAGTGGCTCTCAGGTCTGATTTTCCCACTTACTGTGTGAGCAGCTCTGACAGTGAAAGTGGACAACATGTCACATAGTCACTCCACACAATCAGACAAGATCCCCTGGCTCTCTAAATGGCCTTCAAAAGGGCTAGTTTCTCTATGGCACTACAGAGGGCCTACAGTTGAGGCTTTAGTTTTGAGTAAACAACCTCTGCAAACTGACTGGCATGTTAATTAAAGTGTAGTCACTTCTGTAGGAGCTGGTTTGCTGTGACAGAAAACCTGAGAGACTTTCCCAGAGAAAGTTGACATTTGAGGGATATATGATGGCGTCTCTGAGCAATCAGGGGTTGAATCGTGCACCCGCCTGCCCTCTGTGACGCTGTGTTATCAGGAAGAATATGGAAATGTGAGCTTGCTGGACACATCTGATCAAGTAATCTAGCACTGCTGCACTTCTTTTTGGAGGGACCTACTTGTCCTTGAAGCTGTTGATGCCAATTTAGAGGCTGTTCTATGGAGCTACAGAAAAACACTGTTGAAAAGGTGTTGATAAAATAACCTAGTGAGAAAATATCAAAGTTGGCCTTGTATTTACTTAAACACTTCCCTGACCGCCTTTGGGATGTGCTACAGTATTTCTTACCCATGAACAGTGGCGGCCCGTCAATAGAGGGCGCTGGGGCGCCGCCCCACCTGTCTCAGATGAAGAAGAAGAAGATAGGAATCAGTGGATAGGAGTACAGTGTCTGTATGAATCTGCATTCATGTGTAGTTTAAAAATGTTCTCTCACTCGTTTACCGCGACTGAACGGTCGTGTGACGTATTTCCT
>JAUMHL010000001.1:15623550-15643581 GCA_032362345.1 Sandelia bainsii
TATATCAATAATTATGTGTGTGGAAGTGTGTAATCTACTAATAAATATAGAGTGCGGCATGATAGTTCAGTGGGATGTTTAATGTTTTGATCAGCTTGGTTGACAGATTTAATGATTAATTCCAAATTTGTTTTTATAAGATTTGTTGTTAGCTTGTCTTCACAATTTTGTTCAATTTTTGACTGTATTTTTATTTCAAGTTAAGATAAAATGCATATCTCTTACATGCAGATAATAATGTATCACCCTTGGGTCATATTAATAGTGTTGAGTAAAATGTCATATTTTTTACACCAGTAATTAAAGCACCTTGTTTTCTATATGACTGTGTTTCTGCTGGAAACGTTTATTATTTACCTAAGATTTTAGGCTCTGTTGCTTAGTCAGTTTAAGAAGAACAGGAAACAACACAACCAACAATAATTATTGGCAGGAAGTTGCTCAAAACCAAACTCTATTTTAGTGTTATTTCTATTTGCTTACAAAAGCTAATGTGTGTGGTTTTAGTGTTTAGCTAAATGGCACCTTCTAAAGATGATGGGTTTTAGCATACATGTCCAAGACGCCTGACAAAATTACTTGTCTGAATGTTGGTGGAATACATTCACTTACTGTAGCAGAACCGAAATAACATGCTGTCACTGCAGAAACATTGTGCAATTAAACATGGTAGTGAAACCGCTGCACAAATGCAGATAAAATACAAACAACAGAGGACTCCAAGTAACAGTGAGACTAAAGGAAGTAAAGAGGTAGACAGAGTTCACCCAAAGTAGGTATCCATAGCACATAAAGCTTTGCTCTAATCCAGAGCATTCATTGCCGCTACTCACATACTATATGCACATTTTATTAATATGACAGATCTTTGGAAGAATGAGTATCCTTGACTCTTCCATAGTAAAGTTTTATACTGGCCTAAAAGCTGTGTAGACAATTTATACTGGCAGCAACAGGACTGCAGTGGTTTTAGACTTGGATGTTACTCAGTGTGCATGGAATTGTTCTACTTAGCACCAATTGCATTTGTAACATGGAACTAGTGAGTCTTTGAGGACACAAATAGGTATGACATCACGTTCAGTTGTTGACAAAGTGCAAACCTCCAGATATATTCGTCACTTTAAAGATTAGAGGTTTCACATTTGGTTTTCTGTCTGGAATGTGAGAGATGGTAAAGGTATAGCTGATGTTATCTATACATCCTGGCAGCCATCTATACTGTGAGTTAATATGCATGTAAGGAATGTGTTTATGGTGCCACCCGCTGCAATTTGTGTGCAAAACAAGCATGTCACAAGGTGCAAATGAAAACAAAATATGAAATCTATAAGGTGAAGAGTCACTTATCTGAATAATATTATGCAGCTTGATTGTTACACTGGGCCAAACTATTGGTCTGATGTAACAATGCCATAATTATCTTGTGGCTGCAAAAGTAACACTTTGAAGATTTGCATGCATCAACTCAGCTTCTATATTAACATTTTGACATTAAAGGATTTTCCCTTTGCGCGTAGCAGACCAGAAGTTAAACATTCACCTGAATTAGTTTTCACCAAGGACTTCATCTGTCTGTGTTATATCACCCCTGACTTGACCTGTGTTTTCATCATGTTGAATAATGTCACCTGTCAGAAATCCTCCCTCAGAGTGAAGGTGGAGCTTCCCAGTCAGTTTCCCGTACTCCCTGTGCTGGCCTTTTTCATGGCTCCCTCACTTATCATTACTAAATAATAATCTGAAAAACAATATGAGGCGAGATACTGGGAGGGCACTGGGAGGAGAACTGCAGGGCGTTCACTCGTAGAGGAAATCCTGTACACCTCTTTTATGGAACATAGTGAGCTGAGTGATTTCAATGATTTACTTTAACTCTGGGTTCATGTGAGTTTTAAGATGAGGGTACACAAGGTTCTGTGTATATACACGAGCACTGCCAAAACTGTTGATTGATGCGAAAACTGGGGACAGGAGACAGAAGTTACAGGAGGAGGAAGAAACAAAATACAAGAAATACTGGCCTTTAACATAAAGATAAATAATGAGTCATACTGTTATGTGGATTAGAACACAGGCACAAACTCAGTATGGGTCCTGGCCTTGATCACTTCATGTTAACAATCCAAGCAGGTTTTAATCAACATATTTCCCTAAGGGAGTGTATCAACAGGTCCTTTAAAAGTAATAATATATAAAGAGGGTTGTAACTGTCCCTCCTGTAATCCTCAATTGTAATTACAGAATCATCGCTTTTGTTGTTGTCATTCTGGTGCTTAACAGGATACACAAATGTTGCAAGACATTGCTTTTCTTACAGTTTAATTGGCAGCACATAAAGCAACATAACACAATATTTGTCCCATTTGCAGACCGAATCCTTTGTTTTCCTTTCTCTTTGTTGTATTTTAAATTCAGTTACTGCAAGTCAATGTGGTGACCATCAGAGCAGCCATGACAGATGTCATACTGAACATTTTAATCCTGAACAGTCGAGGAAGAGGAGAACGATGGAGGTGTTGCAGCTGCACACACAATAAATTTGAAAAAGGCATATTTGCATCAGAGCGTCATCTCTTATCAAAAGAAAGTCTTAAGGGGTCTGGGTGGGTGGGCTAAGCACAGTAGGTGTAGTCATGACAACGTGTCCAAATAGAACCACGCAGCACCAGTTCAAAATCAGGAAGTAGTTCAGCCCATGCAATACTTCCTCAATTAAGAGGACTGAGGGTAGAAATGGCTCAATCCTGAAAACTGACAAAATGTCCTCACCCCCCTTGGATTCAGCCTTTGCTAAATTCCTCCACCATCCATTAAAATTCCCTCCATCTGCAAAATATGAATCATCTTCATGGCACATTTCACAGGACTTAGGGAAATGGTGGCTGCACGAAGGAGCACAAAATGACACTACAACACTGCCACCAAGTGGTAATAAAAAATAGCTGTATGGTGCATCATCATTTGTCTGGCTGAGCTCAGACACCTTATTAACGGTCAAATTAAAGGCTAATTTGCAGAGTGTTGCTCTGCTTGATGTCCAACCCTAATCACTGTAAGATGCTAGATTAGTCGTATCCTCTTAGTGCAGACAGAACACATATGGGCCTGAACAGAAGTTCCACTGAGTCTCCATTAGCACTAAACAAACCGCACATTAAAATCAGGAAAGATTTACTTATTAGAGGAAACAAGAAGCATCTGTGTAGAAAAATAGCTATGCCTGAGTAGGACTGAATTAAAGCACCACAGAGGCAGGACAGTATAAAGAGTCTGGTGCATGCTAATACATCAAATGAGTCTGCTGCCTGTCAAAAAAAATCTGCTGTCTGTTCTCGCTTAACTTAAACTAAATCCATGTCAATCAGAACTGAGCTGACTACAAGAATCTTAGACCAACTCATTACAGTGCAATCATGTGATGATGGCATGAGGATTTAACTTTAGATGTCCCTCTACTGATGGATGGTGGTGTACAGTATGTGAATCAGCTGTAAATCAGCCAATTATAGTACAGCAGCCACTTTGCAGTGGAAGATTATGTTTTCTTATTCTAGGAAGTTGTCTTTGACAACTTGTCACATGAGGTTTACTCACTCTTCCACTGAAAATGGTAGCTTGAAGTCAGTGAGTGCATTTCACAGTTTGCTTAGTGGTTGGTGTTCATTCAATCAGAATTAGAGAAGAAATGCCTGCTGGTCAAATCTTTTGAATCGTGTGTAGCTCTGTCAACATCTAAGAGAAATAAATCAGAGAGGCTAAGTTGACATGTAGACACTCAGACTGACGGAGATCTCTAAACGTCTGCTCCCACAACTGACCAAGCAAAGCAAACACAACCAGGGTGGCTTCAAGCCGACTGCTGGCACTGCTAAGAAGTTGCTTCCTCAGCAGTGTAACAAAGGAAAGAAAACAACTATCTCCCGAGGAAAGATTTCTCACTGTTAAAGTACCAAACAAGTTGGAAAAAGCCACAACTTACCGGCGATTCTGTCTCGCTCCATAACTCAACAGCTACCTCAAATAGCCACATGTAACCTCTCCTTTTTCTCTCCTCTCCTTCCTTCCCTCCCTTCCTTTCTTCAGTGGAGACTTCCCCTTTCTCCTGACTTAGTCACCCTGTCCCCCTCACTTAACCCTCCCTCTCTCCTCCCTCCTTTTCTTCCCTCTGTCTCCCTTGCTCTTACTTCCTCCAAGTTTTAATGTGTTCAGTCTGTCAAGATAACAAATAAGCAAAGCAGACGTTCACAGCCATGTGCTAGTCATATGGAGTCCCTCTCACTTGATCTCTTTGTTGTCTCTCATGACTCTCTCTTTTTCTCCTACACACATATGATGCAGTCCTTTATCCCAGAGACATAAAAGCTAACACTTGTATTTTCCTATTTTCACCCTCTCCCTTCTTTAATATCATTCCCTTAATATTAAAGGTAGCCTACATTTCTAGTCATCCTTTTCTGCTCTACTGACACTGAAGCTATTGTGACACAGAGCCCCAGACCAGTTGGCCAAAGGTCCTCACCTGAAAATAAACTCGGTCCACTTATTATAAGAGAAAAACAAGGATTATTTACAACAGCTAATTATCACTGTTACATGATCGTAGACAACAAGGTTATTGACCTCCTGCTTATCGTGTAAAAAACGACTTGACACTTGTCGCAGTCTGAATGTATCATCATCACTCTGTTGCACATACCCAGATTTAGCACCAAAACACTAAGACACACACGTCATGCTTAGACTCTGAGCACTGATCCTCAACTTGCAGCTCAAGAAGGTCAAGGGCCACTTAGCGAACCGCCATCTTGGTGAGAAAGGCCTAAGAAAATACAACACATGTACCATCTCACACACACACACACACACACACACACACCCATCTTTGTTTTTGTGACAGAGAAAGAAGGAGAAGGCACAGCTCAGCAGTTCACTTCCTCTTCCTCTTTCTTTAAGCAGACAACCCTACTCAACCCATAACCTCCAGATTTACACACAAAACTAGCTTAAATATGACCTAAAACAAACTGTTTCTGTCACACATACATACATGTACTTTTAGCCAGATGACTGAAACAAACACAGGCAGTCAGAGAAAATAGGAACATCTTTCTTGGGAGAAGCCAGTGCTTGGGTAAAACATCTATTTGACAAGCCCTGATACAAGGAGACAAGAGACTGTACATTAAGCTGCCCAAATGTTTGATTCTATGTGATCTTTCTGATTTCAGTGCTTGTAAAGAAAGATGATTTCACATTTTATAGCATAGAAAATACTGTACATACATGCATGAGTTTGTTGAGTGACAGAGATACAATTCACTGTCTTGCTTCTTCTCACACACACAGTCTCCACTCCCCCTGGTGCCCCGGGGGCTTTTCTGACATCTTATATCCTCCTCATAGAAAAGCGATGAGATGCAGTGCAGAGGTGGAATATTAGGGATATTGGTGTAAATGCACTGTGAGAATTTAAGCACATTTAGCTCCAGTAAGGTTTGAGCTAGGGGACCCAGCTTCAAATTAGCTTATTCCACTTGTCTGGTCAGTCCGCTCTGTGCACGTGATGGTGTTTTGTCTCTGCCTCTTTTGCTATTTATTAATAAATATGAATCCACATGCAGGCTGTGAACCAGAAATCTGGATAAAACTAGAGATATTAGCTTTTGTAGTGCTGGATCCATATGGAAAGCAGGATGCTGGTGTGTGGTGTTAAAAATAAAGACATCTCTCTTTTGGCCACTGGCTCTTTCTGTCTCCTAATCATTTTCCAGACTTAAAAAGCTTCAGCTAATCACAGGGTCAGGGTAAAAAAAAACACATGAAACACACAACATGTGCTCATGCATTTGTTGACTCACTCTAATATGCATAACACAAAAACACAAGGTCTGACAGACACAGAGGACTGTTTGTGCACGCATGGAGCACAGGTACTGTTGATTTCTTAAAAATTGTCAGCAAGTAAGTTTTTTCCTCATTTTGTTTTTTAAATGGAGATAAATGGCAATGCTTCCACAGTAATGCCACACACTCACTCACACACATACACATGCTCACACCTACATCCCAGCAGCAGTCCACCCTGCGGTGTGCTCCTCTGGCTTGTGAACAAAGAGCAGTGGCCTGGACTGAAACAGCAGCCTGTTCCCCCATACCCCCTCATATATGCAGGGATATTAATGGAACATTTTGTGTGTGTCAATAAACCTACTCTACTTCAGCTTCACTTCATTTTATTTTTTTTATTTAAATATTATTCATTGTCCTAATGATCTCACATACTGTAACTGACTTTAGGGAGGTAAAGTCATTCATGTGTTCCTGGTAGATTATTCACCCCAGTAGTCAGCAGCATTATCTAAAGTGACACTGACTTTTCAGTTTTATTTATTTAAATTATTTTCATTAACAAGCAGAGTATAAGTTAAACAGTGAAAAGGGAGTTCATAACCCCAATACAGCTCATACAGACAAGCTTGCTTTGAGAATGACTTTGGTAACATATTAATCTAATGACTAAGCCTTTTTGTTTAACCGACCACCACTTAAGCAACCTTAAAATGTAGTTTCATTTGTCCTTGTAATTTATAAGGTATGTTGTTTCATTTTTTTTACTTTTGGAGAAAATACTTTTCAAACTCTGTACATGGATTTGAACTACCAAAGTATTTCTAACATTTCCTGGTGCAAGATTATACTTTACATTGCAGGTTACAATAAATAAGTAGGAAGACAGGCTGAGAGGTCCTTCCTTACTCATACCTTTCACCACCTCCTATCTTCATCAGCTCAGCCTGCTGCAAAGATAGAGACAGACCCTTCCACCACACACATACACAAACGTGTACACACTACATACACAAATGCATATGAACATACATATACACATACAAACTCAGAAGGTTATCTAAGCAGATTCCTCTCACATGACAGCACATACTCTAAACGCACACACAGTCTCTCTCTTTCTTTGACTTATATACTCATAGTACTAACATGTAACCTATATTTCCACCCGACACGGCAGATGGCCATGAGATGCAGATGGACACGTGCACTTGTTCACTCATGTGAGACAAACTTAAACACACACAGACACAACCCTGCAAAAAAACAACAGTGATTTAAACATTGATTAAGAGTGGATAGTGAGGCTTGTGGTGCACATTAATGTAAGCTGTCCCTTCAGAGCATGACCTATGGCCAAACGCGTGACTCAAACATGCTAAATTTAGTTATATAACAGTCAAGCAAAAACTTCACCAGCATGCCATAGGACACTAAAGGGATGCCTGCAGGGTAGCAATGCACAATGAAGGAGAAAGAACAGTGGGAAGAGGATAAAGCATAAAAGGCAAAGAGGAGGAGTGAGTAGGGGAAGTAGTGAAAGAGGTAAATGGAGGGGAAGAAGAATGAAAACAAGGTGAGGAAGGAGAGGAGAGAGAGGAGCAGGAGCTGCTTGTGGCTGCTTCAGGGGTGAAAAACACATGTAAAAGGGGTCAACATGCACATACACATGCATACGCACTCTAAATATTCACATTGTAGATGGAGGAATACCACACTTATTTACCATGAATAACACTGTATCTGTATATGTAACAGATTTAATGTGTTCCTTAATGATGCAATTAATTTGTTGTAGTTTTACTATTTAAATTATAATAATCATAATTGTAACTGTCACTATCATATTTGCAGCATAATTTATGTGATTTGTTTATCCTTTCTAACACTAATGTCGTTATTAAGTGTTTAAGTTGTATTTGCTGTTTATACTTTATTTTAAGTTCTTTTATTTTGAAGTTATGAAAAGTCCGTTGGCCTGCTGTCGGTAGAAAGGTAGAGATGTAACATACCGGTGAAAGATTTAAGATCGTCAGAACTTTAAGAGCACTAAGTTAAGCTGAACGGTTGAAGATGAACCACTGAGAAGTTGAGGACTAAACCCTTTGCTAGCATGCAGCCAACGAGTTTTCACGGTGGATTTGGAGAGAAGTCTGCAAATAAACCAGTAGCAAGAGAACCACTTGTGTCTGCCTATGCTTCGGGGGAATTACAATAATCATTATTTCTTCTCCAACAACTGGCATTAGAAATTTGTAGGAGAAAACAACATTATACTGGTCTCCATATATAATGTTAAATTACTTAGCTTGTATTGATGTGCAAGCTCTGTTCCTTTATCTCATAGAGGTACAAGTATACAAGTAGCTTGAAGTATAAAGATATTGTATATATGAACACACAGGCACATACAAAATGCAAGAATCCACAAAACCACTGTAATTCTCATAATGCTGACACTTATCACATAGCAGACACCGAGACGTGGACAACTACAGCATACAGACAGCAAACTCTTTGTTCCTTATATTACCCAAAAACCTCTTTCTTCCAAACAACAGAGGTTCAAGAATCCCATCTGCACAAAGGAGATGGTAGAGAGCAAAAAAGAGAAAATAGTGTGATGTGCAGCTGCAAGCCACAGTCTGATGACATCACCAGAGTGCTACACGGCACTCATCTTCCCCGTGCCTTGCCTGCATCATACCCACACACGTGCAGAGAGAGTCGCTGTCCTCCTTATATGTATCCCCTGCTGCTGCTCCAGCCTACACATCCAACCTGGGGCATGTACAGGAATGACACAACTCTTCACATCACTCATCTACACAAGCCAAATTTAGAACCAGATCCAAAGCTCTCATGCAACCATGAGGAAGTACATTTTTGTACACACAGAGCTCCCATCGCTTGATCTAAAAAGATTTCACTTTTCATCTGAATTATAGAGCAATACAAAAAGACAAACCGTCTGATGATGGATCTCAGTGTCTTATTGCCTCGGCACCAGCAGAGGTGTTATGATTTCAGGTTGTCTGTTCATCAGTTCGGCCACACAGTTCTTGTGAACACAATAGCTAAGGAACTTGGACCCCAAGAAGAAATTTGAAATTTGAACAGTCCAACTGGCGTCAGTGATGAACTGATTAGTTTTTGGTGACCAAAGGTCAAGGTAACAGTCACTTCATGGTCATCCATTTCTTGTTGTGAATGTGATGTCTAAGAAATCCCTTGAGGGAATTTCTTCAAATTTGGCACAAATTGTCACTTGGGGTCAAGAATAAACTGATTAGATTTTGGTGGCAGAAGGTAAAAAGGTCAAGTTTATCGTGACCTCACGTATGTCCCATTCTTGTCAATGCTATATCTCAGTAACTCCTGGAAGGAATTTCATTACATCTGGTACAAACATCCACTTGGACTCATACATAAACTTATTAGAACCTGAGTCTGGACAGACATGCATGTAAACTACAACATCACTGCTTAGGAGAGGCATACAACCTCAATGCAGTAATCCTAGTTCTACAAGTCCACAGCTGTGACGTTATAAACTTTAAATCTGGAATTCATTTGTGACCAGCTATTGTCTTAAACATGATGTACCATCCAGAATAAAGCCGCAAGTTATTCAGAAACTGTTAGCCTGTAAGTGCACATTATTAAAGCAATTTGGGAATAAGTAGGTCTGACTGTATCTTTATTTTCCAATCATACTTCCCACTCTGGCTTAAAGGCAGCCACATGGGCCCACAAACAATTCCTACTGAATCTGATCAAGCGTAGGAGAGAGACAGGAAAGCTGGTCCAAAACAATGCATTTTAGATTTAAAGGCAAGCTGTATTACTCAGTTTGCTTCACATTCATCGATGTGGTATTTCCGTGGAGATTCAGAACTGCTGACCTGCTGGGCTAAGTGGACCAAGTGAGCCTGGATTCAATAAAATGTATGAGTGACTGTCTGAGAATTGTAAACATCATTTATCTGCAATATATAAATCCTTGCCAGAAAACCCCCTTTGGGATTCCAGTGTATTCATTTGATCTTCAAGATTTTCCAAACTGTTTAAAAAATATTATCATTTAAAAATAAGTACTCATTGTGACTGAAAAAGCTACTTCCACTTTTAGTTATCTTTATGTAGCCATTTATTATTAGGATTCCCATTACAAAACACAATACACTTTAATCACACACTACACTAAATCTCAAGAAGTGACATACGCAGACATGAGCAGCAGCTTACCTTTCTTATTGGCTGCATACAGGGGATGTCCACTTGTCAAGATGGATTCTTGAATCCACTGGGGAGCAGAACCTCCTACTTCCAAGCCAAGTCAAAGTCCAGCAGTCAATGGCAACTCTCCTGCTTTCATTGCTGCAACTTCTACCTACTCACCACCACACTGGCCTTTTCCAGGTAACAAACCAGATATTGTTCCTCCTGAAGAATTCTTCCTCTGAAGCTTTGGAGTGGTCTCTGGTTTTCATGCTTCATTCTTCCTCTTTTGCCTCAGTATGTTTCTGACTGACCTACATCATTCTCCACTTCTTTAAGAAGGCTTGAGTCTGGGGTACAGTGGAATGGATGAGACTGCCCCAGCACTCTACTGTTGCTCCACCACCTGTTCTCTACTAGCCCCCTGGTGGTGCTGAGGAGACTATTTAAGTGGGCTGCACTCAACTGTCTCCCAAAGACCAACATTACTGCCCGTGGGAGGGAAGGTGTCTTCGGACAATGCGGCCACTATATCTCCAGCTGTCTAGTAAAAAGCTGGGCTCATTGGAAGGCAAGAGGGCTGGTGAACTGCACCTCCATGGCCATACACAGGGTTTTAGAAATGGGGCTTTTAAAGAAATTTGAAAGGCAAAAATTGGATTACAATAGCTTTAAAACCATGTCAATTGGCAGTAGCATAAATTATCAAGCAGTAATGCATGAGAGGTTAAATGTTGCAATGAATAATCCATATTACAATCTGGAAATACCACTCTAATAGCCTTAGAAAACTGATCAGCCACAACTGATCAATGCCCTATATGCAGAGAGCTCTGACACCTGTATATCACTGCCAGCATAAAATCAGTGTATATCTTTGTGGAATTTAGGCCTGCATTGTTTGAAAGTGACCAGGTGATGATGAACCACAAACAGGCTGCTAGTAAATTTCTCTAGTTACCTTTATCCTTCAGTGGAGTCAGCTGCCTCTCCTATTTGTTGACATAATCAGATGTGTTGAGTAAAGATTTTGTAGTAAAGAGAAGATCATTCACATCCAAAGTAATAAAGGTGGGCAGATAAATCAGTTATCTTGGTGCTGTACAATATCTTTGCAGCATCAAAGCATTTTAGGCAGTTATTTCACAAGTTTTATAATATAAACCTAAAAAAAAAACGATGACCTCTGAATCAAAGTGATTCAGACTGACCAACTACCACAGTGAGAACCAGATAAAACCATGACCATAACCAATACATGACCCTATTAAGTATGACACACACAGTATACACACACACAAACAGAGGCATACTCACACTCTTTGTCCAGTCAAATCTAGTTCACAGAAAACCCCATCCCTTTAAGCTATAACTCACAAATGCTCCTCTCTTCCAGTTCTCTGACAATTTAAATCCCACTTTCAGGTCATCTGGACTGTCGGAGGCTGTAAAAGTGCTAGTAGAGCAGTCTGCATGTCTGTCCAGCCCAACATGGCTGTGGTTACATTGCTGGCTATTTCCTTCTCACCATAAGGTAATGATTAGACGTAAGAGGGAACTGGCAGTGAGCCATGTAAAATGGGATGTCATCAGAGTTCCAGATTCCTTGTAAGAAAGAAGGGGTCCATGGTAGCAATTAATACATCTGTGGACATGATGTGAATATAACAGATTGAGCATAAGCAAGTGTGGAAGTCCTGGTACCTTTCATTCACCTCACAGTATATTTCTAATTTTGGGGTCTGAGTGGCGCTGAAGCAAGAATAGGGAGGCTGAAATATTGCTTTCACATATCCATATTAAATTTGTTAAGCTGGAACTATTAGAGTGTGTCACCAGTGCTTAGTGTTTTCTGCAGAGCATAATATGTGATTTTCCTGTTTGGAATCTACACTGTTAAAATGAAAATTGGCTAACTGAGTAAGGTAACCATAAACAGAAGATGGATGAGGGGAGGAAATCTATGTGATTTGACTGATTGTCATAGAGCACAGAGACCAGACACATCTGCCCCGACGCCTGCTGCTTTCACCTCAAAGCAAATTTGCTTGAAGTGATGGAGGGATGATGGAAAGCAAAAGAGGGGAGAAAGAGAAGAGAGTTCCTGTGGTTCTCTGTGGCTTCAGACCTCTGTAATCAGCGTGCCAAGCTCCTGATGTCTAAATCCACAACTCGGACCCAGACAGTCTCTTAGTCACACATACACATATATGTACAGAGACATGTGCATGCAGAAACACAGAGAACAAGCTCCTGACACATGAGCTCTGTGGCGATGTGTGTTCATTTGGATTTTGGCAAAGGAAAACGTTGCATTAATGCAAAATGACTGAGTGAAATACATACTGTATCTACTCAGTGTTACACTGAGCCATTACACTATGGGCATTTATAATTCATTAGCATCTGAGTTTTCCAATTTCCTCATTAGATTACTAATCACAAATTTTGAAATAAAATTGATAGTCCAGAAGCTAATACCAGTATTGGTAAATGAGAGTTTCAAAGTCATAATTTTTTGTTAAGGAGGCTTTAAATGAGATTATTAAACATACTGTGACCCAGATACAAGCCGGATATTTTACAGTTGAAAAACAAATTAATTAGTGCTCTCTAGTGGACAAAAGATGTAAGAGATTTAGAGAAATGTAATATGAAAAATGTGGGAGCAACATTTGGCCATCATTTTGCAATATACACATATAAATGGCAAATCTGTCTTCTGATGGACTTAAGAAAAATTTGGAAACTGAAAAAAAGTGGGAAATGCAAAGATTCAGGAAAAAAATCAGCTGTTGGAAAAATTGTAGCTATCTACTATGTTCAATGAATTTTGAGAAGTTATAAAAGTATAAGTGGTTTTAATGTTGTGGTTTGAAGCGAAAAGCTATAAACATGATCAACTCTTCTTTATTAACAGGAAAAGGTTACAAACCGTTTTAATTTTGACATAGGCAAAACATCTTATTCCTTGTAGTATATCAACTTATCCACGCTACAAAATGCAAAGTAACATGATGCTCTCATTGTGATCAGCCCATATTTTACTAATGGCATCTGCTAAAAACATCAGGTGTTTCTTTAATGAGCATGCTGCAAAATCATTCACGACTGGCTGCCTGCTCATCATGATAAGCAGCAGTGACATGGCCTGTTTTCATCCTTATGTTATTCACAGGGGAGGCTTTGTTAAGACTAAACGTCATCATCGACCACGTCTATTTATAGCCCAACTCTGACACAGTGGCAGATGATGTCATACTTGCATTTGTGTGTATGTGCACATACATGGTACTATTCACCAAGGAGAGCGGTCTACTTCATGTATGCATGCATTGTTGAAGCCCGGGTCAGCATTTCAGAGCCCAAAGCTAAGTTTAATCAGATAGGAACTGCAGCTGTGAAGAGAGATAAACTGGGAGATAAAACCATGAGAGACAGTGCAAAATCCATGTGTCACTTCCTGTAGTGGGCAGGAAAGGATTATACTAATAGCTCAGGGAAAGATTATCTAAGGGGGAAAAAGTTCAGACCTTTCAGTGAGACAAACTTTTGCTGAATAACTACGACAGCCCACGGGAGCTAAGACAGTGAGACTTATAAAGATAGTCAAATAATCATAGGGGATTTTAAGCAGAGGTCTTAATGTGTTATGGATTATATGAACCCGAGAGATTGGTAGCTTGACTCTTAGATTGTGAATTAAATAAACGCTCATCATAGCAAACTCTCCAAAGACAGCTTTATTATCACAGGGAGTAGTAGTGAATCTAGTGGTAGTCCAAGCCAATATATGACTCAGGCTGAAGGGAGTCAAGCCCCACTGTCACTGAAGAGCCATTGTTAAGCAGAAATAAAGACTTGTATTGACTTTCTTCATCTGCTGGTTCTCTAAAGCGCCTGGTGTGGTGTGGTTTAGTGGGAGGATGGATGACTTGATAGATGCTGCAAGTTCAAGTGTCAGAGGATTTTTGAGAAACCACTTAGACCCAACAGTGCTGTAAACAGTCCCCCAAAAATCATCTGGGCATGGTAGTGCATCAGGGGACTGAATGACTGTGCTGATATCTGACCAGTTTGATATCAGACTTGTTTTGTTTTAAGAAAGGCTCTTACAGTACATTTAAGTCAAGCACTGTTGTGTGTGGGCCATACTGTGTACATGCCACCCACTATGTCTAATCCAGCTGACTAAATCCTGGCCATCACCCCCTCTGGGATGTACTGAGATGGTGACTCATTGTAATAATGAGTTATTTTCTTGTAAGATGGGCAGAACTGAGAATGTCTCTCCAGGACATCCTGCGTTCTGCTAGGTAGCGTATGTCCATGATACTCTATGGTTCTAAGATGAGAACTTATTTCAAGTTTTTATTTCATTTTGAAAAACACTTTTATAGGAAAATATGTCTACAACCAATGTCTTCTTCACTGGCACCACTTGTGTCGGTGTCTTGTGTTCCATTCACAAGTCAACATCAAGAATAGTTCCTTGAGTTTTTTTTATCAAATCTTCTATCAAAGTTGAAAAGTCCACATAACCAGCCCCCAGCAAATGTTTACCACAAAAGAAGCCTGTTTTCAAAAGTGAACCAACAATGAGCTTATATTGCAGAGCCAACTGGGATCTTTCATGCGTAGGAAGATAGAAAGAAAAAAGAGTGGAGTTAAAAACAGTGCATTTACTCCACTGAGTCTCCCTGTTCATTCAGGGTCACATTACATTAAACTACAGAACAACATGGGCACATCCAGTTCATTAAGCCCAACAAGCTCCAGGTCTCACTGGAATTTCCTAATAGGGAACCAACATATTTTGATGGTCATGTAAAAGTGACAACACAATGCTCCCATTCGGAGCGAAAAAAATTGAGCACAGGTGATATGAGAAATAACTCTTCCCAAAAAGAATGTAAAAACTATTCAAAGTTGATTTGGATGCATTTTAACGCATAATTTATTGAGTTTAACAAGTATTAATTCATAATTTTATGGTAATAAATTAAGATAAAGGCTGCAGTAGGACATGAAAAACATAAAGTGAAAGGAATTTTCACAATGTTTCTTCATCTTGGTTGCTGCTCTCAATACACCTCTTCACAACTTAACACATCTGCAAGCTCCAGCATTGTGACACTCCCACACATTTCCTAATGTATTCCTCTCAAGGGTCGCGGGCAAACTAGAACTCATCGTTAGGAAATCTTTTTTTACTACTGTTAATTGGGTTCTCTCTCAGTTCAGCCATGAAATACCACAGCCTGGCAGATAATTTGACACCTTGAGGTCAAGATGCTGTAAAAAAAAAAAGAAAAAAGAAAAACTGCCGTGTCTAAGAACTTAGAACTGAAGAGGACTGAGTGGCTGCTTGGTCTTACAGTTTGCCTTTGCCTAGAGAGAGATAAGAATGCCAGACAGCCTAATGATCTAAAGTTAAAATACTCAGTGATAGATCATCTGCTCCTCCAGACCTCCTCAGTGGTGTGTTGACATCTGACTTTCTTTGTTTTCTGGGAAAAAACAATGACAATTTGCCTGAAATGTGCTACTATCAGACACCTGAAGTGAAAAACCCAATTTCAAACTCCACAGGAGTCTAACCACCTACTAAGCTACCAACCCACCACTGGCTAAAGACAACAGCAGACAGGTTGAAGGTGTTTATATGCTAGTAGCGGTGTTGTGTCAGTGAAGATGTGTGAGGATCTCCAGAGATAGAAACTAACGGTGATAAGACTCATTAAGCAGTGTGAACTTTCTATTAAAGATCATTTCTACTGTGTTGTGATATTTGCTGTGAATGTGATTATATATATCTTCTGACAATATCTAGTAAGTTCTAAGCAAAACAAATGTGAATTATGTCTAGTATAAAAGTATAACCAAGACTTGACACCCTCAAAGCAAAGCTTTGACCTGGCAAAAGCCAACAATTTGAAGGCCTAAAAACGAAAAGCTATAAACCTAAAAACAAAATACAGCTGGTGGCTTACTTGCAAATTGTTTATGAACATTCAACTTGGATTTTTCTCCAATGGTTTAAAAGCTGATGTGGATAATGTACATGAATGAACATGACAAAATTTTCTACAAGCTCTAAATGTGTGTAAAATGTGTCTGGTTTTCAACAGCAGTCACAGGAGTGTCAACTTGTGCCACATTTATGTCTGTTTAATCTAGAGCACTTTAATTTTTTTCCCCCAGAGCCCATCCTGTTTGATCCTAAATGTTGAGAGAAGGGGAACACACAGATGGGGCCTGAGCAACGGAAGAGATGCACAAACACACACATTATCATGCACGTACAATGTAGCATACACACTGACATCAAGAGCAATGAAACATCTAAAATGTTTATTAAAGCCAAATATGGATGCACGCATGCACACCCACACACACTCACGCAGCACTATGAGATCACAGCCTGAAGGGGCCAGTGCATCCACACAGAAGGTCAGGCTGAGAAAGACAGATGATGATGCTCATCAGACTTTAATACACAAGGGACCCTAGGGTGCTCCCCTGGGTGCTGTACACTAAGTCACAAAACAAACTGCCCGAAAACAGCAGTGGGGGGAGGACTAAGTGAAACTGCATGACAAGTTATGAAATTAACAAAAAAATTACTCCTTATAAACAAAAAATGAAAATAAGAGTACACAGCGTTTCAGCAGTTCTTTCAGCAGTAAAACTACATCCTGTACACTAATATGATCTCTGTAGTATTAGTTTGACATGATTTCAATTTTCGTAAAAAGTATATTAAAAATCAAACCTTGGCCTGGGTTGAATGTAAGACACATTTTAATGTAATATATGCACTATTAATAATGTTTAATAATATTGTGCAAAGTTAAGAGGATGCAATATGTTATTATATCTTCTAACAGTATAAAGTGCATTCTAGCACAGTTTAAAGAAGTGCAAGAATGCTAATTTCGTACCTGAATTTGGTGTCTTCTTCATGCTCTGGGTTTGCTGGTGCTCGGTCCCCAGAGGAAAGCTTTCCGTGTCACGCACTAAGCTCGTCCAAAAGCTGGAATCGACTTTGTTGTCTCAGTTTCCCTGCTTTTGCAGCTTGCTCTTGGTGCTTCTGATTGCAGGCAGCGCAGATGCAGATATGCCGCGTGATTCGCTGAGCTCGATGATGTGCATTTCAGTGTGATGCTGAGAGTCTGCACGACCATCATAAAAGAAATGTGAGCGCAGGAGTGGGGCGGGTGAGGAGCTCCACTGACGCGCTTTTACGCATGTATTGGAGAACACTGTGTGTTTCCAGTGTTGGGATTCTCGCTCCAACGACAACAATTATTAGTCGTAATTGTTATTCACTTCAATGAATAGCATAGGTGCTGTATTGAAATAAAATAGATTTGATGGACTCGTCAAAGAAACAAACGAGTCTTGATGCCATCCATCATTATCTCAGAGGCTACATTCGTCAGATATTTTGCTTTCAACAACTCAAGCGCTTATTATAGATAATTACTGATAGATCACTATTAACTATTAAACTACTGTCTACTATGTGAACTGAGTGAACAACTTTGCTTGACTGACAGATTGACTGATTGAATGCAGTGGGCCTGTAGCACTGAAAAATGATGAAGACATGTACCTCATATAGCCGTAGGCCCAGAGTATATTCTCATGCTACAGGAACTTTACCATCACTTCCCTAAGCAGACTTATACTCTGCTCAGATACCGACATAGCCACTAATATGCAGTATGTGTTGACAATTCAACTTGGCACACTAAAGTATTTAACTATAACAAAGTTAACATTTACTCTGATCCTAATTAGAAATGTGCACAGCTATCATGTGATCACGTGAACACGTAATGTCATGTCATGGAGCAAACAGCTTTTTTCTCCCGTGAAAAACAGCAGGAGATTTCACCAAAACCTCCTCTCAAAATAGTACGACGTACGTTTCTCCTCTGGCAGGCACAAAACTGGTCAACTACATGTGAAAATTAAAACTGTAGTGTAAAGCAATGCAATACAGACAGTTGTCTGCCATGTTTCATGATGGCCACAAGCAGACACTTTGGAGCAAACCATAAATTGTTGCAGTAAAACAACTGTGCAATGATGCTCTCTGCTGGCCACACTGAAGACTGGCAGTGCTTCACCCAAAAGGAGAAAAGAAACCAAATAGAGATTGTGCCAAAGTGATATTGGAACAGTTCACTTGTACATGCATGCAAGCATGAAAAGCACAGGTGGAGCCAATAACACGGCAACTTGACTGAATACATATTATGCTAAAGTACAAACAGCACAACATGCTGAGAACAGGAGGAAAGAATGAGTCTGTGGTTAGTTTTTGTGTAGCAAGCATGGTGTATTTTATCATATCGTCTTCTTTATGAACAGCTGTTACAGTTGTAATGTAACAGCAAAGTTCAACACACAAAAACATAACCAGCCCAAAATTCTGCAGCTGAATCCTGGATAGTATTTTTGTGCTACTTCCAGATATGTGCCTCACAAAGATGTGTATTATAGCAACAATAACAATCTCATAACCAATGATACCACAGGCAAAATGTCACATCGAACTACAATGATAGCAAAAATGCTCCCGCTGTAACTTGTACTTTTTACTTACAGGTTGCCCTAAAAATAGGAACGGGACACATGATGCTCGCATGTTGCTTGGATCACCCTTTCTGCACACATTGAGGGGTTACAGTGTGATACCTCATTTTGCAAATAGGGACTAGGGCTATTTATTAAATTGATTAGTGAGTGAAATAGACCAACAGTCTGTGTACAACCTTCACATAACAGTGGACATAATAATGAAGTATAATACAATATAATATTGCCTTCTCAAGTGGTGTGTTTCCTGTGATGGTCAAGTGTAACATGGCCGATGGATTTTTAAAATGATATTTATGACTTTGTTGTGCATTTTACGGCTGTGTCATTAAAAGTCATTTTAAAACTCCATCCATGTCTATATATTATTTGACCATCACAGGAAACATGCCAGTTGTCAGTTAACTATGCTTTATTATTATAAAGTAAATATGTACAGTATTACTATATACTGGTTAAATATAACACTATTTAAAACAAAACAATCACCTTTTATTGTCATTGATCACATTTTTACATGTTACAACAAAATCTGACTTCTGCAAGCAAATACACAAAACAGTTTTAGAAACAGTATTTAGGTAATTTTAAAGACAGTTTCTCAGTTAAAACAATTATCCCCAGGTTCAGGAGTTTCAGAAGTACTGTATGTGCTGTAGCAGTTTGGTGTGGTCTGTAGAGACAGTTTGATAGAGACCAGATAATGGAACATTTGAAAGCTGGTGTTTGAACTGTGCTAAACAATGATCAGGAAGTATGCTCAGCTGAATTACGCCTTATTCAGCTGTGACAATCTTTCAGTTTGTCTCCCTCAAAGACGCACGTTAACAAATGCCACCATGTTATTTGTGTCAGTGTTTGACTGTAGATACGACATGAGTGGCAAGGTCATGAAAACTAAATTATGTTGAGATGTGCATGTGCTTTCTATTTTAATAACTAAAGCATCAACAGTTAATTCTATTAAATTATTCAAAGGCAAACATAATACTCAGCACATTTTTAAACCATTCAAATATATTATTGGTAGTCTATTTTCATGTTTGTCACTTTACTTTGTACTGTCAGAGGTTTATCTTTCAGCCACATCCTGCCCTTTACTGAAAAATGTTTTCAAACAAGTCAAAGACACTTGAGTTAAGCTGTGTTTCGTTTATCAGATATTCTGTATTTGCACGTGAACGTCAAACCACAAATTCAGATACTTTCTGATCAGTCATTTTACTGATTGTGGGAATGGTGGACCCAAAAGCAGACCAGAACCAGAGAGTAAATACACTACTCACAAAAAGTTAGGGATATTCAGTTTTCGGGTGAAATTTCAGGATGAACCTAAAATGCACTATAACC
>JAUMHL010000001.1:15643681-15663056 GCA_032362345.1 Sandelia bainsii
TCAGAACTGTGTACAGCACTTTGGTCGACAGTGTTGTTTTTAAAGTGCTTTAGAAATAAAATTGAATTGAATTGAATTGAATTGAATAGACACTGCTGGTGTTTGCAGAGCATGATTACTTTAGTTTAGGTTAAAGTCAGTGTGCAGAGAGCTCTGAACTCACCCTCGGGACCACCATCTTGATGAAGATCATGGCTATCAGCATACTGACGGCAAATGTGGCAATTATGATTAACACCAATGGTGGACATTTCTCATCTGACGAAGGAATTATCGAAGGTACTTGAGATGAGCCTGTAGAATGAAGGTCTAAAGTGTAAAAGAACAAAATCTCTTTAGCATGAAGTCGATCATATTGGAAATGTTTCAGCACAGGTGTGTGCCTTTGCAATTCAATTTGCTATAGTTAGTGTCTGAAACTGTAAATATAATCACAAACCCACCATACGTTTTGTTCATAAAATCTTAATTTGCCAGTAACTGTTAATGATAGGCATTAAGGTGGGAATAAAAAGTGTTGTATTCCTTAATGAAATGTACAAGCAAGATACTAGTAAATGTGTAGCCTGTACTTACTTGAGCTACTCTCAACCACTGTGTGTTTCTACCATAAAGAGAAGAAAAGAGTTTTGAAAAGAAAAAGAAAAACATACCTCTCACAATAAGTGTGTAGTTATTGCATTTGAGTTGAGTGTTGGTAGTTTTTTTATAGACACAGCTGTAGAGACCAGAGTCGTTCAGGGTTAGATTGCTGATGGTGATGGTGTGGTTCTTCAGAGAGCCATTTTTCTGGATCCTGTTTTTGTATCTTGGTCGTGGGGAGATTTTTTCATATCCATCTTTCAAATGATAGTAAAGCACCGCTTCTTGTTCCCTAAAATCATAATAGAGATACATCCCAACATAACCATCAATGCTGCTCGGACATCCTGCAGAGGAACACTCCAAGGCAACATTCTCTCCGGGTTCTCTGCACACTGCGATGTTCTCTGTCACAAAATAGACAAACTGCTTGATTATAGAGTCTAAAAACATTCCATAAAACACAGATATCTATATTATTTTACTTCAATTACAGCAAAATTGAACTGAAAAGAAAACTAAATGGATGTACCTGCATTGACGCAAAGACAGAGAAACACTATGGACCAAAAGCCGCAGAGCATCTTTCAGCACTGACAACATATACTGTGTAAACATACTGTGTTTTTTTCTCATGTTGTACAGACAGATGGTGTGAAACAACAAGTAGTGCTTCCTGTACTGTTTCATGTGGGTAATAGTGAAACCTGTGAGACAGATTTTGTTTTTTCCAATCATTTCCTTATGGTTATTATGGCCATTAACTACAGACATGTTTATCTGAAATATGTGTCAAAGGTTTAAAATGTTATGATACATAAATGAAATGGTGACACATAATGACACCCTTATGATAGGATAGATTCAGATTATTCAGTTCTCTATAACGAATCATAGAGAACTATGAGGTAAGAACATGCTCTAGTGGTGGTTATTAAATACAAATCATTCATCCACCCCATTTCAATCATTACAAATGCATTTTGTTACATGTTGATATATATTTACAGTTGCAACCAAAAGTAATGAACTACTTGTAATTTCCTGCTCTTCTGTATAAATTAGTCATGAAATGTGATCTGATCTTCATCAAAGTCACAAATATCAACAAACACAATATTTCTAAGATGATAACATGATCTTTGATGTCTTTGAACACACCCAATAAACATACAAAGTAATGGTGGAAAAAGTAACTGAAATTGTGTTTTAATAACTGGTCTATCTACCTTTAGAGCAGTTTAGTAGCAAGAACCTCAAGTAAGCAATTCAGCAACAACAATTTGCTAATAAACTTTGAGCAGATGCAAAAAAATCTGCTCAACTTAGCTTTAGGATGGACAGAAAGACATGCACACATCCCATATTGCATCATCTTCACGGGACCCCTCAAGGACCCAAGACCCGAACCGGGATCTGAGTTGCGATGGGTCCAACCTGGGAAAGGAGCTGTGTGGTCATTAAAGTCAAATGACTGGAACATAACTTAAAAGTAAAAATGCTAAAATAACTCTATCTCACACATAATCTCTTTTGCTATATAAACACTAGTTTATCTTTGGTTTGTGTAACAAACTGTTGCTACCTGAAAAGGAGGTGTGCATCATACTGATGTTCCACTGGAGGAATATCAGTTATGTTTAATAATATCAAATATGGATATGGCTTATCATAAGTACGTGTTTTAAATGCATTAAAGAGCATACCATCCCATCAATAAGATGATTATCAATTTGCTGCCCACCTGTTGTCCTAACTACTCATGAAAATTTAAATTAAATCACTTGACCAAGCAGCTGAGCAATGATCAGCATATGAGGATAAAACACCTGCTTGTTTGTGATGCCTGACAATGACAAAGGTCTTTATTAGATCAAAACATTTCTAATTGAATTTGCTGGGAGCTTGAAAAAGGAAAAGAAAAAAGGTTTTTAGCTTTATGAAACTTGCTGGGAGATGCAGTGTCTGCTTTTGCCTTGATCAAAAGATACAGGAAGATAAAAAAAAATCAGGAGCGAGAAGGACACATGAAACCAACATTCAGTTTCAGTGTGATGTGTTTTTAATCATCAGATGCACAAGACAGGTCAATCACAGAGTGATCCGTTCTGTTAAGTTGAGACCAGCTGTCATATCACCAGCTCACAGCCTGGTTCCTTAGAGGACAGGTCAGTGTTGACGTAGGTCTACTCATCTAAATGTCACAGATTCTCTGGCACTCATTTATTTACAAAAGCAATACAAACATCATTCCTTATCATCAAACCGCACACCACTTGTGCGGACTGGTTTGAATGTTTTTAATGTGAAATGACTTCTTGAAGAAATATTGCTCCAGTCCACAGAAATTATTTACAATACTTTTTTCTTTCTTTCAAATAACTCAAGTGGGAATGATTCACCTTTGCAGTAAATGTTTTAGTGGTGACACAGGTGAGGCTATTTTTAAATTGTTTATTCAAACTCACTTGAATTCCATTTCCTCTTTGTAATGTACAAGACTGATCTAAAATTAATTGACCCGACAAATGAGACTAAAACCTACTGAAGACTGCATCATTATAGCCTTCAAAAATATCACAACGTTTAGGCAACTACTTGCTTGGAAAGGTTTGCAAAATGTCTATGCAGCTACAAATGTTCATACTTTTCATGATTCTGAGCACCTCTGAAACTTCTTGAGCGGATATTCATAGGTCCATGTTCAAAAAGGCTTTTAGGAAACAAAACATACAAATCTGTGTAAAACTAAAATAAAAACAGTTTTCATGAAGCTCAATGCTGCGCTGTTAAGATTATGTTGTAATGCTTTTTGTCCATTAGATGGCAGAATTAAGTTTTTTTAATGTCTGCAATCAATATTCTTCAGTGTTCGTCCTTAATCTGTCTCAAATGACGTGGTATCTTTTAATTATTGATATAAAAGAAAATGTTACAGAAACATGAACCTCTCACAACTATACAAACAGATATGTTTTCAAGAAAGTAAAGAGAAAAAGGAAATACTAATTTAGTATTACTACTAGATTTTAGTCTGTGTATTATATTTTATTGTTTTTATTATTTGTTGTAAAGTGTGTTGAGACACATTTTGAAACTGCACTTTAATAAATGTTGACTTGACTTGATCTGTCAGCCACCATAATGAGAGACATCTCAAAATTGAGCACCAAGTCTTTAAGAGCTGGTTATCACACCCTGTCCATTCCAGAAAATGATGCTTTACACAATCTGAAATGTTTCCTGGGAAATTAGTTGTCAAATCTGTCTCCACCCAAAACCTGAGGGCAATGACCAGGAAAGTGCTAACAATGTGTACTGTTAATGAAATGTAATCTACTGCCCATGTGTGCAAGAAAATAATAAACATTATTCACACACATTTTTAATCAAAATGGTCACAGATAAGGCTATATAGTGCATATTATTCATCCAAGAAAGGCACAGTTGTTAAAGCGTGAGGACAGTTTCATTTTTACTTGAAATATATAATATATATATAAACTCAACAAAATAAATTCACACACACACACACACACACACAGAATTAAAATTTTCACTGATTTAGAAAAGTATATACACCATGCACATCTTGTCATTTTTGCGCCAATAAACAAAAAAAACCCCAAACATTTACACTGGTGGCCCAAAGATTAATGATTAACGCTTCAAGATTAATCATAAACTTTCAAGGATGTTGATAAGCGTTTTTGTTGTATGCCTATAAGTTTGGTGTTGTCACGACAAAGCTGTTTACATTTGGAGTGCCGAATATTTCATTCTGACCTGCTCCATTAAAAGGTGGCACAGATCAAAACTCATGTCCCTGAAAAGCTAAAAATGTGCAACCATCTCAAGGAGACCCAAGAACCAAAAACCTGTCAGAGATCATGAAGATAAGTGCTGATTTTGCAATGAAGCTCCACACTGATGCCAAAGGTTACATAAGCTCAGTCTCGCCAATCACAGGTTTTGGCTTTTTACACAACATAATAATCTGCAATATCTAAAAGTGGATATCACGTGATACACGGAAGTAAAACCAGAAACTATCCGCTGAACTCTGTCAGTGGTTATTAAAAGGATGTAAAAGTTGTGTGGGTTGAATGTTTTAAGGAAGCAGCAGGTAAAAATAAAAAATTCAGACTGCCCAAAGAGCTCTAAAACCATGGGAAACATTTTCTGTCAACAGATCTCATGAAAAATCAAAAGCCAACAATGAATTGATCCTGCTAACAGTTACATGTGTCTATGACCACACACTTGTATAATCTTCTTCCTCTTTGCTGTAGACCTGCTGCTGTGTCTGGCCTTTTTATGTGAATTAGCAGCTCTTCCTGTCTTTCCTGAAGTCTAAAATATGTCATAAGAGAGAAATCATGTCTTCTGAAGTTAGTAGCGGTGCTCTTCAGCTAGGCAGGATCTTCCACTATAATTTGCTAAAGTCTAGGTGGGTTATAAATCTGTAGCTTAGAATACAGTAGTTCTCACCAAATCCACTATACAGCATCAACCTGTAAAAAATTATAGAAGCTTTTTTAGATATTCTATTCAACATTGTACATTATTTACAAAGTCAGTAAGAATGCATAGGCCTTAATCTGACAGGCATGGTAGCAAAGTCAAGTGCATTGTTACTTTTGGTCTTTTCATGAGATATGTTCTCAGTAATAAAAACATAGTGTAATGTGAGAAATATCTTTAAACACTTTCACAAAGCTTGGGCAAATGACTGAAATGACAGAAATAAAAATCTAGTTCAAGAGTGCAACAACAAGCTACATTAGTACACACACATAGCTCCCTGTCCTATCCCGAAAATGTTGACATGACATGAGGAAGTGAGAAAGAAGGCCACTGCTGACAAGCTGCCAAAGCCCACAGTCACTGACTAGGCTAAACAAAGACAATATATCTTTGTAAACAAACTTCTTCCTCCAACATCCACCACACATCAGAACTTCATTGCCATCAAAAAACTACCACTACTCCCATCGTATTTACTTAGCAGACTTGTGTAAATGAACAGCTTACAGTTCCTCTGACGAATCACAGTAATACATGCTATTCCTGGTTATATGGTTTACATTAGGAAAAGTACAGTGAGAAGTGCTGATTTCAGATGTTCCTGGCAAGTTGTCACAATCATGTGATATGTAGGGTCTCCTGCAGAGATAGAGAAAACATTTAGATTATCTATTTTACTCCCAATCTACACATAACGAATTATAGGTGAAATTAATCATTTCAATTATTAGAGTAAAGTATTACAATTTACCTCAGACTTGGTTGCATGTTTTATCCTTGTCCTGATGATCACCTAAAAAAAGATTTTGGATCAAAGGATGAATACAATCTTACAGAGTGCATATAAAGTTCATTGCTTAAATAAAGTCTGTCAGAATAATAGATAATAAATAAATAAATAACCATTTACACATACCTTCCTCAACATCGCATGTACAAACCTCTTGATGTTGAGCTGGAAAAGATAAAGGATTTTATTTTAGATTTTACAAAAACATCACCACATTAAAATAATTAATGACATGCAAGTCTAGACAGATTCCCAACTGCAAGTATCTGAAACATGAGTCAGATTATGTTGTGATGCAAATGCTGGTGATTAACAGCCAAGCCCAGTTTTCCACAAGCCATGGAAAATTATAAAATCTATGTTCAGAGTAGCACATGCATGTCTGTTGTGACAGTAGTTGTGATCTAACTGAATTTGAATTTATGAACAAAGTTAGAAACATGTCAGGAGTAGATGCTTGAAAAAGAATGAGACCAAAAACTCATCTGTGGTGAGTGAGCTGGGTTTCAAAATGTTACAAAATTGATCTGTAAAAATTTAAAAACTTTAAAGGACCCTGCCTTATAATTAGGTTTATCAGCTAATTTCAAATATATCAAACCTCACTTATTAATCTGTCAGCAGGTCTGTAGCAGATATTTAGTGTTGTTGAATATAATAGCAGATAGACAGAAAAAGCAACAGGTAAAACCTCAAAAGACACCCCGAAAGTTAGCCCTTCATGCTTTGTTGGAGAAGGACAAAACTAGCAGCAAAAGTATATCTAAAGATGGGCATACCCATCAGGGGGGTTGTCGAGTGCCTCCGGGCCTCTGTCAAGAAAATGATTAACATGCCAGTAAGTGCACACTCACTGTCTGAACCTATGTCTCTCTAACCAATTTTTGTCTGACATTTTGTAGAAAACTGTCTAATGATGTAAAGTATTGTTACCGTTTTCAGTAGCTCCACTGCTTAATCCAACAACAATAAAGACTGCGCGTACTTTCCCATACTTGAATAACATGGCTGCTTGCCAGGGGTTCTTCAGGTTTATCCACCTACAACTATTTTGCTTCACCCATTGTATGGCTATTTCCTTTTAGCTTGCTACAGTTCACAGAAAGCCAGTGATGAAATCACATGCAACATTTGAGAATGTGTGTATTCAAGTGTCACATAAAAGGTCAAAAATAATATTGTGGCTGAATATCATAGTGGTACAGTATGACTACTAAAACCGTGAGTTCCTTCAAAACAAAGTAGGGACTCCTGTGTTACAGTTCAAGTGATTATTACTTTTCTTTATTTGGTAGGAAAACAAATGTTAGTGTAGAAGTGCAACTATGGGGTGTCGTATGGTTAGCCTGCTGTGTAGTCGTACTAGTCTTACCTTAAAAAAAGCAGGAACAACAACACAAAACAGGATTAACTGTACATTTTAATGTAGCTTTTTGTATGTATTATATCATTACTAACCAATACACTCTTGCTTCAGTTTGACCAAAAGCCAGACATGGGCCTGTGTGGGTACTTACGTTGAGATCTCCTTCTAAAAAACAGCAGCAGCAACAGCAATCCGACGATCAGCGAGCCAATCACCACGATAGGAGCAACTATTTTGGAAGGGCTTCCAGACGACTGTTCAACTGCACCTGTAAATAAATCAAATTGAATGATAAAGATTTAATGCACTTATACTACAGTTCATGACTAAACAGAGTAAATATGTGAGTCCCTGTGTAATGAGACATGCAATGGTGGGAAGTTCCCCCTGTAATACATCAGCATCCTGCATTCACTTTCAGTTTTACCCCTCAAGTCTGCATAGTTTTGACATTAGCTCTGAGTGAACAGTGTAGAGAAATTAGAAAGTAAACAAAAACCAAGGCTGTAAGCAGCATTTGAATTGCACTGGTGTAACAACAACTAATATTATCAGCTGACAGACACTGGTCAGCTGATAATAAGTCACTTTTACTGTATGTGTCAGCTGTAAGAATCAGCTCAGACTGATAAGAGCTCAGATAGTCTGATTGTTAAGTCCATCAGTGGGAATGAATAAATAAAAAACTGTAAATGCACGACATGACAGGCGCATTGTTTTTAAGTTTACAGGAAGATGTCGGGTCAGATTTAGAGACATGGATATTCTGTTAAGCATGTTTCACTTCAGCACAGCTGATGGTTGTCTTCAGACAGGATAAAACAGACAAACAATGTAGCAATAGAGGACCAACAGCAAACAGAACAAAATAACTTCATCTTCCCTGTGGGTTTTACTTCTACATTTACTACAGTTAAATTACGCAATCAATAAAGGTGTGTTTATATATCAGTATTTACATCTGAGTTGGTTCCAATTTCAGGTAGAGCATGACCTTACATGTTTCTGTGGCTGAAATTACTACTACTACTACTGCTACATTACTATGATATTTTATTGTGTGCAGCAGGATTGAGTGTGGTGCTCAGTAGCATGTACCTTCAGGTCCACTTCTTTTCTCTGGCACTTCAAACGTGGCTTCACCCTCTTTGCCTTCACTGGCGTTATAGACTACGCAGGTGTACTTGAGCAAGTTGGATCCCGGATACAATATCAGCTTGCTAGATAGGTTTAACAGCCCATTTTTTCCCTGCTCTGCCTGCATTTCAGAGCTTTTTGTCCAATCCGACTTGTGCTTGTCAAACCAGTGAAGTTGACCTTTTGGGTAGCCACCATCAGAGTTACAAATCAGGGCACCATCTGCACCTCGAGGAAGATTCTCAGTGGTGAACTGTACAGTTGGTGGTTTGTACTTGGCTGCAAATGGAAAAATGGGAAGCAAACGTGATTACGCTGATCATTGTACCATGACATCAATCAAAATATTCCAATAAAGTATCACAATATTATTTGTTGACAATAATATTTGACAAGCAAAACATATGACAAACTATGAAGAAACTGGCTACTACAACTGCTGGATGAGACCATTCAACTGAAACTGAAAATAAGTAAATTCACAGAGAGACAGCTGAAAAAGAAAACTGATAAGTCAGGAAAGTCCCTTGATCTCCAGTCTTCATTCCATAAAGGCTACAACTACATCCTTCAGCAAGTCAATTTCCTGTGTAACCAGAATGCATAAATGTTCATGGCTTAGCTTTGAAACCAGACACTGGTTTTCAGCTTATATGGTCTCTGAATGGTCATCTGTACCATACAACATACACGTTTCAGGGGTCAGCCATAGAGGGTCTCACCTGTGACTTTAAAGTTGATGTTTCCTGTGGCATCACCGCTGTTTGTAATCACCATGCACTCATAATTTCCTTCATGCTCCACTGCAGTGCTGGTAATGAGCAAGGATACGTTCATGTTCTTGTTGTTCCAGGATGGCTCAGCAAACTTATAGCCTTTCATCTCTTTTGGTTTCCCTCTGTGAAAAACCAGTAAGGGCTCCTCAACTCCCTTTTTCTTCCACGTGACAACTCGGATTTCAGCGTTTGATACTTCTTGTGTTAACTGGACAACACACTCCAGCAGTGACGGCAGGCCATATTGCCCTGGGGTTTCAGACTTGCACTGCATATTTACAAACACTGTAGAAGAATAGGAGTGAGAAATTACGTTAGTAGTAAAGTAGCAGCATTTCACACTTGAAATTCTCATATGATTTTAGAATTTACCTGACTCTGCATGTCCCGCACTGATACAGGTGAGAATAAAAATTGAGATGAGAGTACTGGTGGAGGCCATGTTCATTTACCTGAAATAATGAGCAAGGATATGGCAATCATTAGCAATAATAATGCTAAAATTAAATATTATTAACACTGATGTGGCAAGCAGTTAAAGTGCAACAAACACATATTTAAACTCACTACTTATGACACTTTTTCATGTCGTGGACTCCATAAAATGTAACCATCAAGGTTGTGTCATAACACACTGATGATTCTGCCCTGTCATGGCTGCTTTAACATTGAAATATGTGGTTTTCTAGGTGGTACTTACAGAACACTTGATACATTTGACAGAAGACAAAAAGTTGGCTGCCCAAGTAACTCAGAGATGAAAGTGAACACTGGCCTATGATTTTTCTTGTCTTCAACTTTCTAATAGGAACTTTATCAATTTAAGAAAGTATATAGTTTGGGCAAGTTTGCAACTTGCAACAAGCAGATTAATTAAGTAACCAGTGGATATGGTGTACTGTATCCGTACAGCCATAGAGGGTCTCACCTGTGACGCACCTCAATCAAATTAGGAACTGCAGTTGGAAACAAACTGCTATGATAAGACTGTATGTGGAATCAGTCAGGAAGGGAGGCCTTCGGCTAGTGTAGATGGCAGATGCTCGTAAGAATTACTGAATAACCTATATTTTTCCATCTATCGCAATCAGATTTTCTTTCTATGCACATGTGTACTGGTTAATAAAACTATGATAAAAACAAAACAAAAAAGCAACAATTAAAGTGTTGATAACAGAACACAGTTGAGCTCTGAGTCGTGCACGGTTGACCCGGTCTGAGCAGGTGAATCTATTGATAGTATATTTACTTAAATATCAATCAAGCAAAACTGGTGCAGAACTGTGTTTTAGGGCTGTGTTTTATTGTGGACCACTTCACCTGAAACAAAGACCAACTCCACTAAAATCAAACAAAGTAAAACATAAAACATTAATTTTTAAGGGAACAGTAGTGGAGCCATTTCACACAGCACTGTTATTATTATTATTAATCACAAGATGGTGGGGGGAAACCCAGCACTGCACATCTGCATATAAATAGAAGCAATGTTGAGCATTATTTAAAGTCTACTTTGAGTTATTAGTTTACCACCTCTGCAATGTTAGTGTTAACTTATATGTGATTTATAGAATGATGACAAAATCAACAGCAAGAAAACTCTTAGTAGTGTTTGTTTGAGTCTGAAGGACTCATTTTCACTGAATCGGGAACAATGGCATTAATTAGTGACTGAATAAATGTTGAAACTGTTGATCATCCTCCAGCATCAAAACAAGTGGGTTTTTGTCTAATTGTCTTTCTTTTAGAATATAAAAAACTTTTAAAAAATTGTTTAGATCATTTATGAGACAGAACACAATTCTCAAACTGGCATGTAAATTACATTTAGGTATGAACTAACAGAAGTCAGTGTTATGATCTGAGATTGCAATTGTGTCATCTGTAGCTTAACTAGTGCTGACTACAGAACCTTGTGGTCTTTTGTCCTGTTTCCTTATACCTCTACAGTAAATGGAACATATTCTCATAATCATGATCTCTATCTTTAAGTCTGTGTTTTTACTTTTGTTTCTTCTTGTAACTTGCCTTGATCATGCCTAGAGGGTGAAAACCATGTAGACAGATACCTTGCATATCTGTGTACCCTTTTTGCTCAAGAGAGGTTGAGTTACCTCACCTGCTGAAATAAAGCAGAGCAACAAACGAAAAACCAAGGCTGTGACATTGCACGGCATGTCTTATGTGTGCCTGGGTCACACACTGAGTCAGTCTTGTTTTAATTTCTGCTTTTCTTTTTAAGCTTTGAAAAAACTTGTTCGTTGTTCCTGAAAATGTAAAATTTTGCAGAAAACACAATTCTTCTTAAGAAACAGGACGGAACTTTCACTTGGGAAAGAAAGTCATGTCTGTCCTTTTTATTTTTGTACCACTTGATTTACAGTTTATGTTCTGGGGAGTCCCTGAAGGCCACATCAAGAAGTAAAGAGATACAGTGAACAGCAAACACAAATTACAAAAAAGAAAACAGCTGGACAGGGTTTGACACGTTAGTTTACAATATTTTTTAGTGGCCTCAGAATTATAGTGAGACAAGACAAGTGTGTTCATTTATTTGTTTACAGGAAGTTTTGTTTATAGTTTATTGTTTTTGTTTTGTTTATAGGAACAGGCGTGAGAAAATGATGTTCACTGTTAAATTATTATCAAATATAATAGTTCTAGGTGATACTTGTCACTCAAGGGCTTTGTTAAAGAAATACACACACTCAAAATATACAAACTAAAATAAGCTGGTAAATTTCCAAATATTGATCACTTGAACAGAACAGTCAATGTCAGTCTAAAACATGTTTTTTAACATTTACAGTTACCAACTGACCTGGAACTTTCAACAGGTTTTAGCTTGGCACTTTTACAGTTAAGCCATGCTGACATGTATAAAAATGTTTAGCATCCAATCCAAGTTTCAATAGCTCTATGCAACTGGCAGGTTGCATAGAGCTATTGAAACTTGGATTTCTTGAGAGTGTGGCATTAGTGAGATCTTCAGCGCATTTTCTAAAATGTTTATTTCCTGGTTGTATATCATCTGAAGAAGGTTGAAAATTATAGTTGCTGGTTTAGTCTATGAAGATGCACAGTAATGCAAAAACAATGCATGCATTTGTCTATCTGCCAATAAAAATGCTAACAGTTTACAATGAGTATGTATGTACATGTAAGTTTGCTTCTGCAATATTGCTCAGTGTTTTTATTATTGCGAGTGGCGGTCAGAAACCTGTTTTACCCCTAACTTTTGTTTACTTTACCCCACACAATAAATTGGAAAACAGTCATACTGAAAGAGAAAGTCAACTCAAAAGATCTTTTGATACCACCCAAAATACTAATACAAATGTTATAGTGGTGGAGCTTCACCTAGGCTTGATAAAAGCTCACTTTGTGTCTCTACTCTTGCAATGACATCTTGTTGAATTTGTTTTTTGTATTTGCATGCATCCTCTCATTTTGTCTGTGCACTCTTACACCACAACCTTGAGTTAGTTCATGACAGAGCATAAACTGTAGCCATAACTGTGTCCTGTTATGTCCTTAACAGGTCTCATTGAGGGAACAGCTTCTTCAGCCACATGAGCGAAAAAGAAAAATTGATAAATAGTCAGTGCAAAGGGACAGGGAGAGTCCCCCTTCTCTCAGATGCTTGTGTTTGTGGGTGGGATAGGACATTCCTAAAATGCTAAACTGGGCAAATGTGAATTTCTCACGCTAGCTACAGTCACCTTCAAACTGAAAGAAGAAGCCCACTTCATACAGATGTGCTTTCCCAATACACTAAATAAATCACTCCAGCTGTGTGATGAAGAACTCCTCTCTGAACCTCCCCACAGGCTACACAACATCGGGATTTAATCAGTTTTCTCCTCTGAGTGGAACAGAGTGAACATACACATTCTAATGCAGAACCAGCTGAGACTACAGCTGAACTCCTCCAGTGAAGTTTCCTACATGAAGTCTCACTTCATTCCTGGCACACACTGACATATTATTAAGCATAAAAAGTGTTGGACAGAGTGGGTGTTGTACATCAACCAATGCCAAATTTGGACTTTGCCACCAGTACATTTTCATATTATATCATATATTATGCTGATGTCCATCCCTCTCAGAAACACTGCAATTAAAGTAAGAAGTGAGTCCAGATTTTACTGGGAGATTTTATTTGGTGTCTGGGCCCCCTCACGATCCACATGCGTTGTGTATATACTGGGTGCAGCTGTAGAAGGAACCAACATATTTGCATTTGCATATTCTGAACTAACTACATCATAAATAAATGGTTGAATTATGTTGTTTTCTTTCTGTGAGTTTTCTTCTGACTGAAATATATAAATACTAATAGTGTTTGATGTTTGATACCCTGACTGAACAGTAACATGATTATAATTTCAGACTTTTACCTTACAAGATAATAAAGAAATCAGCACTATCACTCAATTTTATTTCACACAAACGCTGTGTAGTCCAGCCTGTTTCCTTCTGTTGTCTGTATTTACATGCAGAATTTGAATGTGACCCATTTATACTCTGACAAAATAATGATGGTTCATGGTAAATCTCATGATATAACATTTGGTTCAGAAAACAGCTTCCCCCATTACTCGTTGAGAAAAGTTATGTTTTCTTATTATAGAGGAAATGAGTGCAACCAGCCAGGCGTGGAGTCACCTTCAAGCACACGTATAGTTTAACTCAACAAACATTTGGCCAATTATAGCTCGTCGTGTTTTTTCTACACTACTACACTGTTGTTGTTTGTTTGCTGTGGATATTAGCAGATCACAACATTCATATTCGATGTTGTGGTTTATTCAGTTTGTCGACTAAAACAGGAAGCACTGTCGAACATTCAGAAAACCCAAACACGTCGAGATTGTGAAAAGTCAGTGTGTCTAACCAGCTCAGATCACCGTAAAGCAGAAATATGGCGTAAAACTGAGCTTACAAGGGACATGTGAAATCCGCAGTTCAGCCTGTAGTTACTGTATTTCTCTGTAAACCGACTGTAGGAAACCGTCACAGCATTTAACGAACACAATATACGAACCCTACAGTGAGACACACGAACTAGGTCACTGCTTAACTACTGAACACAGCGTCTGTCGGAAAAGTCTCCTGCTTACAAAATCATGTCGTCAATACTGTGTAAGAACAAAGCAAAAACCCACCTTACACGCTCCTCTACAGCCGAGTCTTTGTGGATGAAATGTGGTGTGGAGCTCACAATTGACCAGAGTCCCTTCTTACTTTCACTTTCAATATGAGCGTATATGCTTTATAAAAAAAAGTGGGAGTGCTGTTGTGGCACTGTCGTTTAAGGTCACTGAAATAATCAACAAAGAAATGAATAGTCCTATTAAAGTGTTCTGTGACAGAACAGAAGGTCCATTTCGTTGCCTTGTATACTGCATTTCGTTGCCTTGTACTTGTACATGTTTAATGACAATAAAGTTGAATCTAATCTAAAGAACTGCAGTAAATAGAAAGGCTGAGTCATGGTTAGGAACATGTAGTGATTGAGTTGTGTGTGTGCGTCTGTGTGTAGGCTAGTGTGTCTGACACAAGGAGTATTGACAGAAGTACTGTTAAAGCCAGTAGAGAAGATTAGGGTGGTAGTAATATCGGCTACAGGTCAGTAGTAATGTAATGGATTACAAGACACACAGACACTGAGTGTTGGTAAACACACAAAAAGACACACACACCTGCACTTCATTAATGTGTTGTTATAACAGGTGTATTCCAGTTAAGAAAATAAAAAGTTTAGAAAATGTAGAAGTTGACAAAGAGAAAAAAAACTGAAGAAAAGAAAGTTGACACAAAGAAAAAGTTATGAAAAGAAAAAGTTGACAAAAAGGAAAAACTGATGAAAAGGTGACAAAAAGAAGTTGACAAGAGAAAAAGATAAAAGAAAAAGTTGACAAAGAAGAAAACTTGATGAAAAAAGATGATAAAAATAATGTAATGGATTACAGTCATTACTAATGTAATAGATTACAAGACACAAGCACTGAGTGTTAGTAAACACACACACACACATATAATATGAAGAAATGTTCCTGAACCTCAGAGCCATCTTTATAAAGCCAATCAGAGAGAAGGATTTACCATGTTGAGTTACGTTGCCATGGTAATGGTTACACAGACACAGAGTGTTAGTAAACACACAGACACAGCTGCAGCTCATTAATGTGTCTACAAACAGGGAAAATCCAGGGAGGAATAGCTCCACAAAATCCTTTATAAGGCAATAATGGTTAGTCATATTGAAAATATTCCAAGACTTTGAGCATGCCAACACTTCAACAAACACACTCATATCTTTTTGTGGGGTAATTCAAAGAAATGAGGTTTTAGTGGCGATTTACAAATACAAGCCATCTCTCATTTGGAGGAGACTTGAGAGAAATTTTAACATGGAAGTGAATGCGCTGCTTAGACGACACTCTGTCGACTGTTGGCCACGCCATGCGAAAACCGTAAATCCTCTCACTATAAGAAGCATGTGTGGATAGAGGACAAGTTTTCCTACATTTCTACGTAGAATTTGTTTATGAAAGATGAAAGTTGACTGAAGAGAAGAAGAAAAGAAGCAAAAAAAGTTGATAAAAGTTGAAGGACAGACCTTAGAGTGGGAGTGACATCACGCACTCTAGCTGCATGAACATTCCGCAATACACACTAATGGAAAAGTTGAAAACAGATCAAAAATCACCTAAAACGTAAACTGCTCAAACGCAAAAAGTATAAAAGATACAAAGAAGCTGACTTAAAGTTAGATAGTTGAAAGTTTCTAGACTCGTTAAAAGTTGAAATGACGATTCTACGACAAACGATGACGACACAGGAAGATGATGAAAAGAGGAAAGTTGATGGGAAGTAGTTCCAGCTCTCCCACAAAAAGAGCTGCTCTCACACAATTAATAATACAGCAAATACACTGTATGGTCAAAACTGAATTTAATGTTCATTTCCACTTGTGCCTTTTCTTGGATTCAATTTTTTTCAGTGACTTACATCCAGCAACAACAAATGGTAGAGGATGTGTGTCTTGCATCATAACACACATAAAAAACAGACACCACAGGAAAAACATTTCATGTATTTGAAATGTAGTTGTTTTCTGCATGACAGCTGGCTGAACTGGCAGTCACACTTGACTCAACAAGACAGAAGCAGGAAGGAGTTTGAAGTTTGGTCTGAATAATGTGAAATGTACAGAGAGACTGCTTAAGGGTAAAACGTAGAAAAAAGGCTGAGCTGTCATAAGGTCACTTGTCAAATCTAGGATGGGTTTACCAGTAACACTTCCGTGCCAGATTCAGGACCAACAACATTCCATTGACTAGCAATGGAAAAAAACCTACTTCTTGGTGATACTGGTAGGATTAGATTAGGTGAAACCCAACCTTGTTTGAATCTTGAATCTTGTTGTAGCCTAACACACAAACAGGCACACTTAATTTTGCCTATAAAAACAAGTGTCACTGAAAACCGGCACTGGGGTTACAATAATCTAAGGTTAGTGATTACAGTATAAAAAAGGCTTACTCCAATTCTGTTACCTGACAGGGGACCTACAGTGCTTAACTGTTTGCATCCTTCAGATGACAATGACAATAATTTATGTGGCTCCTACTTTATGTGGATAATAATACTATAACCAGTACAAGAATTCCAACTTCATGCCACAAAAATACAACAATTATTCCATTAAAAAAACAACAAAAAAACATAAGTCATCAAAAAGAAAAAGAAAAACCTTCACAGTTATGTTTCTCACATTCATACATTACAGACCAGACGTGCATGCAAGATGGGTCAAAACCGAACACAGCGTGCTTGTGTTCTAAAAACTGCATGTATGATCACCAATCAATAAAGTAAGGGTGGTCGTATCATTGGTTGATATGATAAATGTGATCTTTGTGCCCTATCTGGCAGATCTAATGCACTGCAGGGACAAAGGCAGACTTTGAACCATACACATACAAATACATAAAGTGCTTCTGTCAAAATAAATAAACAATAAAAACAGTACAAAACGGCTTCCAAGAAAGAGGTATCAAATCAATGCACTTGGGGATGTGGAGGAGAATCGTGTCAGTTGAACATCAGGATTCCTGTGGTATAGATATATGGGCAAGATTACTTGTTTTTGAAAAAAAAAGAAAAGATGAGTTCAGAGATGAGTGGAGGTAAAAAGGGGCGGTTGACTTCGATTCAACCCAGGATCAGACTGGACTTGCCCCCAGGTGGATTTCTGCGGCCGGATGGTAGTCCTGCAGCCGCCTCCTCAGCTGCAGAGACCTCCTCTGGAACTGCTTCAGGCTCAGCAGCACTGTTATCTGTACACAGGCAGGGAACCAAGCAACACATTACATTAGGATACATTAACAAGGGAAGAACCATAGCCCGCCTGCTTTCACCAAATCATTCTGTTAAATGAACATACTGCCCTGACAGAACTCAAAGTATAGTACAGCAAAAGTACAGTCTATGATTATAATTCATTCAATATTTTGTGACATGCAGCACAATTTTTCTCATGTTCTTCAAACTCTCCATCCATGTATGTATGGAGTCCTGGCTCTGTAAATGGAAAATATAGGTTTAAATAAGTTTTTATCTTGCTCATGCACAGAATCCGTGTTGGCTTTCCAATGATAAACCTAAGAGACTTCTAAAGCATGAAGTCAAGTGTGAAGCCAAGGCTACATGGTTTCTAATTTACAGAGCCAAAACTGCAAACAGTTTTTGAGAGTATACACAGGGGAGAAAGCAGCACTGGGACAGAGTACTCCCATCTCACAGCTGTGGCTTTTCTGTGTGGAGTTGACATGTTCAGAATCAGAATCAGCTTTATTCGCCAAGTATGCTAGCGCATACAAGGAATTTGTTTCTGGTCCTTTGCGGCTCTTCTAGAACAGTTCAGACATGAACAAAAACAACAAAGAATAGGTTACAGACAACAGCTATGGAATAGATAGACAGTGTGGCACATAGACAGAAAGACAAGACAGTGTGTGGGTGTGTGTGGAGCAGATACAGAAACAGTTTTCAGTGATCATCAGGTGCAGTGTGTTGGATTGTAGTGTGTAGTTTATGTTCATATAGCAGCAACAATCAATTGTTGATGAGTGTTATGGCCTGAGGGAAGAAGCTGTTCTTGTGTCTGGTAGTTCTAGCAAACAGAGCTCTGTAGCATCTACCACAGGGGAGAAGCTGGAAGAGGTTGTGTCCAGGGTGGGAGGGGTCTGTGCTGCTTTTCTCGGCCCGCTTTCTGACTCTTGAGGTGTACAGGTCTTGGAGAGAGGGCAGAGGTGGACCAATGATCTCTTCTGCAGTTCTAACTGTGCACTGCAGTCTGCTTGTCATGTGCAGTGGCTGCACCAAACCAGACTGTGATGGAGGAGCAGAGGCTTGACTCGATGACAGCAGAGTAGAACTGGATCAGCAGCTCCTGAGGAAGGTGAAACTTCTTCAGCTGCCGCAGGAAGTACATCCTCTGCTGAGCCTTTTTGAGGATGGAGCTGATGTTGGTCTCCCACCTCAAGTCTTGGGAGATGGTGGAACCCAAGAACTTTCAGCCGATGACACAGGGGAGCAGAGTATGGTGGGGGTGGGGTGGGGGTTGAAGCAGGGGGGTGTCATCTGAAATCTACTGTCATCTCCACAGATTTAACCGTGTTCAGCTTCAGGTTGTTTTGACTGCACCATAGTGGTGGTGGTGGGGGGGGCAGAGAGCTGGGAGAGTTTGGAGGAAAGTGTCTCAGGGATAAAAGCAGATGAGAAGTCCACAAACAGAACTCTGGCATATGTACCTACCAGCAGAGGGCCTGTGATCTTTTTAAGGTGAGCAAGCAGTAGTCGTTCCAAGGATTTCATGATCACAGACATCAGAGCAATCGGCCTGTAGTCCTGTTATGGCGGATCTCTTAGGGGCTGGATTATAATGGAATGTTTGAGGGGAAGATGAACTTGACACAACTGCAGGAATCTGTTGAATCCCTGTTTTGCCCATGTTTACATAGTTTGATGGTTTCCTCTGGATACTCTCCCCCAATCTCAACTATTACTGCTATCTGAACTATGTGTGTATACATACACATGCATATATATTGGGGCGGCATGATAGCTCAGTGGGTAGAGCAGTCGTCCTCCAACCCAAGGGTGAGCGGTTCGATTCTCAGTCCC
>JAUMHL010000001.1:15663156-15675663 GCA_032362345.1 Sandelia bainsii
GCGCTGACACAGGTCTAGCAGCTGTCCAAACAACAATTTCCCCAAGGGGATCAATAAAGTGTTAATTATTATTATTAGAGTGAAGAATTAATTTTTGTAGTCTGCTGTGGATTCGCCAAATGTTAAGGCATGATTATGTGCTAAGTAATAAAAATTGAGCACCAAATGCTCAGCCTGTGGTTGAAGGGGCACAGTAACTTATCTGTGGAGAGACCTAAAGATGGCAGTTTAGACGCATTCACTCTTATAAAGCTTGAGAGGCTCTGCCAGGAATATGTGGACAACGTGCTTAAATCCAGGTGTGAGGTGCTTAGAGAGAGACTTACCCATGAAGATGCTGAGTTGTAATTACTCTCAAAGTTTACAAAGTATCAAATTAAGGGTCTGAATATTTATGTTACTGAGATATTTCAGTTTTTAATTTTGTATTAAAAAAATGCTAAAAAAATTTGAAATAATTTTATGTTTTATAATTATCAGTCACTGAAAGCAGACTGACAAGAGAAAAATAAAATTTTACATTTTAAAATAAATTTACAACACAGTAAAATGTGCAAAAAGTGAAGGGTCTGAATTCTTTGTCATGATTTCATGTATATATACAATAGGTATAGGCATTTGTATGTATATGACTGCATATACTGTATATGCACATTTGTATATGTATGATATTATATATTTGTGATGATATCATAAATCTGTTATTTGTAATACTGGACCACTGTTTCAGGGTCTACAGGGCAAAGTACTGTCACCATTTTCCTCTTTCCTCTTTTTGCTTTTAAGTGGAGGTGTTGTGCCTGTGGTGGTAAAAATAAAAATATCCTCTAAAACACAGGCAAAAAGCTTTCCAAGTACTGTGAATTGCTTACCATTATCACGTACAGAATTTTCTCCATCCTACAAAAAAACAACAACAACAAAACAATAGAAAACAAAGTCAGTATTTCCTTCACAGAAAAGAAATTTCTGCACTGAATCAAAATACACATGTACTGAATGATGTTACTACTATAGTTGCTACTTAAAGCCCTTTTTGTAATGTCCCATTCCTTTGTTCTTGGTACCACAAACAAACTCCTTTGTGAAACATTAAGGGAATATGAAGAGAACTGATATTTCAAACAATTTGCTCTTCAGTTTGTCTGCCCTCAAGTTTCACTTCATTTCTCTCCACAACTCATGATCTGAAGCATGATCTTACCATGGTGGGGGCGTCTGCAGAGTGGTTGGCGTTGTGGTTCCCTCCTCTTCTCAAAGGGGCAGATGGCTCACCACACAGTACACCTGTGGGTTTCCCACCTGGAAAAACAAGGAAACATAGTGGCTCAGATAAGTCAAAGTCAGTCAGTCTGTAAATTGGAGGATGTTTACAATGAACAGTTGTCTTAGCCTGCAGGTCTGACTGACAAAAGAACAAACAACCAGAATTTTCTCTTTAATTAAGATCTATTATCTCCTGCCATGAATAATATCGTCATGGACAGGTGGAGAGTCTTATGTTGTAATAAACACATGTTAACTGTCCATCATCAGGTTAATCATTCAGTCATGTGAGTCTTACAATCCCCATGCATCAGGCAGAAATAGCCTACCGTTTGATAAGATACACTTACTATACATAATTTATATTTATAATTCATAATTTCTTCAAAACATGGATGAGGTTTTTAAATTCTTTTTCTAATTCTTTAGTCTACAGATCCAGTTGCTGCAAGTCATGAAGACTGTTCAATATTTACAACTGACATTGGTGACAGACGACATCACAACCAAGAGAGACATACAGTAACTACACCTTTATCTGAAGTAAGCTTTGTTTTACAAAGTTATTTTACCTCCATTTCCTGGCGTAGGGTTCGTGTTTCTGTGCTTCTTTGTAGACTTTTGTTTGCCTTTTTTATTTCAACACAAATTGCACTGATTTTTAAAAGCACAGGCAGCCTGTGCCATCTTTTTTTGTTTTAGATATTAGACCTAAAGTAGGTACATATGTGCAGGCACAGTGCACCCTACAGCAGTGTAAACTAATCTATAAATTGATTCACAGTAACTGCAACTATAATCCACAAAGTAATTTATTAGGAGTACATGAACATTTATGGTTTATCTCCATCAACATGGTGACATTTCTCATGTCTGTCTATCATCTTTGGTATCAGATGACAGGAAATACAGCTCTAAGTTTATCTACACACATGCGCACACATACACACACACTGACACACAATCTATGTAGTCAAAGCGGACACAGAGAACATCAAATTTCTTTCAGTATAAAAAGTTGATGCAAAAGTATCATGTCTGTGTTCAAAAGTGTGAGGGATTTCCATGAAATTATTTGTGGATCTTGTGCCTGTCAGCTCTCAGATACTGACCTCATCATCCACATTGTGCCAAACTTTTCTTTGTACATGCAACTCCCACACATTTCCTAGACAAGTTTCCTCTTGTGGTTTGGGGAAATTTCAGATTGTTTCACTTCCATACTAAATATCTTCCTTACAACAACTCTGTTCATACTTTTGTTCATTTAGAATTAAAACTATGCAGTGAGGTCCAGCTGTGTAGCCTTTTTCTCCCTGAGCCCTAGGCTGAATTTGCTTCAGTTTCAAAAAGCCTTATTGTTACTACATTGGCATGTGAGTGGGACACACTTGAAATAGTTATAGTAATTTTTAATTCCATTAGAAAGCCAGAGGAGAATGTATGTGCTACTTCATACTTCCAACATTTTTTTAAGCATTTATCTCACATTGGAGAATATATTTGTCTAGTTGCACTAATCTAGAACAATTTTCTACAGTATGATTTTTATATTGAAACTATTTTATTTTGAATTACATTCTACAACACTATGCAAGAAAACACAGTTTAAAGAAGATAGCCGTTCTGACTCTGTTTAATCAAGGTTCAAAATATTGTTTAAAAGCTAATTTCTCTGCACAAATAAGAGACGTAAAAGGGGAAATTGGTAAATGCAGATCAACCTTATTAAAATATATGTGAGAATAAATGTGAGAAGTAAGAGGAGGAAGAAGGAAATGTCAGAAGGTAAATGTGTGAATGCTTCACTATGAATTGCCTGTGACCACGCAAAATGTCTTAAAAATCCCTTGTAGGTGTTAATGTGTTTAAGCTATTATACATAGTACTGTCTCAATAAACATTATTAATATTTTTTGGTTTCACCTTTAAAAAAATAGATTCATTTTAAAAGTAAGATTACTCTTTAATTATACTTATTGTCATGCAGTTCCTTTGCATTCATAAAAATGTAAAGGGTAAATTATTAATTGATTATTTAATGGTAAATGACAACATTAAACATATAGATACAACAACATCACGTAAAACAACATGTCTCATCTCACCTGGTTAATTTTGCTTCTGGTGGCAACTGAAGGCTGCCTGATATAATTTTTGGTTCATAAACCACTGCATTGGTGAGATCTAGGTCAATGTGATCAAAATGACATTTACATTACTTTTAGTCATTAGGTAGGTGATTTTATCCACAGCCATACAATTGAGCCAGGGATCAAACCACTGAACTGGACAACCTGCTCTACCTCCTGAGCCTTCACATGTGTCATCCAACATAATAAGTGACAGAAAACCTACTTGAAATGATTTCTTAATTATTTCTTAATCTACTCCAACTCTGATGACATACTTGCAAAGTCAGACAAAAGTAACACTGCTAAAACAATTCCACCTTGGAATTGGTTTTCCGTTAGATCCGATCAGTGGACTTCCCAAAATGACACACTACACAGCTGTTAACACTGTTGCATTGTTCAGTACACTTGTTTTATCCTCAGTGGTCTTGTGGTCAGTACACACTGGAGTGGCTTGTTTTTCCAGTCACCTGACAATTATTAAACATGTTTCAGCACTGCACTGTGGTGATTTCTGTAGTGTTGTGGTGTTAATAGTAGTTTTAGTCTTAGCATAACTTAGATAATAGATGGATGGATGAGTAAAAAAATGGAAACAAGGACTAAATGCAGACCTAAATTAATCTGAATTCCAAATACGACCTGCTGAGGCTTAAGTTGAATATGATGAAGGGAAAACCCCAAAACAGCAACAGCTTTATTATTTAGTGTAACATAAAGCTTTGTGAAAAAATGTGGAGATAAGCGATAGATAATTAACTGGAGCCACTGATCTTTCACATTCATCTGAATGTGATTAGCAAACTGTTAATGTTATGCATTTGTGTAAACCTGGTAGTCTAGTAAATGTTAGCTCTCTAGTTTTGCTTACTTAGGCTTAAGCTGCATCCATACAAGAGACAACAACATTCTGGCTCAGTTAATTAGAACCTGTGCTGTATAGTATAAAAAAGATCAAAATTTTAATATGACCTATAAAACATATAACCTACAACACTGGGTTGTTGTGCTAATATCGGTTAACTCAACTTAAAGGGGCAAAAGCAACTCAGTGTTTTCATGTTATCATTCCTATTCTGAAAAAAAAAGAAGAATTAATTAAGCATAGTATCGTGATAATGTGTTTTAATTTTGGTCACTATAATCGTGATATTCAATTTTCATATCTTTTTATCTCTATTGACATTTATTGAGAAAAGCAGCAAAAATTACTTACAAAAAATGTGTTGTAAATCAATAATTAAGTGCATACAATTAACAAATGTCTTTTCTCAACTATAGACATTTTTCTGGCAAGTAATTCATGAAAACAGCTAACAGCTAGCTAATGCTAGTTAACTAGCTTACCATCTTTTTCTGTTAATTTGCTGGGTGGTAACAAGCTTAATTGATTCAAAACCTAATGTTAATATCCTGAAATACTTGTCAAATTATGATGTCGGATGAGAGATGGCAAAATCCTAGCTGATTTCAACTTGGTACCAGAACAAATGCGTTAAAATCACCTAGCTCACTAACACCCCAGAAAGGCATTTTTTATTTTACCAAGTTTGTGCCTCTGTAAGTTTAGTTCAGTATCACTTAGACTAGTTCCACAGACAACTCTGTAATCAGTGAACTACATAGTGTTACATTTCAAAAGAGACCAGGCACATGAATTTAATCCTTAGGGTTTGAGAAGAGGAACCATTTTATTTTGGGTATGTCATTTCTGGCCTGTGTGCAGAACAGGGGTTGCTTTCTAAGAGGTTATTAAATGCCTTTTGTGGCAAGTGACCTTCCAATATATAAATGTTTTCATTTTGCAAATATAAAGATATAAAACTGGCTAACAGTATAATGCACAGCACTATAAAAGCTCTGAGCTTGAAGGGCATTTGTTTTGTGTGTGAGTTCTGCAGGTGATAAAAACATGTTACAGAAAATTAGGAACTGCTGACCTATATGAAAAATGCATACTGGCATTACTTTTACTTCCTATTGTGTTACATTTCCTCTTTTAGTAACGTTACGCTGTGTATTAGGCTACATTTTGAGAGGGACTTTTCAGAAAACTCCACACTGAGCAATAATTACCAGTAGTATTATCAAAACATACTAAGGAAAGTGTTTTAGCAGTGAATTAAGATGAATATGTCACAGACACACTTTGTATTCCTCTTTTAAATTCCACAGTAAACTATGTGAAAGGGCTTGAGGCAGCTCAAGTCTACATGAATTTTTCAAATGTCTGCAGGCTTGAGTAGAATTCTGATAAACACAGAAACACCAGTGACTGAATATCTATTGACAGCCGGAAGAAAAAATTCAATTTATTATTTGACCCCTATGCCTATTTGGTTAGACACAAAAGTGCTATTCTTATATATTTAGATGTCTGAGATTTTGAGCAGCCTGGAGAGGCAGAGGAACAGTTTGGTCTAGCAGTAATCTTCAAAACACCAGACGCAAATTTACCAAATTTGTCCGTCATTATTGCTGTTTTTTTCTCTGCTTTTGACTTGAAAGCTCTTAAAATGGATTTGAGAAACTGAGTTACAGGCTTTCACATTAAGGCAACACATTTTTGCAGGAGGTAGTATATACCTGGTGGGTTGTTCCTTCGATTAGCATAGGGGTCCTCTGGCTCAGCAAAAACACTGGAGGCCATCTTGTTTTTCCGAACAGGAGGTTTCTCTTCATCTGCACCAAATGAAATGTTGGAGCCACCACCAGGAGGGCGCAAAACCCTGGAAAGAGAGAATGTCAACACTGTTACTGAAAGCTGGATCATACTTGCTGATTTTTCTCTCCATTCTAAATTTATAATTAGAAAAAAGGCTGTGTAGAGCTAAAGTTTTTCTTCTTTTCACATTCATGTCAGTAAAAGGTCAACATTTTATTCATTGGGATCAATAAGCTTCAGTGTATGACCCACTAACTCAAGTGTGAGGACTTAAACGTTCAATCAGATTGATTTCTTTCAACTAATCAAAGTGGTTGTTGAGTATCTTTGCACATTCTTTTAGCGCTGGAGAAATAAAAAAGATTTTCTGATTATTTTACAAACTTTAATTGAACTTTCCAATCGATAAAAGTTCCAATTCCAATTCATAAAAGTTAAAGATCTATTTTTGAGGTTGTGCCTGTTCTCAGTAATGTGTTGCAACTGCACTAAATGTTACTTGATGCAATTATTTGTTGTAAGTGGTTCAGTTCTCTACTTTGTAGAAGACATTACATGTTCAGCTGTTTTGGCAGCTGTATTAGCCGTCTTGAGTCATGACGTGAATGTTTGTCTCTGCGGATTCTCTGTGGTGTCCTGTACTGTCATGACTTACGAGAACTAGAGTACAGATCTACAAGGGATAGTTTTTATTTTTTTAAAGATATTTACATTATTCTAAGAGTTTTGCATGTGTAGGCCTAAAATCCTATTAATGTAATGCTTTAGTCATTTGGATTTGTCAAGGAAAATATATCTTTAGTCAATAGTTTTTTAAGCAAGAAATGTGTTTACTAAACTTTATACAAATGTATACAAATGGGTTGCTCTGCTGAAAATGAGTTTGAATCAACTTGAAATGAACTGGTTATGGACTGTATGAATCAAAATTTAATCGAATCAGGATGTCAGTGCTGAGTGTCTTTGCAGCAACACTCTGGAGGTGTTGGTACATGCTGAGGTAAAAAGGTAATGTGAGCCATGATGTCACACATGTTTTACACTGTACTTTAAATTAATAAATAAATAGAATTACAAAAAACATTCCCTACAATGAGCTTGTGTGGACTACTGTTGAAAAGAGCAGGCTTCCAGGTCTTTGCTGCTTTGGGTAAACTCTGACTGACTTTAATTTTCATATCACTGTAACACCTGTGGTAAGAGAAGTACTCAGGTTTTCTACTAAGTAGTATAGTAGCATAAACTATCATTACCGCAGTGTATAAATGCTCTGTTAAAAGTTAAAAGTCCTGCATAGAGAAATTTACCTAAGTAAAAAAAGGTTTAAAAGCTACTAAAAGCAAAAGTACTCTATGTTTACTGCTGAATTATATGACTGGATTACAATTATTGATGCATTAATGTGTAAAATCACTGTTGGAGCTAGTCAAGGTACAGCTGATTTTAACATTTTCTGTACTGAATTGTGGTTAACCCATAATACATCAGAATTTATTAACTGATTTATATTTTATATCAAGAATCTGCATCTGCAAGTTTATGCGACTACAAATAAATGTGGTGAAGTAAAAAGTACAATATTGGTTTCTGAATTGTAGTTTGAGTGAAATGAAAATTGTACAAGTGCTTCAAAAAAATTATTAAATCGTCAATCAAATCTAACTGTCTCCTAATTAGACTTTAAGCTGTACCTTTTTTGTACCAAATCGTGGACAAAACATCAAAATGTATAGTGAATCCACTGAAAGGTAAAATTGTTGTTTGGTGAATTCAAGACTCTTGACTACAAGTAAAATACATGTTACCAACTTTCTTACACAAACATGGTAAGAACAATGGTTGAAAATATGAAAAAACTTAATATAACTACAAATATCCGTCAAACCACCCCCCCTCCCACCCTACACCTAATCCCTCTGAAAACTTAGCGAATACCCTGATACTTAACTACATCTTATCTAATTAACTGCCAGTTAAGAGCATCCTTTGGGTGTTTTAACACATCTGTTATATATCAACACTGATGTGCATCTCTAAATTAAAAAAGGAAACACTAGATAATGCTTACATATTGTGATAACGACTGGTCTAGTGCATCTTTGCATTCTGCAATACTCACATTGTTATTATCTGACAGAATTTAAATTTGCAGCATTCCTGATATGATATAACTGCAATGACAATAGACTGCTTTCCCTACATCCCTATGATGTAAATCAGGAGCTCGGGTTGATGTCAGGTGTGGCCAGCTGTATAACGGCCCTCGGTCGCCTAAATGAGGCCATATGCAGGGGAGGCTAGGGGAGGTGTTTTATTGTACCTCACTGATCATCTCGATAACTGATCTGAAATCCACTGAGGCCGCACCCAACCAGAAGGACAGACCTGATGAGTATTTCGTTTTCAGACAATAAACACGAAAAACTAATGATGTAGCCATACGCATGCTTATGTAAAAAGGCCAACAGAATGAACAGTGGGTATCGAGCCGCCTAGTGTGGAGCTCCGTGCTAGCTAAGCAGCTTCCCTACAAAAGGGAGGGTACAGGTCTAGCTAGCTAACGATGAAAAAATGGGAAGGTGTGGTGCTGGGATTTAGCATCGTCGTCCACTGCCTGATTTCAAACCTATTTGAAGCAGTTAAGAAGCCACTACACGCAGTGGTCAAACCAAACATCTATTTTATTTGAGGTTTAACGTCAAAGGATGCTGGACTTGATGGCATCATGGTGGCTAACGGCTTTCGAAACGGTCTCAACGGCGCTTTTTACCTGGAACTGCTTTTAGCACCGGGCTCCATCCCTTGAAATGTCGTGGTCGTCGTCATTTTCGCACACAAGTCGTCGTAAAATAGTAGTAAATCTAACACGATACAGTCGAATTACACTTTATTTATCAGCACTTCACCGCTTCATAATTGTCTAACCTGCTGTTTCCCAGTATTAAGCTGCCTCCGGTCTGGCTGGACTAGTGTCAAGCAAGCCAAAGGGACATGTTTGACTTCCGGTCACATTTCAAAATAAAATACTCTGACGTGACAAATATAAATTGCAGTGTTATTTATATTAAATAAAAACCAGCTAAATTAATTTATTAGGGCTTATAACAACTGCAGTTAAGGGCTGGTTCTTCCTGACTCCGTACTTAAATAAAGGAGGACATTCATGACGAATAATTTGAAGGTAAAAATGCCGTATGTCCGGCATTTCTCTTGCTCGTGTCATGTTTCTGGCTAACTTGACACAGCAGTGCAAGAGTAACAGAACCATTATAGAAAAAATGTACAGTCCTTTGATTTGATCCAGGCACATTTATCAAGCCTGTCACTGGTTTTATTGAGATTCACCTTCAATAATACTTTTTAAATTTGTTTTATACAACTCTGGTTAAACAGTTTACATTTACAGGATAAGAAATCAGTTGCACAGTTTGAATTAGCATTTACCTGCTGCTTTATATCTGCTAGTTTAGACTGCTTAAATATCCATGAATCAAATGACAGAAACAGACTTAAAAAAAACTCAATTTATTCCAACAATACATTTTCACAACAGCAACAGGTGTCAGTGAATTTAAAATGCAGGTTTACTTGACAACAATAACAGAATTCCATCTTAATCCAACCTCAATGGCATAACAATAAAAACAAAAACAAACAATAACCAAGGATTTTTGCCAAAAGTAAAAAAAAAAGATTTTAAAAAATCATGACAAGATTTTAATGTCTTCGGGCACATTAGACTTGTTGCAGCCTAAAACTTGTTTAAACTGCTCAGTTCAGATTATAACTTTTGAAAGACTGAGATAAAATCTCTCTACACCAACTGTGCTGCTGCCTTCAAACATTTTGTAAAAGCATTCCTTTGGATGGTATCAACACTGGTCACGAGCATTTGAAGACATAACATGTTCAGGGATGTAAGGGGGAGGTAGGGATGTTTGTAGGAAACAGTCTTTAAAGAAAAGAGCCTCCGGTTTGCTGTTGGAACACATCAATTGTATCTTCATCCTCCATTTCTAGCTGCAGGAAAAATAATTAATTAGTTAAAAATCGTTAGTGAAGTAGCTGTGTAAATTTTTTTACTAAACTAATTCAGGGGTGGAGAAACATTATACATGAGGTGTTGACAGTGCCACCGAGGTTAGTTAATGTAACCAAAAGCTTGTTCAAAAACCTAAGCTTAAAAATACGTTGCTCTAATGTTTATAAGAAGTTAGTTAAATATATGAACAGAGGCCAAATTTATTTTACCACCTCTGACAAAGCAGGATTAGGAAAAGTAGGTCAGAAAACCGAGACTGCAGACGTGATGTAAGCAAAAGGAAAGCAAAGCTCAAAGTGGTTTGTAAAGGAGATTTGTATTGTGAGACTCCCAAAATGAAAACAATTAAGACCTTTTTCCTTATTTACCTCTTCTATGGACAAAACAGTTAACTCCAATATTGTGTTCACAGCTGCTCAGTGCTGTTTCTAAAGTCTGTGCTTGATCTATACTGCATCTTTCTGTTTGGATTTCAGAAGATTCAATAATAACAACAATAAAAATAACTCTTAAACTTTTATAAATCCTGTAGTCTCACTACATGCTTTCTTAAAATACTGGAATAGGTCGTCGCATAAAAATTGACAACAAAACATAACATCTTAGTTATGCACCAAGTTAACAACACTGCATTCCTGGCATGCAATTTCAACAATAACTCATGATGATGAAAAGGGATTCTGCAAGTGCTCGTATGTAGGCTAAAGAAGAGGGCGAAACATTACCTGTGATGGTGTGTCTGTTTCATTGATGGGCTGACCATCGAACCGAAATCGTATTTGCCTCATTGACAGACCCTGTGTGGCAGAAAGAAATAGAGAAAATCATCATTATGACACAACCTGGTGATCAAGAGGTTAAGTAACTGTCACAATATCAGATTTTTGCTACATAGATTACCGTGGCCAAAATAATTCACTATAACGATACTATCGCAACTTTAAAAAAATAGGAAAAAAAAGTTATCAGTCAAATTTATCTCTACCTTTCTGTATTTTGTGTTTTTGTCAAATGTATAACACTCAAAATATGAATGCAAGAAGATGGTGGGAGAGTCAGTAACCACAACTGTAGAAAAGGGTACAAAAAACAATTACGCTTATTGAAAAATTAAAAGACAATCATATGAACAGATAAACAAACTGCCCTTTCATATTCATTTTTTCTGTTACATGGCACATGAGAACTTGTGTTACAGTGCAATGCTGCCATAACCTATGTTAGAGAGTTAACCAGTTACTGGCTCTGACTATATAATATTATAATATGTGCCTTTTTAACATGATATCGATATTTTATTTCTAAATATCACAGTTGGAGCCAGTATAGCCGGTATATCTTGACACTCATAATACGAACAATTATACGTAAGCAATTATGGACTAATCCTCATTTGACTAGGCCAGCCTGGATCCTTCAGCTGAATCAATGTTCTCCAAATGGGTGGCTACAAATCAGAGCCACCCATTCTGGCCAGCATAAAAAAAGAAAAACCTGAGATTACTTCTTTGGAATAGCAGTCTCACCTGCCGTTCACAATAAGCTTTCATCAGTTTGCTGAGAGGAGTGTGCCTTTTGATCTTGAACTGCACCACTGAGCCATCCTGCCCTGCCACCTTCAGGTTGATGTGCTCATTGTTCTCCATCTTCACCCCCTCCTTAAACAGAGAAAAACAAAATAAAGTCTGCAAAAAGTAACATTACAGTGGAGAAATAGAAGGTGTTTCTTAAAATGTGTCTCTTTGCATGTGTATACATGTGCCAGACACCACAAAACCCTATCCATTTGGATCCAGATGAATTTAGGATTCATGGAGTGTACAGTATGTACCTCAGTGACTTAGGGTAAAAGCAACAAGGAACAGGAATTCTTATTTACACACGTGGAAATGCATGTAAACTGAGTTTTACCACCGTTACAACACAAATGTGAAGATTAGTGACGTTACTGAGAGCATAAAAGGAGGCAGCAATACAACCTCAACGCTAGACTTAACTTAGCATTTAGCATTAAGCAAGTCCATTCACAATGGCCTACAACTTCAGCGGCCTAGCAGGATGAAAATTACAACTTAAACGTATCAACAAGCCCTTTTATCCTGACACACTTGGTTGTGAACTGGTGATGATGATAAAAAACTACATTATATGTGATCCGTTGACGGTTATTGCCCCAACAATAGTCTTTGGCTCGTTGCTGTTGTACATTATCGTTAGCGTTACAGTAACGTTATGTCACTGATGTTGTAGTTTCTCACTATTTTTTTGGTTCTCGCTGCCTACATAGCCCATAACTATAGCATGTATGTTACATGTGCGTCATTAATACTTCAAATTTGCCGATTAGTGCATTTAGAACAGAAATCAAGATGTCTTTATTTTCGCCGGGGAACGTTAGC
>JAUMHL010000001.1:15694582-15711878 GCA_032362345.1 Sandelia bainsii
ATATTTTATCTCTGTAAAGCACATTGAATGACCTCTGTGTATGATAATGTGCTATATAAATAAACTTGCCTTGCCTTTAATTTGTTATTTTTTAAAGATGTTATTTATTTTTACTCATTGTTTATTTTATTATTTAGAAATACTAGAATGTGCACATTATTTTATATTTTTGTTTGTCTGATTACATAATTTTTTTTAAATAAATCAGACATTACGATCAAACAGTTACTCACTACTTGAGTAGTCTTTTCACCAAGTACTTTTTTTTTGGATGACTACTTTTTACTTCTACTTGAGTAATATTATTTTGAAGTAACGCTACTCTTACAATTGAGTACAATTTTTGGCTACTCTACCCACCTCTGCTAGGTAGTCATGTAAAGAATTCAGCAAGCCATAGTTTGAAACTAACAGGCAGGTACACCTGCATACCATCAGTATAGCATTGAAAAGAAACACCATGTTTACAAATAAAATGTCCACGAGGAGAATAAAATTGGCCCAAAAATGGACCCTTGTGGGACACCATACTTTACAGAGGGAAAAGATGACATGTGATTATTGATGGAAACACAGAACTTTCTGTCAGGTATGAGGCAAAGCATTTTAACTCCGTGCCTGTTATTCTGGCCCAGAGTTTCAGTCTGTCCAACAAAATGCAGTGATTAACTGTATCAAAGGCAGCACTGAGATCTTGGAGAACAAGAACTGAGCACATTCCAGCATCAGAAGCCAATAAGATGTAATTTATCACTTTGAGAAGTTTCTGTGTTGTGATGCCAGACTGGAATTGAGAAATGTTGTTTTCTGCTGTTAAAAACCATGCGCTTGGACACATTTTTCTAAAATCTGAAATTTAAAAGGTAGCTTTGAGATGGGTCTGTAGTTTTTAAAAGGAGTATGGGGTCTAGCTCAGGTTTTTTTTAACAGAGGTTGCATGCAAGCAATTTTGAAATGATTTGGGACATAATCAATATATAGGGACCTGTTGAAAACTGACAGCAAACAGGGCGCAACCAATTTAATAACTGTAACTAAAAACTTAGCTGGAATGACATCAACTGGACGGAAAGACAGTTTCATATGTAAAACAACTTCTAATAACTCAGACAAGGACAAAAGAGGAAACTGACTTAAGGTGCTCTCTCTAGGTGGATGATGAACATTAAAATGTATAGTGTTAGGGATGACAGAAGCTCAGATAGACTCTAGTTTATGAACCCTGTCTCCCATATACAACTAAACTGCAATTACTTTTTTATGGTGAACATATTTATAATGTTGTGCTGACAATTGGGTTAAGAGTTAAAATGATGCCTTGTTAGAGAGGGACCTAACATTTAGCAGACCATATCTGTGAAAAGGGACACTAATGTCATGGCTGCTCATGGGTGACTTTATTAATATGAGCTCAACTATATTAGAATAGGTTGTGTGTACGTCTATGGTTAATACCTCACTCTTCTTTCTTTATTGGCTGTTAATGCAGATACAGGCATTTGTTTTATTTTTTACTTTTTGTTTTCCCTCATAAAGGGTATGAGCTCCTGCACTCAGACACTCTTTGACTCTATTACTGGATGGTTTTTTGAAGGTGAGCACTCGTTAGCTTGTTGTTGGCCAGTAAAAGAATGTGTTAAAATCCTTGTTGACCAATGGTAGTTGGCTTTAAGATCGCTTATTTTCTGTAGCCTAACTGCCAGTTTTAGTGGGTAACTTTTCTCAGATGTGATTCTGTGCTTAGTTTCATCGTGATGTTTCACATTCCCACTTTTAACCACTAAGAGCAGATCTCAGAGCAGATGAGACGCAGCGGTTTCAAGCTTCCTACGGGAAGGATGAAGATAAACGCCTCGGTCCATTCGGGATTAAAAGTCTGGATTTCAGTATCAACCGTCCTCTGTTTAACACATCATGTCACACTGACTCACAATGTCACCGCTTTTCTCTCTCTCGTCTTTATATGTTTCTCTGTCACTGCCGCTGTTTACTTTCCACGCCTCTGTTCATTGAAGGCCCACCCAACTCTGCCTGTGATTGGCTGATTCTTGCCCTCACCTGGACCAATCTCAGTCCTCATGTTTAAACCCAACTAACCTGGAACCACAAAGACAACTAGTACTGGCCAATCAGAGACAGGTAGGATATGCCTTTAGCTGTGTAGCGGTGTAGAAACACTGTCAGTAAAGAGTTGCCGGTCAAAATGTAATCTCCGCCAAAACTGACTAAAACTTAATGACAAGTCTGTTCCGGTTTTGGGTCCGGGCAGGACAGAGTCTGGGTCTGGACCCTGCTTTACGTGGTCTATTGCTAATTTTAACTGAAATAATACTAGAATCCTTTGGGCTGTAGGGGGTGCTGGTGGTACAGTTCAAAGATGAAGGACAATCAGTGGCACATGTTGTCCAAAAGTGATCTGGATTGAGTACGGTTGATTGCTAACTAATAACTGAGATGGAGCTTGGAGAGACACTGAACCCCAATTTGGTTTTGCAAATAGGAGGGCATTGTGGCGGGGCAGTAACCTCAGGCAACTCCTGCTGAGTCCTTGCTCGGGAGACCTCAGGAGCGCCTAAGTACAGCCTCTTTCAGGATCCTCTGATGTGTAGAGGACTTTGTTACCCAGGATGAGGACTACTGATACAGCTTTCCAGTGGAATGGCAGGCCATCCAGACACCGTTAGCACCCAGCGATAGGAAATCTGAACTGGTGGTAGATGCTGAGGTCAGTGAGAGGTTCAGATTGAGCTGGGTTGATGCTGGAGGAGTATCAGCTGGATGGCCCAATTCGACAGGGCCGCATAGTGGGTAGTTCACTATGATAGCATGAAAAAGTTGAGATCCTGATCCTAACCCTCTGATACCAAGGAGGGTCAGGTGCAGGGACTGCCCTGGAAATCCTTGGCAGCCCACCTTGATTGGCTCACAGTGGGCCCTCCAACCATTGATTCTGAAGGCTTTTACAAGGTCAAGGTATTTGGCCTTGCACTCATGGGCTTCCTCAATGTGGTTAGTTCCAGCAGCAGCACTTGCTTGTCTGGCCCGAGTGACGTGCTGTGCTCTGGAAGCTTCAGTTGCCTCTCTCCAATCTAATATCACTTGAAATTTCTAGAAACAGATTGCTGGAAAAAAATAAAGTACTGTTAATTTAAGCTGAAACTAAAAACAGTCTGTTGATGCACATTACTGGGGAATGTTAATTAGTTCCTTAAACCAATCTAGTTTTACTGTGAGGTTTCTTTGGGAATAAAGCCGTCCCTCCCTTTTGACTCTGAATACACTGGTTCATTTTTATCCATACAAGTTGTCCTGTAGTGTTATGCAAAACTGACTTAGCTATTGTATTGTTTTAGGCACCACATGCAACAACTCCAACATAATTTCTTGAAGTCAAAGTGTTATTCTGGTTTGTGTGTCATTGAAACAAGAGGGCAGAGTAAGCTCCGCATGGCTATTACAAGTCAGACAACCTGAAGCCTCCAAACTCCCACACAGATGATGCCCATTCATCTGATTTTCTATAGCCATCACCTTGCTCAAACCAAGACACTGAAGATTTTCTGTTGACAGTTTCTAATATAACACTGTTCACATTTGGATTCTAGAATATATATTATAGTTATATAGATATATATCTCTTGCAGATTACTAGAATATATTACAGTTCACTTTACAGAAACAACCATTTCAATTTGAAACACATAATGAAGCTGATTTGTATAAATCAGATCAGTCTACTGTAAGTTAAACCTTGACATGTCTGCCACACATCCTTAATAATGCCTTCACACTTAGACTCCGGCAAAGGATCTGCCACCAGCAGAATTACAGTGCAGCATTTGGTATATGAACCTGACAGGTGACACTGTTCATGAAGTGCAGATAGGGACAGAAATGTGATGCATTATGAATAAAAATATATAGGCTATAATTTACAGAATCTACTTTCTACTTGTTGGAAACATACAAGACCACATGCTGTGAAAAATCAGCATCAACATTCTCCTGCATATCACCTTAGTTTTCAAACCATAATAATATGAGTCTCACTGCTCACTGATGGGGCACCAATCATTCAGGCACCCAGTGAAACAGGGAATGTAATCTGTAGTGACCAATGGACCCTCTTAAGATTAATGACCCCTGCTTGTGTCTGGTTGAGTAAACAAACATTATGTTCTACCATTTGAAGTGGTGCAAGTTCTGAAGGGAAAATAACTTGCACCAAGTACAACCCCAATGTCATGTGTCACAAAATGGTGGACACAGGTAAAAAGGGATTTGATCAAACAAATTGCAGACCAAGGACATAACAAAAAAAAACCTAGGCTAAACTGAAAATCACTCCAGATGGAGGCAAGTGGCACAAGTGTACTAGAAATAACCACAAATAATGACAAGCAAAAAATGGGAACAAAGATGAGACTTTGGGAAAATCATGAGCTACTGACTAAATTGACATGCCGTGGGCAGAGGCTAGAAACTAAAACAGGGACAAACCACAATACAAAACTCAGACCAAAACTAAACTTACAAGCAACTGTGGGCAAAGTCCACAGAGCATGGAGATACAGAACAGCATGGAACAACAGAACATGTCAGCACTAGTTTTTGTTCAGGTCCTTCCTCCCAATCCAGCCAAAAATAACCCACAGGTTAGAAATGGAAGGTGCAATTTATTTTTCACAATAATAAATAAAAAATTAAAACCTATGCCACAGAGTTAGATGTAAAATGCAACATAGGACAAATGTAAAACCAAATAAAATCTCTAAAATGTTAAAATATAAATTAGTATAAAAGGTCCTCAGCCACACAAAAACACGTGCAAACAGATGTCAGGACACTTTGCTTTACCTAGCTTATTCTGCTCCAGCATCCCTCTGGATACTCGTTATACCCTGGTCACTAGTAACTTGCCTTGTGTCCAACCTCTCCAGTCCTCAGCAGTTCCTTGAGTTGAGTGATTGCTGTTAAACCAAGCAGCACAGCTGCACTTTGGTGTTTGTCGCTTAACCAACTTTTTAAAGGGTCACCATTGCCACTCCACCAATTCGGAGTAGCATGGGAGGAGTTATTAAAACAGTCCCAGGTGTACTCAATTATGTTCCACTCCCGACCACATGCAGTTAACTGTATTCTATTGTATCTGCATAAAAATTATTATATCTTGAAAATATAAAAACCAAACTAAAACATGCACTTAAAATCAATCACAGATTGAAAAGCCAAGTATCACACATGGTAGTATTGGATCATTGAAAGAGTTTCAACAACTATCATATAACTCCCCTCTGACAAATACAACAGAGGATCTAACAAGAAATGGCTGAAGGAAAGGGGAATATATACTGTGGCCTTTAATTGCCAAAGTGACTGCAGCTAGGGATAATTTGGGTGAGTGTGTGTGTCAGGACTGGGAGCTGGCTGAGCAGGGGTGTGGCCAGGTGAGTATAGGTGGATCCTACTTCCCTGAATTCAAGGGTGTCCAATCCTGGTCCTTGAGGACCACTGTCCTGCTTGTTTTCAAAAATCTATCCCTACGCCATGTTTCTCTGACTTGTGTCTTAGTCCATCCCATTAAAGATACATAGAAAGATGTAAGGAAAAGACACAAGGAAAGAGGAACCAAGGACATTGCGTTTTTGGAGACATGAGATGTCCTTCCATCTGAACCTTCATCTGCTGCATAGTCTGTTTTTTTTGACAGCTGTAGGCTACAGGCTATATTTATATCCATGTTTACACTCTCTGGATACTATATGTTGGATATCCATGATTCAGATGACAGGTCTGTAAGCAAATAAAAAAAAAAAAACAGTCTTATATTGGTTATATTTTAATGTTATCAGTGTACTTCAGTATAAAACTTTGCTGGTGTTGCGATGCAATTTTAGACAGAGCGAACAGCTGCAGCCAATCCTCACTGACTTCTGCGAAGGATCGTCTTGTGTTTCCTCTCTCCTTCAGACTTTTGATTAATTGAGAATATTTGGCACATCTTGAAACACAATACAAACAATACAACAAAGACGTGTCCTGTATCAGGCAAGAACAGGACAACATTCCTCTCCCAGAACTCCAGCAACTGGTCTCCTCAGTTCCTAAACTTTTACAGACTGTTGTTAGAAGAAGAGGGGATGCTACACCATGGTAAACATGGCCCTGTCCCAACTTTTTGAGATGTGTTGCTGCCATCATTTTCAAAATGAATTTATTTTTTTTAATGGTAAATTTTCTCATTAACAACATTAACATTTGGTATGTTTTATATGTTCTTTTGTGAATAAAATGTGGGTTTATGAGATTTGCAAATCAAGTTTTGTGAGTTTGTGCCTCTCTTTGAGCCTCTCTGCAGACAGACAAATATTATTTATGACTTATCCAAAAAGATTGAGTGGTTTTGGTTCCACACACTGACACAGAGAAATGATTAATAAATCTACTAAAATAGGTCATATGCTTTCAGTTTTTGTTATGATGTGGACTAGATTAATGAATACTTTGCTGTGCCAAAAATTATGTGGAGTGTATTTGTTTTTGTGTGTGTCTGTAGGGTCCTATTTCTCTCAGGCATTAAGCAGCCTTAAAAACAGACACTAACTAATTTAAAGTTGTATATACTACAATGACAGAACTGTGAATGCACTTACACCATATACACTAGCTATTGTCATTATTCAGTAATCAATAGCAGCTCCACAAACATCTCTCTTTCTCTCTCTTATACACACACAACCATCTATTATCTATGGGTAATAAAACAAATATAGAAGGAGCACACACATACACAAAACCACAGAGATGCAAGAAATGTGAGTGACTCACCTTTTCATTATCTCATGTGTAAGCTTTAAGGGCTGAATGTGGCCTTTAAAGAGACACCTTGCATCCTTTTTGCATGACCCTGACACAAATATCTGAGTCACAGGATCAGAGTGGGATATAGCTTCATGCTGCAGGGCTTTGGGTTATGGCTTAATTTTCTCCTATATATGTGTGTGTGAATGGTGTTTTGATACATTTGTGGTGTAGAAGAAATAGAAGATAATTGCTTATTTTTTATTTTGCCGTTAAGCTCCTTGTTAAGCAAGTTGTGTAGGGAAGGTCACATTAAGTTCACCTGTAAAGGTTATAGTGCATTTTAGGTTCATCCTGAAATTTCACCTGAAAGCCGAATATCCCTAACTTTTTGTGAGTAGTGTATGTAGTTGTTAGCAGTAAATTGCTTCTGAATTTAGAATCAAGTTGGCCAAAACTTATTCAACCTAAACAATCAGACAGACATTAAAATATTAAACCAGGTTGAAAAAGTTTACAACACAAGAAGATGGCACAGTAAACGAAATACATTAGAAGAAAAGGTGAGATGCTGTATGACTATAGTGTAAGGCCTGTGACAGAGGTTAATAACAGTTAAAAGGCTGTTTAATTCAAAGCTTTGTGGATTGCCACTGTTAGCTTGCTAGCCATGCGTGGCTCTTACAGATTATCATTACACTACCCACAAGTATTTTTCTGTCCTGCCATGCATTGAATGCAACATTTTAATTTATAATATAAATGTTTGTTCTCTGTCAGTCAGCCCTTAAAAGAAGGTTTTGCCGGAGTGTTTCAATTCCTAACAATAGTTTGCCATCCAGTCACTGCCATCTATGTCTAAGCCTTTATCCAGTTCTTCAGTTAAGCAGATAATCTTCTAAATCACTGAGTTTTGGATGGACTAGAAATTCATCTAGTATGATGAGAAACTGCACACCCACTGTTTCCCACGGTGTATTTACAAGCTGAGGTTCCTCACTCTGTTATCATTATTTGGGAGCTTTAGATTGGCCCAGTTCTGTTCATCAAATGACCCAAAATTTCTGGCCACAATCAACATTTCCATTAATTTGTTCTGGATCTCTAGAACCTTCATTAGCATGTGCTGTAGAGTCACTGATCCAAATAAAAATCCCAAATTCAATCTACAGGTGAAAGAAAGTAAAAGGCAACATTACCAGTAATGTTGACCACCTTTGTTTCATTATAAAAATGTTTTAATTAATAACACGGGGCAACTGTGACTCAGGAGGTGGATAGGTCCCACCAACTGTGGGATTGGTGGTTTTATTCCCAGCTCCTCTGGTCATATGTTGAAATGTCCTTGGGCAAGATACTGAACCCCAGTTGCCACAGATGAGTCAGGTCAGTTGTGTGGCAGCTCTGCTATTGTTGTGTGTGTGAATGGGTGAACGAGAAGCAGTGTAAAAGGGCAATGAGTACCAATAAGGTAGAAAAGAGCAGACCATTTATCATTTATGGACATTCTTTCTATAGTCTCAGTTTTTCACTAACCTGATCTTGTTTTGTTTTTTGGATTCAGTGTAATCCATCCAGCCATTCATTTAGCCTGTTAAGGGTCACAGAGTGACTGGAGCTACTCCTGTCACAGGGCAAGAGGCTGGATAAACCCTGGACAGGTCGCCAGTCTATCACAGAGCTGACAAAACAGAAAAACACACAACCATTCACATTCACATTCATACCCAAAGGCAATTTAGAGTCATCAATTAACCTAAATGCTTTGGATTTTGGGAGGAAAGTACCTGGGGGAAAGCCACACAGGTATATGGAAAACATGCAAGCTCTGAAATCTGCCAGATGGTGGATTTGAACTGTTTTTTAAATTACCACCCTGTAATATGAAAGCAATAACTAACACACTGAGCCCCATATGATCATATGTTCTGTGTTCATAAGTGCATCCAATTGCAGTCAGTTGCTTAGCTGTTTCCAAATTTTGTAATGGTTGATTCAAATAAACAGCAGGTTTGGCTTACACTAGATCACAAGGGGACACTAAAATTAATAATGACATACTTAATTTTGATCCTCTTGGGGAAATTGTTGTTGGACAGCTGCCAGACAGCAGATGATGGTGCTACTAAGGGGTTTGGCGTTTTGTCTAAGGACACCTCGACATTTAGCCAGGATGAACCATGAGTCGAACCAATGACACAGGAGTTTATAGACAACTGCTCTACCAACTGAGCTACTGCCACTCCAAGAACTGGCATATTGATAATAGACATTGTTTTTCTCCCCTGTGTAACAATGCTGAAGAATTAACTCTGGTAGATGCAATTTTTTTTTAAACATATGGTGACATTTCATAGCTTCTGTTTATTCCAGATGTGATTAGAAAGATTAGATAATGTCTCTGAAAAACATTTCTGATGATCTAACTGTGGGTCAGTAAATCCACACAAAGACATGTACACATGAGTAAAGACCAATTCTTGTCATATCAAAGTTATTTTAATTACCCGTTTACAACTAGTAAACAGCTTTACTTTTCAATGTCAGCTTTTTCAATATCAAACTTGTAATTATGAGTGGGAGACCATTTCTTTGTCCTTTTATTCTAGTGTTGATTAATTCTTGAATAACACTGAACAGAACTGAAGTTTTCGTTACAGCAGAAAGTTTTGTAAGTGAAATATTGCAACAACAAAGAAACTGGATTTACAAAAGAAGCACAAAATCAATGTTTAGTTACATTGTCCTTCATGTCAGAAAGAAACATGGTATCACCAGTGAAAGAATAATATTAAGTCACCACTGAAGTTATTTTGATACTATTTATGGTAATTTTTCTCCAGCAACAACCATTCAGTGTGATATTAGCTCTCTATGTATGAATGTAATAAAATGTTCACTTAATCTTTGCAATCTGACTGATTCTAATAGATTTTTCACTGTGTTTAAGTCACTGCTAATGCAAACCCAATATTTCTTACAGTTGACATCAAAATCATTCAACTGACAAAACATGAGGTGACTTTTAGGCACAATACAATTTACTGTCTATTGTAAGCACTAATATTGATTGTTTTTTATGAATGCATAAACACTACTTAGGATACTTTAAACAACATTTTCACAAAAGATCTCTCTTAAATATAGCAAATGGTAACACCGGCTGTTACCATGGTAACAATCAAGAACATTCAATCAGAATGAAAATATGAATTAGATTTTAAATGGCAGTCATATGGGATGTTGCCAATATACTGTATGTTGTACCTGCTGTCATCCTATTAGTGATATTTAAAAAATTATTAACACTGTGTTAAATTCATTATCTTATAATAATTCATTAAATATAAAAAATTATAACAATAATTTACTAAAATGTAAAAAAGAATGAAAACTGAATTTGTATCTGAATGGTTTTCTGAACTCAAATGCCAAGAAAAAATAATACATATACATATATATTTGCCAAAAACAGCCTGCCAGTCATTACGAATAGTTCTAAATGAATAAATGGGGAAAGAACAATTTTGTTTGAGGTCTTTCTTAAAATTCTCTGAACAGCACAAATAGAAATTCATTCACATCCATTATATTGGCAGCACAGTGGCATATTCTAGCCTCAAAGCATACACAGCTATCTGTAAAACTTAGTGTCATTGGGGTCAGTGACACAATATGTTTTTCTGTTAGTTGAGTGAACTCAAATAAGGAGTTAGGAATTAGAAGTGTATGGTATCATGTTTCATTGCTATGCATAGTTCAATCATCAACATCAACAAACAGTAATTGACTCCTTTGTGCTGCTATTTTCTTTCTAACATTCAAAAATCATAAACTTCCTCTGCATTCAGCAGTTATCAAAACAGGCAGGAGAGAAACATGTCACCTAACATAGTGCATGTTGTTATGACCCCAGTGCATCTTTTTGTGTTGATGTGTGTGTGCTCTGCAAAATGGGCTACATGTGAGAGTTCCCATGAGCTTATTTGTGGCAGCCTTCACCCATGGTTTCGAAAGACCAGCTCTTACCAGTTCCAGCGGGCTCTCCTTTTCACTGCTGCTAATCTGTCTACCAGCACCTTGTGATCCACTTTGTTATTCAGCATGTTGTAAATAGTACCATGTTGAAATCCTAATAGCTCTGAGATCTTGGGATCCTTTTAAGGGTGGGGTTTGCTACTTTTGTTTGATTTCCTTTTCTCCTGGAAGGTGAGATTGATAATGTTTCAGTGAGCGTGAGGATAAGAGCTTTCTCGTGTGAGCACACTATTCAAGTACACATCTGTCTGAATTAAACGTTACCAACAAGACTGGACATAGTTCTAATTTATGACGGACAGCCAGATATAAGGTTTCATCTACATCATGTGAATGAATACACTGTATAGTTAGTGTAGGTGAACACTTGCAATTCAGAATGCGGTGTGAAATATTGTGACTTTAACGCTCTCAGTAATGTTTATGGAGATGTAAAGTGTATAAAAGCCTGATGTTGAGAACCTATCCTGTCCTGACAGACTGAGCTTGAAAGCAGTTATCTGACACCAAAAACAAAAGGCAATATATTGTGAGAGCACAGATTAAGTAATGCGTGTGCACAAGTTAATTAATTTCTAAGATGCTAAAGATGCAATGTTTTACAGAAGCACCCTGATGACCTTCTCAAAAGTATGTTAAAGATTATTGATGTTGCAGTACACAGAACTATTAATGATATAGTTTTCTAGCAGATGCCAACCCTAATCATAATCTTATCTATTAATTTTCCCAAAGCTAATGCTTTATCTAATCTTCACCTAAATAAAAAAAAAAATCTAAACCTCTTAATTTCAAAATCAAACCTTAAACCAAGTCTTCACCCTTAAATTTAAGAAATCTGGGCGACATTACATGTTTTTTTTCCTTTGTGTCCCCATAAAGTGACTGAGCATATATATGTCCAATATGAGTATTAAAAGTACACACACACGCATACACACTCACATTGACAATCTCACACACATAAGACAATCTCTTTTTCTCAGTCTTCATCCAAAGAATCTTATGCTTCAATTTACCCTAAGATCAGAATAGGCTATATCTGAGTTGCCAAACCCATTGATGTAAGAAAGCACAAATGCCTCCGGCTTCTTGAGAAATCTATTGATGGCCCACAAACGTTGGCATGATCGCATCCAATTTTTATGACATGACACATGCGAGGACTGTAAATGAGGGAAGCAAGGCCATCTAGTGGCCTTGTGGGAAAACAACTTGTTTTGGGCTGTTCGGAAACTATTAAACCAGTAATCGGTAAGGGAGTGCGTGCACATTAATTTATAGTTTAGTGAGAACACCTGTTGGTCACAGTCTGCCGTTCACAAGCCCCAATAGCAGTGGTTAAACTTGTTAAAATAAGCATCCTAATAAATATATTATATTATATTATATTATAATATTGTTGTGTAGGAATGCTGATAATCTGAGCCCAAAAATCCCTCAAACCCACAACAACACAATAATCCAACGAGATTGTGAATGACGTCATTGCGCACACAAACGTTGATATTTAAGGCAAATAAAGCCATCTACAGACTATCAATGGTGTGTCCTGATTTGTCATAAACCGACCTTCCACATCTGGCTGATCTGTGTAAGCTTTGCGAACAACGCAGTCACAGCTCTATTAAGCGTCACGGACTCCGAGCTAAGGTGCTCTCACACGGACTCTTGACTCACAGCTGTTCAGCCGCTCACCGAGGAGCGGCTGTATTATCACTGAAGGCAAAGTGAAACAAAATGTTTTTAACTACTTAACACTGGAATCACTCTGGAATTTCCGTCACAGGATGCTCCAATGCATTTGACCTGTGAAGCAGGCAATAATTAATATTTTGGAATTACTAAATTGGATATTCTTTGGATTTTACCGATGGATTTCTTTAACGATTCTAATTTTTCCCTCGGGGACATTAAATCAACAACATCGGGTATGTTGAGCTTTAATCTTTTTAGTCATCCAGACTTCATATTGCACATATTTAGGCTGTAGTGAATCATTTTAACACCGTGATAAATTAGATAAAAAATTATGAATTTAAACTTTGTCACTGCAAAATACTAAATTTGCATTTAGTGTCTAATAAGACTTCTAAAGTTAAAATTACAAAGTCATGTAGGTTTTGTAAAATTTTAGATATTGTGTAACATTTTGTCCCACAAATATCTGTGGCATTTTTGCTTTGTGATATTAAAGAGCTAAATTACACACACAGAAATATGCACACACAAATCAGTCATTTTCATACTGAAACTAAACAGCCCAAAAGTATGGGGGAGAAAATGTCTGATAATAAATCTGCCCATATAACAATCCAGACACCAGTATTGTATTATTCTGCTTCTCTTGCTGTGACACGAAGACTGTGTTACAAATTAAAGACAGTGTACACTGCGTGGCAGTACTACATATTTTCATTTGACATTCTGCTTCTGCTCTGCCCTGCTCTTGTCTCCAGCTGTAGATGGGACCAGTCATAGCAGTGCCATCCTCCCGGTCATCTTTGGCATAATCTGTTTTCTGGGTATCATGGGGAACTGTATTGTTATCTACACCATCATGAAGAAAACCAAGTGTCGAGCCAAACAAACTGTTCCAGACATCTTTATCTTAAATTTGTCAATTGTTGATCTCCTGTTTCTTCTTGGGATGCCATTCCTCATCCATCAATTGCTAGGCAATGGTAGCTGGCATTTTGGAGCTGCAATGTGTACAGTCATCACTGCACTTGACTCCAATAGCCAGATTGTCAGTACCTACATATTCACTGCAATGACCCTTGATCGTTATTTGGCTACTGTCCATCCCATACGCTTTAACTACATCCGCACACCCTGTGTGGCTGCACTGGTCATTGGACTGGTGTGGGGTCTGTCTTTACTCACCATCATCCCCGTGTGGATGTACGCAGGCCTGATGCCTCTGCCAGATGGCCTGGTGGCCTGTGCTCTCCTTCTGCCGGATCCAGTGACGGACACATATTGGTTTACACTCTACCAGTTCTTCTTGGCCTTTGCTGTACCCTTGGCTATCATCTGCTTGGTGTTCTTCAAGATCCTCCAACACATGTCTACCAGTGTGGCACCACTGCCTCCATGGAGTTTGAGGGTTCGCACCAGGAAGGTGACGCGAATGGCAGTGGCCATCTGCTTGGCTTTCTTCATCTGCTGGGCTCCTTACTACATCCTCCAGCTGGTCCACCTAGGGGTGCAGAGGCCGAGCCTTGCTTTCTCCTATGCCTACAACATAGCCATTAGCATGGGTTACGCTAACAGTTGCATCAATCCATTCCTCTACATCATCCTCAGTGAGACCTTCAAGAGGCAGTTTCTCAGAGCTGTACGTCCAGTTAATAAAAAGTTCCGTGTGAATCCGAGCACCACTGAAAGTGGCAGTTTGAGTGTGAGAATGGTACCTGAAGGTGCTCAGCAGGAGTCAGCCCCTGAGGAGATTATACCATCCAATGTGGCCCCAAAGTGAATTAGAGTTGCTGCATAAGAATCATCACTGTGCATCTGTGCATCCAGTAACAGCTATGAACCACTATGGGACATTAGTGTTAATCACAGAAAACCCAATTAACCATTTTAAACATTTTAAACAGTATTTTCATTATTATTATTCATTATTTTCTGCAAAGACTTTAATAAAAAAAGTCATTTCCAATTACTTACAATCATGCAATCAGCATAATTTACTGAATTACAGCAGTTTTTGAATACAGTTTAGTTTATTCTTTTACAGTTGCAAAAAGACAAATTTTCAAACACGAGCGTATAATATAGCCAAATAACTATCTAACCTGCTGAACCAGTTCAACTTCACTCAAAGCATCCTGTTTAGTAAAAGACAGTGGTATAACCTTAGAGCTTCGGTGGCTTGAACATATTCACACATCTGACCGTCCTCTTATCCTTCCCTTTTTAACTGACAGACATTTATTTAAGTAATAATAATCGCACGCAGCAAGTAGAGGATGAAACAGACTGGAGAACACGATGACCCTCCTTTAACCACCTCAAGAGGTAATGTCAGAGGTGGGGTGATTTTTTCTCCTCGGCATCTGTGTAAAAGACCCGAGATGGCTTCGGGTGTTGCAGGGAAGGGGGGTGAAATTTTGTTGACATTTTATTGTCAGACCTTCTACTGAGGCATGTGTGTATGTACAGGCCTAACTGACGTGCATGTTATACAGTACATCATGTTGCACGTCATGTTAAACATCATGCCACTAATACTGGTGTGCCGATATCAGTGTAAAATGGAGCTGGAGCGTATTTAGGGCGGCTTTTTAAAGTTCAGTGTAAATAGGCAAAGGTGTCTTGAAGAAGGGGCTACCTTCTCACCAATATGGGGGAGTTTCTATATAAAAAGGCTTTAGATGCCTCGCCTGCTGGTGCCAGAACACAGAAAACTGATTATCTCCTCTTTTAAAAAAAGGAGACTATGACATGAGCATACTGTACATCACTGTCTGATACTCCACTATAGTGGCAATAGCTGGACAGCAGAGTATTTGTACAGTATTTGGCAGTTTACATTGGTCCAGTCTGTAAGTCTGTTCCAGTCAGGAGTGATCATGTTAGCTGTTGATAAACCAAATTCATGTTTTGTGTTCTTTAAACAGTATAAAACAAAAAAATATGTATAGTTTGGTTAAAAACATTGTCTCCAGTCTTATTCTCCATCCTTATGTTAAAACTACAATATCCAACATCAGCTAGTGCTAAAATGAGACTCCTCCCCATTCTGCTATAGCTCTTCTTTGCACTTTAGCATCTGCACAGCCCTTCTGATATTTGTCGTTATGAAATTAAAATACATAAGAAGGCTAAATAAACTTACCAATCATGCAAAAATAGTTTTTCTCATTAGATAGACGAGTGAGCCTCAGAAACTCAAAAAACCTCAGAAGGGAATATCTCTGCAACTCGGCCAGGCTGTTCTGTTAGTCTGTGTCATGGAAGGCTTCAACCGCGCCTATTCACATTAAGATAAATTGTGGAGCATTTTTCTACTAAAAAGATATTCATAAAAAGTTTCATACGGTAGCTTTTACTGGGCAAAAAGTGGGAGGCCAATAGATGTGAAAAAGGATGTGTGTTATTTGTTACACTGTTACAATTTTAATACGTGCTTGGTCTAGTAGAATTATTACTTTGCAATATTATCATCACACAAAATCAAACATAATTAACCTCCAACCTATGAGACAAGTCACGCAAGGAGGAAAAATTAATGAGATTTTTTCCCTTGTATTTTACAACCACAAAGTTTAAAAAGTTGCAGTATTTCTTCTTGAAGAACCTCTTGAATTAATAAAATGGTAATTTGTCAAACATTTCAAATAGTAGCATTTTTGGCAGCGTATATAAATGAGTGATTGTGTTGTGTTGAATATTGTTAATGATGTCCTACTGATATTAAGTTATATTATATTTTGTACAGTTAAGATGATTAAATTATTTGTGAAGGGTTATTCACGTATATACAACATTTCTAAATTATTGAATATTTAACTTAGTGTTTCTCAACCTTTTCTGGCCCAGGTCTTGTAGTCTCAAATTGCAATTTGAGGGAAGAAAAAGCTCTGAATTGAGTACACATAAATTATTACTTTAACAATTTTTTAATACAAAATATATCAAATATACAGAAATCCCTGATAAGCTGAGCTGCTTATCAAATGACACCCTGCAGGGCCCTGACACAAAGGATGAGAAACTCTGGTGTGCCTGTTATTTGATCTGTTTTACAGCAAAAGAAAAATCATTGTCACAACCAGGGACGTCATAGGATTGAAAGACAAGAGGGGCTTAGCCCCCAGGGTTGTAGGAAGGGATTAGCGCGCATAGCGAGCGCTAAAACATTTTCACCAAACCTAAATAGGCTTCATTAATTTTATTATCTCTTGTACAGCAATTCTGCTGTTATCTGTCTCACTGGAAGATCCCCTGTCTTTGGTTTCCTTAGTCTTTATGATGTCTAATGTGTTTTTTTTACCTTTTTTTAAATTTTTATAACAGTCTGAGTCCATGAGCACGCCCGCCGACAGGGGGGGCCAAACGGGTCACTTGTCCCGGGCCCTAGAGCAACAGCGTGTAAACGTTTACCAGCCTTTAACATAACCTAACTGTCCAGTCCAGCTCTAGTTTAACGTGTATAAATCTTGTATAAAAGACACAACATGTTCTCTCGGACATAAACAGCAGAGTGTGATAGCTCCATCAGAGATGAGGGAGGTCCGACTCCAGCAGCAGGCTGATGGAGACAGCGGAGCAGGAGAACCTGCTGAGGCGTGTTGCTCAGGTGGCAGAGAGAGGAGGAGAACGATCCACTTAGACTGATAAGGGAGTGTCTGCCTCGGAGCGGAGAGACAGATTCAGGCTGAGAGAGAAGCGACAGAGCGAGCTGACGACAGTGGGAGGGGCTCGGTGCCCCGTCGGAGAGCAGGAG
>JAUMHL010000001.1:15711978-15723984 GCA_032362345.1 Sandelia bainsii
ATTAGTTAACCTTACTTACCTGTTAGTTAATGCTTATTAATGCATTAATTAATGTTAATTAATGTACCCTTATTGTAAAGTGTTACTATTTCATTATTAATGATGAGCTCCATCATCTCTTAAAGACCTCATAGTACCATAATATCCCAGAAGAACATTTTGCTCTCAGAGTGCTGGTCACGTGTGGTTCCGAGTTTCCAAATGTAGAATGGGAGGCAGAGCCTTTAGCTATCAAGCTTCTCTCCTGTGGAACCAGCTCCCAGTTCAGGTTCAGGAGGCAGAAACCATCTCTACTTTTAAGACCAGGTTTAAAACTTTCCTTTTTGAAAAAAGCTTTTAGTTAGAGCTGGCTCAGGTGACTCTGAACCATGCTGTCGTAGACTTAGTCTGCTGGGAGACCTCTGTTGATACACTGAGCGCTTCTCCACTTAAATGCCACCATTGACTGTCATTAAATTTGTGTATTCTATCTCCCATAGTTGTGTTTCGTCTCACAATCTCACAACAGATCCAACTGAGTGACTTTTTAAGTATAACTAATAGTCCCTTAAGTACTGGACATTTTAAATATTTTACCTGATGATGGTGCTAGATGAAGAGCTAATAAGACAGCATGAGACAGTCTCATGCTATGGGTTCTCAGTGTGCACTTTCAGAGAAACTACAAATGAGGAAAAAAAACCATTCCATTATCTTTGCATGGAGCTCTGAGTCTCATAATCCATCCAGAAATTCCCAAAGGGGTGTGTTTCATACATATGGCTCTTAACAGTGAGTCTGTCACCATTTCAGCTGATGCTTTTTTTGCAGCAGTTAAGATTGAACCTGTTGCTGCTGGTCATCACTAAATGGGTGTAGTGTCCATTAGTTGTCACTTCTTACACTCAGAAAAGCAGTTTTGGAATTAAAGTAGAGGGCTCCTCAAGTGGTCACTGATTATTACTTTCATGTCAGCTCAGTAAGATTAGTAACTGCACTATAACCAGCCTCCACTATGTACCTTAAAATCTTCTTTCTGAAAGCCCCCTCTGTTACAGCTCTAAAAAGTGTACATTCAAGTGACAAAACCTTTACAAATGAATAAAGATACAACCTGTAAAACCTTGTACTGATGTAAATTCAATAAAATCATGGGAGTACTGTGCAGTTTTGGTTTAAGACTGAACTATTTCTACTATTAACTGAGTAAATTAGGCTGATTAGGCCACCTTCGTAAAAGTCATCAAGATCATTTGTTAGAAACAATGATGTGAAGATACAAGTGTCTGTTTTCTGTGGAACATCATTTCTGTATTGTTAAACTAAAAAAAGGCCTTTGAAGCAATAACTATAGCATTCCACTCATCAGTTTCTCCAGCTATTCAGGCCAGTTTTCTTCCTAGGTTTTCTGCAGAGCTTCCCAAAGGTCTGCTGTGCAGGTCTTTTCCAGGTAATTCTTAAGCAACCAGGAAGTATGCTTGAGGTCATTGTGTTGCTGTAGAATTAAGCTATCCCCAATCAGTTGTTGCAAATGAAATGGCATGCCTCTTAGTATGGATTGGGAGTGGTATCCATGCTGATTGAGGATACCTTGCACACAATGCAGATTATTATGCCTGTTGCAATAGTTTGGTTCCAAAGGAGATAGCTGCATGGTGTTTCTTTATTCAGTCTATTAAATGATGAAAATCAATTGGAATTCAAATAAGATGACTCATTGTTTATATTTCTTTAGTGTTTGCACAGAGACATTCTGAACATTCTCAAGATTTTTGCTGCTGCTGCTGGTGTCCCCTACCAAGACCACATCCCCAACCTCATCAGGTCCCTCATCCCTGACAGACACATCCTTTGTCATTTACCTTAATCCTCTGGTTCTGTTGGCAGGAGGAAAGGAGACTATAATGTAACAGATATTATATTTTAAAGCAACAGTGGTGGTTAGGACAGGATAACACTCCAAACAACACACAAAAAGCCACATAATGGTCATTCACTGCTCAGTTCTTATGAGCAACATAGCTAAAGCAAAAACTACAAGAGCACATGGGTCATTTGCATTTGCACTACAACTCCCAACACTACTTTAAAATGTTCCTACTAGCTGATTTCAACACAAACACTTGCTAAAATAACTGGCTATCCAAACAAACTTGGTAAGCAATTAAACACACATTTCAACAAAAGCATTGCTAAAATACCTGTAGCATCCAAGTGGTTAACTACCTTGATGAAGTCCCCATTTGTTATGCTCCTTTCATTGTCCTTTAAATCGATCCCTGTTTCCCCTTATACAGTATACACACATAAGGGAGAACAGAAATTTCTGGACATATCCACCACTTTACAATTATTTCTCAGGGACCGTGGGCATCTGTGGCATCACAATTTAACATGAGTTTCATGACACTAACTGACGTGGTAACTGATAATGGGTCCACTGTACAACGCCCTTTACTTTTTGTCCCGGGTCACCTATTTATTTCCCATTCTGTTACTGGAAACTATAATTCTGTATTTGGAATACAGAATCAACTCTTTGTTGTGATTTTAAGTTGAATTGGAGCAGCAACTAGCAATTATTTAAAAAGAGGATGTGTCAAATCTAAAAACTGTGTGACAGGGACGCAGTGCTGCAAAAAGTAACAAGCAGGACATAAAGGCAGGCAGACACAGTGAAAGGTTGGTTTAGTGAACAAATAAACAGGCTTCCTAACAGTCCATGCAAAATAATTATTGAACTCGAGGCTGCATAAAGGGGCCTGGAGAACTGAATATACAGACAAATGTAGAAATTTAGGCAGAATGAGCAACATTATCAGGGCTGACACAGGAATAATGACAGACAATGTGAAAATGGTCACTTAATTAGGCAGATTCCCTCAAATGTATGAAATTTTATAGCTGATTGCAAATTTGCTCACTGTCTTGGTTCACTATAGCCATTTTCAGAGCATTGTTTTCATCTGCAGTCAGTTTTCAGAGAACGAGCTGTAAAACACCACAGTACGTTAAAAGTTCAGCACAAAATAGCAGATAGACATAATTTGCAACTAGTGAACAGAGTAGAGCATTAAGCAGCTATAGAACCATATTTCTAACCATATTTCAACCATGAGTTAGAGAGTGCACATTAGACTTATATGAATGATGATAATTAATCCTAATGTGGATCTGTAACTGCTGGTTGTGAGGCAGCTAGCTGTGTTCAACAAGAAAGTGTTGTCATTTGTCTTTTGCTGTCATTCATTTCATTTATTATTATCCAAAGATATTAATGTATCTATAATGAAGAAAATCAGCAAGTCCTCATGTTTGTCAGAATGATTCCAGGTACTTAAATGACTCAAATGGTAAATCAATTGTGCTGTACTGTACGCCACTTAAAGATACAATATGCAGCTTAAGCTATTTACCTTGAGGCTTGAAATAAACCCACTCGGCACCGTCCAGCCCTCCCTCTCACTGCTCTGCTAAAATCTACTACACCCCACCATGCTCTGCTCAGCGCCTGTGGGAAGTCCTTGTTATGAAATTAAAATAAATTCAAAAAATATTTATAAAGCACATATTGTACTACACATAATGAGATGAAAGTGACAAAAGTCAGGCTGCATAATGACTACTTATTCTCAATACTTCCAGTATGTACAGCCTGTACTTGATGAACAAAAAGTGAAACAAATTAACTAAATCTGGAACAGAAAACAATGTATTATCAACTTTCCTTTATGTATCTCTTTTAACAGCATATAAAGTCAAGAATCTAAAAGCTGATGACTGAAGGTCATAGTGATAAATAACATATTTTTATTTATTTGAATTGAAAAGTAAAACCATAAACCATAATGTACAGAAGACAAATAGGCAGAAACTGTTGTTTTACAGTGAAAGCATACTTGTTACATGGGATATACTGCATGTGAGTTCAGTTGGATAACTTGATATTGATCTTATTCCCAAATCACTATGGCCCACAGTCCAAATCTTAATAGTAATTAGCATATGTATTTATTCTTTATTATAGTCTGTCTCTCTATCACACACAGTCACACACATTTCTGTCTTTACAAACAAATATATACACAATTTTATATAAATGTAGAAAATCTCCATATAAAAGCATCTTCAACCCACATTTCACACATATGTTAAAATAGAAGTGCAGTTTGGCAGAGTAAACATTGTGTATAGGTGGCCACAGGTGGATTGAGCCATTGAAAGAAACACAGAAATAAATGTATCCATGTATAATGCAATACAGACTTTGTGTCTCTATTTCGACTCTTTGCTCTGCTACATCACAATATTCATCTCTCAAATAAATTGTAATCTACCACTTTGTTCTCAAAGCAGATAAATTCATTGCATTCTATATGCCAAAAGATGTGGATGTAGGCAAACGAAAAAGGTGGAAATTGTCAGCTTTGATGATCAACTGTAATGACATAGTAGGTAAAGACATGCATGTTTTTATTGTCTGTAAAATAGCATAAAAGTCACTCAGATATAAAAGGTGCAGGAAACCACTCTACAGGTTTCAGGATAAGTTTCATGTTTGCTTTCAAATATGGCTCCCATTTTTTGTGTGGAAAAGGCTACAGCTACAGCATGTAATCTTTAATTATGAAATTACTGTGATTTTGATCTTCTTTTGTAGAATTTGCTACTTGGATCTTTGATTGAGAATGGCAGTCCTTGTGATTACATTTCTATGGTTTGGTAATCTCATAATTCAAAACAGTGTTGCCATCAGTCCCTCTTGACATTTAGGGGAAAAAAGTGTACAATACTTTATTCTTCAATTTTGCATGCACCAACTCAAAGAATGACCTACTTTATTGCAATGGTTCATGGTTCTTGCGATATTTGAATTGCCACTTCTGCCAATGGTTTCTACAAATTTATTTTAAAAGTAGAAAAATTGTCAAAATGTAAAACAATGTTAGGAAAACAAGCGTTTTTTTACTGGAATCTTAAAAATCAGATTTCTAATATATCAGTGTATTGTACCATGAATGAAAGCTATGACTAACGACTTTAGCAAGAACAACTGTAGATACGACCTTTTTGGTCTGGTACATGCTGACGGTAGAAACATTATCTATTAAAACTGTCAACCTCTTCAGCAGAGTGATTTAAAGTGCAAGGCTGTTAATGTTGGCATTGATGTGGAGAAGAGTCACCTTTTTAATTAACACCTTTGGGTGCTGTTAAATGTTTTATATACTGGGTGCTATGAGAGAAGAAGTAGGAGAACAATTTGTTTGAAAATACCTTTTCACTTTTTGGGAAATGTTTTCATTGAGTCTCCCTGAACTGGGAAGGTAAATCAAGCAATTAAGTGAAAGAAAAGTCTTGAGCAGAAATACTGATTCACAGACTTAGAGAGTTAGTGGGGAAATTAGAATCTATCCAACATATCTCTTAACACAAACAATTATGGCTCCACTATGTGATCTCGAACCCTCAACTGTGAGATAAAAAAATGTATGTGTATGCATATGAAAGGGTCCTTGGGATAAACATGAAAAATGTTACCAACAGTATTCAACATTGACACTTGATATGCATAGAAAACTGTCCTCCATAAAATGGTTTGCTTTTTCAATTTTAGTGAACTGTGATACTGCTTCGTAGTTCAAACTGAGGTACTGTAAAAAGTATTTGCAGCAAATTACACTTTTAACTTTGATCTGTTTGTATAATTTTTCAGAGCTGGTGATCAAAGGTGTGGGGTTAATTATTTGGAATATCTTATAATGGAAATATCCACATCCAAAGCTCTGAAAGTTAGTACAGGGAAAATTATGTGCACGTACAATCAGAATTTGATGTGTGACTACAAAGTCACCCATTTAAATCAGTGGAGTGGCTGGGGACATCAAGGCATCAACACTTTGATCCCAGAATAAAAACTTTCAAAGACTGCAAATTAAGTTCAAAATGATAAAAGCAGTGTCATCATATGTATATACTATGTCATAATATTTACTGTTGTAATGTAAAGACAGTACACAGCAAAACCTTCATAATATTGGCTTCATACAGGAAATGCTAAAATTGAGTTCTGGCTGATTACTGTAGTGTGGAAGATTTAAAATGCCTAAACTGAAACTAATCAAATAATGAAATAAACACTGTCATTTGTGTATTATCAATAAAGTATGTCTTTATGTATGCACTTACATTAATATTACTATTAAATTAAAATAGTTATTTAGAAGCAGAGGGCAGCATAGACCTGCTGACAGTGAGTTAGTTAGCTAGCTAGGTAGTAACTTTGTTCATGTTCAATTATCTTGGGCTTCACCACACAATCAACAGCACAATACAAGCTTACAGACAATACAAAACAGTGACTAAAACGCTAGGTCATATCAGCAGATACACACCCCACAAGGGTCAGCAAAGCACTGTTACTTTTCATGAGGAGGTGCAAGAGAACCTTCTCTTTTTTTTTAATGGAGAGGCATCGTGCAAAACAATCAAATGTCCAATCACAGCTTTGAAGGTGGCACTATGGGCAAAGTGTGAGAACTAATTAGTGGGGCTTGTGTTAACCTACACATAGTAAATGCACAATAAATAGGGAAATATGCTCTGAAGTGTACAGTATTTATTTATTTCTTTGTTCGACTTTGAATTTAATTTACTCATTTCAAAATCTTCCTTAACTTGGTTGTTCAAAGTGGGAATAGATAAAGGCAAGACCCCACTTTAAAATACTGAAATGTTGCATTTGTGCATTCATTACTCTACAGTGAAGGTTCAGTGCAAAATTAAACAGTGTAAATGTCACGTTCAGCTAAGAATTACTCATCATCAAAGAGCAAAGACTAATATTTTTGGGAGCTGCCATTCTGGGTACACATCTAACAAAAATGTTCCTCAAATAAATCATGGAAGAGGCAGAATTTTCCCACCAACTATGGATTCAACTGAACATGCATGTGATGCAGCGACACCGTGTATTTTGGGTAGGGGAAAAAAGTCAACACTCTCTTGCTGTGTGGTTGCTACAGTAATTGTGGGCACAATATTTATATAGCCCACAGCTACATGCAACTATCTTTAATGGTAGATAAAGCTTTGGAAAATAAGGAACTCATAAGGAAAAAAAGAGGTGATTCGACCAAAATAGAACAAACAGGAAAAACATAGAATGCATTTAATACAGTTAAATTATGCTATAGCAAACATGTACAATGTTTTTTAGTGATGAACACTGAATTAAAATTACATTATAAAAGAGACAAATGTATTTTTTTAATTAAATTCTGCCACAGGGAGATTAATCTGGTTAGACTATAATGGCTATTTATTGTCTTAGCCAAATAATAACCGTGAGTTCCAGGTCTGTGATTGTACAGCATGTCACTCCTTAGTTATTACAGCTAGAGGTCCTAGTCTTTCCATTGCAGGTTGAAAATGGCATAAACAACAACTGCAGTCTGGGTCATACTGGGACAAGTGGATGTTTTATAAAAACACTGATCTGAGTTTAACTCATGCTATACTATACAATAATGAGAGATTATAGATTAATAACAAATGTTAATCAGAATCTGAAGCCTGAAAGCACCATAGTCAAGTAGACACATTACATTCTTAATTACTGAACACAATCAGTGAGTCTTAAGGTAAGCAAACAACCAATGCAAAATGGAAAGAATAATTCCAACACTCACACTACAGTAATAAGACACAAATGCAGATATTATATTTGTATGTATGTGTGCAAGGGATTTCGTGCTTCCAGTGCTAAATATTGTTCTAAACCCATTGGTCTAAACTGCATATTCGTTTCTCAGGCACTTGTTTTAACTCATAAAAAACAGAATAAAGATGGACTCTGACATTGGATGGACAGGTCACATAATTTTATTCTGCTTATTATATCCCAGCATTAAAAGATCCTACATTTGCTCCCTGTTTCTCAACTCCATGGTGCAAACCACTTGAGCCAGTTCATAATCTGGGAACAAAAAGGCATATCACTGTGAATTGAGCTCTATTGCTTTTAGGTCAGGACGTCATTCACTTCATATCAGTTAAAAGGCTCTCTGCATGTGTGTGAATCTGTTAAATATCTCTGAGTCAGAAGCTTGACTCTGGGACTGTTCTTTTGCGCCCCAGTGAGGTTGTGCTGTAGCGAGTCCTCTGAAGGGTTCCATAAGATGGTTTGTCTGTGGTCAGGCTGCGTGATGGTGCGGTAGACATCCCATTATGGTGCAGAGATGCTGTCCTACGAATGCTTTGTTCTGCCTTGGTGGGGATGTTGGAGGAGCTCTGGGAGCGTTTAATGTCAGCAGTGCTTCGTCCCGCCTTCCCATTTGCCAACTCGTCACCAAGATAGCCTGACACATTAGACTTGCCTCCATCCACCCCAGGTCCACCTCCTGCTGTTCCATTGGATAGTGACAGCCTAGAGAGGGTCCTTCTGCCTCCTTCCTCACCTCTACCTCTTCCTAAATCACTGTCCCTGGACTTCTTTGAGTCCTTATCCTTCTTTAGGAAGTTACCTTTGAAGAAGGAGAGCAATCCCTCATGGCTCTTGGGCACTTCTCCTTTCTTGAGCTTACCGTTTTCTACATATGCACCGTTATGTTCCTTATCAGCTTTGTGCACTTTTTGTCTTCTCAAAGTTCCGTCATTAAGACTGGGAGTGCTGTAGCTGGGCAGAACTACAGCGCTGGAGCTCCTTTTTGTCTCAGCCTCCTGGGACACTTTAGAGCAGCTCTGCTTCCTTGCATCCTTTATCCTGGTGAGGGTGTTACTGCTAGAACTGCTGCTGATATTCAAGGTATTCTCATCTCTCCTCTGGCTCCCTTTGCTGCGTCTTGGAACTGTCTTATCTGATGGCCTCCGCTGGCCCTCTGGGAACTGTGGAGACTCTTGCGGCTGCTTATCGGCTGCTTTAGCGACACAACTTAAACTCCCAACACTGGAAGATCGGACATTGGCTGTAGCCCTGCTCTCAGCGCGTTCTTTTGTGCTGCGTGGTTCATTCATCAACGTTACTATTGGGTCCTTTGTGCACCGAGGTCGCCGGCCTGATTCCAAGTACTGCACCAGCTCCACAGGGGCAGAATCTTGGACTGGTGAAGGCACTGGGTCAGGTTTTCTTCTGTCTTTAGAACCCAAGGACCAGCGCAGAGGAAGCACTTTACTTAAGGTGTCCTTGGTCTTGCTGGGGGCTCTCATGCTCACACTGCGCCCCTGAAGACCCCTGACAAATGGCCTGCTCTCAAAACCCCCTAACAGTTATGTAAAGAAAATCATGTTTTAGTTTTGAAGTCCTGTAAAACATTTACACAGAAATATTCTTCTTCTATCAATAAACCATTTAACTTATTAGAGCATATCCTGGGTGTGCCCACGGCACTTACCTCTTGCATCTTTAAAACCATTGTCAAGGAAGACTGGAGACTCTGGAGAGTCTGGTATGGAAGACGGACAGGTGGTGGAGGATCGAGACACCAAACTGCCTCTCTTACTGTCACCAGTCAGCCGGACTAGCCAGTGGTCTGACATTGATGAACTTGTGGAGCCTATGAGATGCAGAGAGGAGAGGGATTAGAGGAGGAATATAAATCTTAAAGAAACACTAAATCTGATTTTGGTATGACACACAGTGAGATTTCTGCTCTTCAAGGTACTTTTCAAGTGCTGTCATCATTAACTGCTTTTGTTTTTGTATTTTCTGAACCACAACCTGTAACCTGGAGTAGATGGAAGTCCACTATCACTGAGATGTTCTAGTCCCTTAAATGCATTATCGCTGACACATTTGTCCATATCAAGAGGGAGGATTAGGCTTACTGTATATACATATATTTTTTCCTCAAAATACAATATTATTTTGACCTTCAAGCCTCTTACCCTCATAAGCTCAAAATGGCCAAATTCACCCACCAATTATCATTATATGAAAAATATGAAACCGTTTCATAAATGCTGTCCCATATTCTGTTCTTTTATTAATGAAGAACTTTGAGTAATCTATTATTTCTATTATGTATTATTGTTTCTGTTTAAGCAGAGTATGTGACTCGCCTAAAGGGAAATAAAAAGAAGTATATGGGGAAAACACTGCTGAAACTATTTTAAATGGTTTTAAACCCACCATCTTTTTTTACTCATTAAAATCATTCACATTATTTGCAAACTTATTTTTATTATGTTAACAGTAACAGCTCTATAATGCTAAAGAATTTTTTTTTGAATATTTAAAATCTGCAGATGTGACAAGACTGTTTTTTATCTAACTTCTATCTAAACTGGTTTATTGCATGTACATGGACATGACCCACTGACCAAATTTCAAACAAATTAATTTTAAAGAATAATAAAATAATAATAATAAAAATAAAATATATTTTAGATTCAACTTTTATTTAGTGGAAATTAATAATATATAACAAGTTTTAGAGAAAATACTACACCACATATAATTCACTACCACTATCTACATAGAACAAAAAGATTTTCAGAGTTTTCACTGCCTAACGTAATTGTATTTTGTAAATAAACTCAAAATGTAATGCCTGCGACACACTCAAAATTTGGAATAAAAGCAAAAAAACAACAAGTTCTGAATGATTCCAGAATTAGCAGGTTAATCAGTAACAGGAGCAGGTATCTTGATTGGGTATAAAAGGAGCATCCACCAAAGGCCTAAAAGGTCTAAAAAGCATATTTGTTAACACAAGACTGCCACCAATTTAGGTCTTTCATCATCTACAGTATAAAATACTGTGAAAATATTCAGTGACTCTGGAAAAACCACTGTTAAACGTGTGTGACCATGTTTCAACTGTTTAAAAAAAAAAGCATTGGGTTCTCCATGCCAAAGGAAAAAAAAAATCATCCACACTGTTAATAGCAAAAGGTGCAAAAACCAGCATCTGTGGTAGTATGATACAACTGGCCAGTGAAAACACTGACAACCTTTTCTTTGTACATTTGCCAGATAAATAAAGGTTCAAATGAACAAATCACAGATTTTACTTTATATTTCATTGTATTAAAATTTTCTGGAAAAAGGGTTTGTAAACAAGCAGTTGAAATACTGCTCATTCTGACTTGTACTGTCACATACATTAACTGCAGATGGGGTCTTTATTGCTCAACAGTTGTACTTTAACAGGAAGGAGATTTCATAATGATAGAGGATGATACCATAATGATTAGAGACATTGACATTTCTAGTATCTGTATCAGCATGCCCTTCCCTTGAGCGGTCATAGCAAAGGTTCAACTCCACACATGCTCCCAAGATATATCTGACTGTTCCCTTTTTACATAGCCATGCCAGTGGCAGATAGTGTGTGATTTAATCCTTTAATTTTTAGAAATTTGATTCCCAGTAAAAAATAAAATTAATTATAGGATGTTACTGTATAAAACTGTATGAAACCAAACAACTGACTATGATCATTCATTGCTGCTGTATATGACATAAATGTTTTTTATTCACTATGAGACATGGCCGGCAAAACTGAGCAGCGATTCAGAATCAAATGTCACATAAACAATCCATAAATTCCAAAGGATGTTTGCTGTTTCTGAAAGAGCAGCTTCAGTATATAACCACAGCCACAGTATATAACCTTCTGAATATTTACTTAGTAGAAATTCGCTCCAGAACATATCTTAATGTGGAGGATGCTGTCAGCACCTCCTGTGATCCATACTCATTGAACAGAACTGGCAGCAGTGCAGAGATATTCCCTTATAAAAGATTTTGAGCTAGACTTGTATGCAGGACAAAAAACAAAAATTGTAGAAGTTTGTATTATTTCTTGATAACAATAAACATCACGATATGGGCAATATTTATCTTTCTGCTGCCTGATGTTTCACTGCATGATGCACAGACAAGCACTGGCCAGCAAACACATATGTGAGGAAGTAAATCAAACCTGAAAGACTGTGGTAAAAATTTTGAACTTTATTAAAGCTCATCCAGTCAACAAACGAATAATTGCACAGGTGTGTGAGGACGAGACCCACCACACACTC
>JAUMHL010000001.1:15724084-15763379 GCA_032362345.1 Sandelia bainsii
CTGACACCGCAGGGACTGCACCTAATTTCGTTGTACTTGTTACAATGACAATAAAGATATTCTGATTCTGATTCTGACATTGCAGTCTTCACAGGAAATAATCTGTTCAGAAAAAATACACTGTTATACACATTATGCTCACAGTTTGGCTTCAATGAACATGTAGCCCATTAACTGTTCTGTAGTGTTACTGTTATACATTGAATATGAAAGATCAAAACAATTAAAAAGTATTAGGCCTATTTTATATTTCCTTAGTAACAGTTTTTGTCCGGGAGGGGAGTAGGTGGGGGTCGTCAACATATTTACTGGTAAAATAGGGGTCCCTTGGGAAAAAGGTTGGGAACCACTGTCCTATACAATCAGTTTCCATATTAATTGAGCTAATTAGTACATATAGTGCTTTCTCTGGCTTTATAAAATGCATTTCTCTAAGAGTAAAGCTCAGTTATTTCCAAAACCTTCCAGTGGTCCCCACCAGTCTTCACCTATTTAGGTAACAATTTTCCAAAACTTCAATATCTGTTAGTCCTCAGATCCTTTCTATTGTTAACTGTTAACTTTCAACCGGTACATTTCCATCCAGTTTGAAACATGCCCTTGTTCATCCTCTTTAGACCCTTCTGTTCTAGATAACTTTAGACCCATTGCAAACTTACCTTTTTTGTCCAAAATCATTGAGAAATCCGCCGCAGCACAAATAATCTAAATGCGTAACCCCCATCCTTGCCTCTCTTCATTGGTTACCAGTTAAATTTAGAATTGATTTTAAAATCTTACCGATTGTTTTTAATGCCTTACATGGTCTTGCTCCAAGCTACAGTGGTGTGAAAAAGTGTTTGCCCCCTTCCTGATTTTTTACTTTTTTGCATATTTGTCACACTTAAAAGGTTCAGATCATCAAACAAATTTAAATATTAGACAAACATCATTTTCACTGGGTACAAGCCTGAGCCCTAGGGATAGAACTGTTGCGAGAGTCAAAAATGATAGCAGATTAGCATGTAGCTTTCACTAGTTCCAAGAGGATGATTGAAATCAATTGTTTTCTATTGAGAAAAGCAGGATTTACCAACGAATTTTGTTTGATGGCTTATAAAGCCCTGCAGACTAATTCTATGTGTTGTAAAACAACAATTGATTGTATAGAATTAATAATTAATAGAGTCAATGCCTTTTTCTCAGTTGTTGTTATTATTACAGATGTATTAGCATAACATGACATTCAGAAGTTTTGTCATTCCAACCATTTTACAACAGAACAGGAACTTCATGATCAATACAAAATAATTAGACATTTTTCTGGCAAGCAGTTCATGAAAACATTGAGTGCGTTTCCATATATTGTATGTTAGCTAGTTAACTAGCTTAACATCTTTTAATCTGCCAATTTTCTAGATAATAATGAACTGAAATGCTGTAAAAAGAATGATGATATTTTGCAATAGTTGTTAGATAAATAATGTGTCATAATCCTAGCTGATTTTTGTTATGATTTCTCTCTTGTTATATTGCATTTAGTTCTTGATTGTTTCTGATTATGTTTATTCAGATCTTTTGTTTTTTCTGAAGCTGTTTGCTGTTGTTTTGGAGTTTGTTTTGTATTTTTGCTTTGGTCAGGAATGTTTTGAGTTTTCTGTTTCCATTACCTGCCTTCTTTCTGTTTCTGTGTTTCCTCCTGTTTCCTCCTACTTACCTGGTCACGACCCTTCTCCCAGTCTCCTGCTCTGAATATCCCCAGCTGCCACTCACTCTCATCACATCGTTAGTTACCACTTCTTGATATTCCTGCTCCCTCAGTCACTCAGTGTCGGGTTATCTGTTATGACCACCTACATCTCCAGTCCTGTGTCCTGTATTCTCCTGTTGTGATCCTCCTGCCTTTTTTCTACCTGTATCTCTGGTCCTGTTTCTTGTGGTTTTGTGTTGTCTCATCTCCACTTGTTTTTTCCCCGGTCTGGCTCTTCGTTTCGGCTCCTGTGTGATACTCACCTGTTTTGTTTTTCAGTCTGGCTTAATCTCGTTCCCCTGTGATACTCACTTGGTTGTGTCCTGCTCTTCACGCTTGTCAGTTACCTTTCTCCTGTCTTTGTCTGTACTCCGTTCCCTGCATGTTCATTTGAGTAGTTTGTTCAGTTTAATTTGTGCCTTCTCTCTCACCCTCTCTTGCAGTTTGTGTTCTAGTCTATGTATATTTTGTCTTATTTCTGCCTGCTCTCATCTCTAGTTCATTGCTTTTAGTTTCTGAGTTCTTGCTTTGTGTTTTGTACTCACACATGTCTCTGGTGTGGTTTCTGTTGTAACTTGTAGTTCAGTTCTGCTCTTTTGTACCTTTTTATTTTAGTCACAATTTGTCCTTTGTCTGGTTCGTTCCCTGCCCTGATAGAGTCCTGTTCATCTCCTGTATTTGTTAGTTTCTTATGTTTAATTTTGATCCCTTGTTTTTCTGGAATAGCCCTCTCGTATTTTTCTAGGTGTACCTTAGCCGCCATCTGGAGTGAATTTTAGTTATTCTGTTCAGTCTTGTATTTAGTCTATTTTATTAAATCCCATAATTTTCCACTTCCTGTTCGTCTGAATGCTTCATAGGGTCTGTCTTACGCGGCTTACCGTGGCTCAACAGCACTGCTATTAGTAGTGCCCATTGTCTGGACGTATTTGAAGTCTCCATGGTCTGCCATTGTTGAAAAATAAAATATTCTTATAGAGTCAGTGGACATGTCATCAATCTCTCTTTTTCTACAAAGCAAACCACTGCATACACCTCCTGTACAAGTGCACAGGTTACTAATGTTTACATTCAACATATATAGATTATTAAACATTTTTGTCCTAATAGCAGGCTTTTTCTTCAAATTAATGCCAATATTCATTTTTTATGGTGTCTGATTTTCTATAATTTGATAGCATACCTCTGATAGAGCTACTGGCAGACCATGGAGGAATGATGTTGCGTCTCTGGTAGAAAAGAATGTAGGCTCCTCTGGTACATACTTCTTCCTCCGGCACCAGGTCTACACTGCTGTCATCATAGCTGTACCACTGGCCATCCACTGAGTTCCTACAGTAAGCTGCATAAAAAAAAAAATATATATATATATATCAACAAGAGACACCTCTGTTGTCTGCTGTTTTTAATTGTATATTTGTCACACTTCAATGATTCAGATCATCAAAGAAACTTTAGTTTTACATAAAGATAAGTTGAGTAAATACAAAATGTAGTTTTGAAAGATAATTTCATTTATTAAGGGAATAAAGCTGTCCAAACCTGCCTGGCCCTATGTGAAAAAGTAATTCCCCCTTAAACCTAGTAACTGGTTGTGCCACCCTTGGTAGCAACAACTGCAATCAAGTGTTTGTGATAACTGCCAATGAATCTTTCACATTGCTGTGGAGGAATTTATTGCCCACTCTTCTTTGCAGAATTGTTTTAATTCAGCCACACTGGAGGGTTTTCGAGCATGAACGGCCCGTTTAAGGCCATGCCAAAGAGTCTCAATTGGATTTAAGTTTGGACATTGACTAGGCCACTCTAAAGCCTTAATTTTGTTTTGTTTTTTTGAGCCATTCAGAGGTGGACTTGATGGTGCGTTTCAGATCATTGTCCAGCTGCATAACCCAAATGCGCTTGAGGTCACGAACTGATGGCCGGACATTCTACTTCAGGACTTTCTGGTAGAGCAGAATTTGTGGTTCCATCAATTATGGCAAGTCATCCTGATCCTTAAGCCGGAAAGCATTTATGAAATGCCGTGTTTTACGCCGGATATTTGCCCAAAAGTCTTAGGGACAATCAAGATGTTTTTGGCAAATGTGAGATAAGCGTTTGTGTTCTTTTTGGTCAGCAGTGGCTTTCGCCCTGGAAATCTTCCATGGATACCATTTTTGCCCAGTCTCTTTCTTATTGTTGAATCATGAACACTGACCCTAACTGAGTCAAGTGAGGCCTGCAGTTCTTTAGATGTTGTTCTGGGTTCTTTTATGACCTCCTGGATGAATCATCATTTTGCTCTTGGAGTAATTCTGGTAGACCGGCTACTCCTGGGAAGGTTTACCACTGTTAAAAGTTTTCTTCATTTGTGGATAATGGCTCTCACCACGTTTGCTAGAGTCTCAAACCCTTAGACATTTTTACACATAGGGCTAGGCAAGTTTGAACAGCTTTTTTCCCTTAATAAATCAAATTTTGTATTTACTCAGTTTATTTTTGTTTAATATTGAAATTAGTCTGATGATAATTTAAGCGTGATAAATATGCAAAAAAAAAAAAGAAGAAAAAGGAAGGAGCCAAATGTCTTTTCACAGCACTGTATATAGATTCCAAAAGTTAAGTAAAACTAGAATAAGGAATAAGACTCTGTCTCTGTACTTTCATTATTACCAGCAAATCCCATTTAGATACCAAAACCAATAATTAATTTAATTGACTAACAAGTATATGTAATAAAACTAAAATGCTCTTCACAAACTGCAAAATCACAAACAAGAGTCATTCCTTTGAAGTTTAGTGACTTTTCCCTTTACTGCAATGAGCTGAGAAATTTTATTTCAACTTGTTAAACGAGCACAGTGATGATAGCCCAACACATGAAGTTATTCTCCATTGATTAGTAATGCTATAGTGGAGTTCATTCAGAATTAACTACACTAGCAACGCCCAGTGCTGTGAAGGAATGTCTGACACAAGTACAAAGGTATGACTCTTTATGTGGTTTTGGAGAAAACATCTGCTGAATGGAAAAATAAGCTAATGTTATATACAGTACCACCCAGTTCCATACCAGTATAATGTCCTCCGTGCATTCCTCCATGGTGGTTACACACAGCATAAAGGTCATACAGATAGTCATGGGGGAGTGTCATGTCTGCAGGTTGGTGGTGTTGGCCTGAGGGCTGCTTCCATGAAGGTGCCCAGGCTCCCAAGTTCAGGTTCCTCATACTTTGAGTCCTCTTCACTACATGGGGGGCCATGTCCAATCCAGTCAGGGGGAAACGCACCAAAGTTGACAGCTTGTTCCTCCGCTCGCCTACCTGTTTCAACATTTCTTCTTTATATATATGGTACATATATGTGCAGGTATGAAATATTTGTTTAAAATTCAAACAAGATAAACTGCATCATATAAAAAACATAAAATAATATACTATAAGACTATGATTACATGAGCTAGGAAAGGTGCTGCACTGATGTCTATGGGATCATCTACTTTGGACCACTACAAAGTGATCACATCAGAATTATTGCTTGTATTACAAAAAAAATAAGAAAAACATTGTGTGATTTAGTTTTTTGTGTAAGGTTGGTGAAGCCACTAACAGAAGTTTAGCAGCAATTCTCTGCACAATGTGATTCACTATGGATTATCCCTTCACATTATTTTCCATTATTGATGACCCAGTTTCCCTCCTGTGATTTGTTCCTTAACACAATAGAAGGGTCTCATAAATGGTTTCTGGTTAAGTGTTCTATGCAAGTCCTTGGCACGAAGTCTGAGTAGGAGATATAGTGAATTCGAATGCAAAGGCTGAGAAAAATTTGACTCATGGAGTCTGCACCCAGCATGGTGCTATCTGATTGTGAAACAACGATCAGTGAGGAGACAGAGTGGTGCCAATCAAACACCAGACAAAGTTGTAGGTGAACTTAACCTTAACTGCAAAAAATGGTTTTGGGTGTCTTGTGGGAGTGTGATTTATGCCTGCTAGACAAAGGTGGGTTACTTCTGCAGACAGCAAAAGCCATAAAATATAGACATTTTGTGGACATACTCAAGGCGAGCAATGCCCACAAATAAAGAAAAATAAGTGACTCTGTAAAAGGAACATGAATCTCCTGTGAATGTTACCGTGTTTGTCCCAGAGGATGAGAGAGTTGCACACATGTGACCATATTTTGCCGTTTATTTCAGAGGGAAGGCTGTTACTGTTGTTTGTGATTATTAATTGTGGAGCAGTCTGAAGTAAAGACCATTTTCACAGCTAACATTTTGACTTGCCATAGTTGGTAAAGCACAGGTGTTGTTGTGGGGGAAGCAGCAGTTGGCTGAAAAGGCAACTGACCAACTGCAGAGACTAATATTCAGAAGGAGCAATTTTATTGATTTTGTCTGATTATTTGGGCAACAATGTGCCCTGTATCAGTGTTACTTCTGGCAGCTTGTGAGCTGCACGCAGAGCTGTTGTGTTCACTGTTGCTGGTTGACATGTAATTACCCTGATGAAGCAGGAGTTCAGTGAACAATCAGTACATTTTGATTCTGGTTTAATACAGAAGAGAACATTTGTTTGACTGGCCATGACAGTCCAAATTTACAGTGTTTATAGATATTGCTGGGGACACATTCGCTGGTCCTCCCTGAGATTACGTGCTTGTCCCTCTCCCACCTCCAGGTCTCATCAATCATGATTGAGGATGCAGAAATAACTGTACTGCGGCATATTATAATGTATTTAAAGTATATAAAGATGTGATTATTGAAGGAGAAAGCAGTGAAAAACACAGGGATTCATTTGGGACACTGGAAATAAAGGAGCGGCAAAATAAATTTTTTTAGAAGCTCTCACAAGCCACATATAACGAGGGGGTGGGCCAGATTTGGCCCACGGGCCTTGAGTTTGACAACTGGGATTTAGAGCTTTTGGAGTTTTTGGCTAGCTGATGAATGTAGCGTAAGTCCAATATTTGCTCTCCTGGTGCTGTCTTGTGCAGCTTAAGGATATATCTGGGCTTTTAGCTTCTAAACACCATGTACTGTGCACTGGTTTAATCTGGGGTTGGTTGCTGAAAAGATATTTTAGGAAACAGGGTTGATGGAAGCTGAGAGACTGAATGAATTAAAGCTGCCTGCTGTGAAGAATGAAATGAAAGATGCTAATATGCTCCATAGAGATAAACACTGCAGAGTCAGATCATACAGTAATTTCTTGTGGTTTTCCTCTTAACATTGTACATTGTTTTTGATCAATTTGTAATAAAAAAATATCAGTTAATGTAGCTTCAAGACATCTAGTTTAATGTAAGTTAAACTAGACTTTACTACCTGTCGGAAACGCTTGAGATGGAGGATCAGTATATCGGGAAGAGTCCACAGGCTCATCTTCACCATGCCCTGCTGAAGTTGCTTACAGTGGGGACACTTCCAGGCATCATCTGGGGCAAGCTGTAATCAATCAATAAATCTATTAAATGGTTACACAAATCAAATATAATTATTAGCAAATATAGTACATTCATTCATATGTGGTAATTTCACATGTGGTAACTTTATCACATAATGTGACGTGCTTACTTCAGATGAATTTCCATATATTCCTTATATATTTCAAAATACATTGTGTCCTTGGTCCTGTATTGAATGCCTGAATATTTTCTCTCTTTTCCATTGTCTGTTCTAGGTACTTCAAGCACAAAATCACAAAAAAAGCACTACATGCTCTGGAATTCGCTGGAATTTACAAGTGTGGGTTTAGTTTTTCATCACCACACAGACTGTCAAAATGTCAAAAACAAAGCCTGAGAATGTGAAAGGCTTTGTGTTTGTTGTCACCTTGTCTGCTTGCTTTATGGTTTAAGAGGCTATATGCTGCACACTGGGGAATCTTGAGGATAAAGGGCAGGTGCTACATTCCTCGACATTTTCTTCTTTTTTATACCTGTAGGGTATGTTGCCTTTAGCCTGATATTTGCTCTTCATGCTACTCAGAAAATCAGTGGATGGCTTCTCAGAAATGATTTCATTGAAATAAAAATATTTCATTGGTGGCTATAGTCTCTAATTTACAGCAAAGACCTGGCAACATCAATTGGCAGTTAAACCCACGTTTACACCTCTCTCATGCCCAGTCAATATAAAATGTAACATTAATCCATGCTGTGGTTACAGACAGTGCTCCAGAAATACTGCACCTGTCTCGCATAACTGTAATTTTACAAAATGACATCAGGAAATGAAATTGCCTAATTTTGGTGCATCACAAAAAAAAATTGATTCAGGAGAAAAATGTATATGTTGTAGACTGTATAGTCCTGTCTACCAGCTGTCTGTTTGGTGTGATTTGCATTTCAGCGGGCAATTAAAGCACTTCCTGCAACTCCACCACTGACTGAAATTAGTATTTGTTTTAGAACACTACAAATACAGATGTCTGATTGACATTATTCATCCCATTTCTCTTGGCTGTGTCCTTGATTCCCCTCACACGAATCTTTTTCATCCTTTGATTCCTCCCACATATAAATAAATAAATGTCAGTCTTTGCTTGTTTTCTCTTAATATAAAGCAATTGTTTGCAAGCATTCATGAGTTGTACAGTACAGACGAGCCAAATTATAATTACATTTGTGCATCACATGACATGACATGCAAGACGTGTTGTTTTTCACAAGCTGCCAGGCAGCTTTTACCTGACGCTGTTTTATTGTAGTGTGAGCACGAAAAGAGCAAGAAAATGTCAGTGACATTTAATATAATATGAACTATATTTGGTTCTCCATCTATGCAGTTAGACCCCCTCTACTGCCTGCCAATCTTTACATCTTTACTGGTTCACTTAAAATAATTTAAACAATTTCTACTAAGACTTCTCTGTCCTTTATGTATTTTAATACTTTAATAGTTATTTTTAGGCATAATTAATCACTATAACCACTTGTGTGGGTATGTAGTTAATAGATTCATTAAAACACAACCATTATATATGTAACAAAAACATTAAATTAAATATCTACACCTCATACAAGGCTAACTGTTGAAAACAATTTAATATTGTAAACAATTCTAGCATTGAAGCAATTTGCTGCATACCTTTGTGACAATGTCACATACCATTATTATCATAACTTAATAATGTACAACATAATATATCTACAAAAATATATTCAACAACATACAAGTTGTAATAAATCAGAAATATTATTTTGAAATTTCAAATCTTATAAATATCAAAAATAAATAAATAAAATAAACAGTAAGAATTTTAAATCCTGCTAAACACAGAATAACAGAGACCCAGAAATTCACATCAACCTCTTGAAACACCTCATCTGAACTGATGCACATTTGGCAACTTTCCAATCATCACTTTTGCAGAGCTCAAGTCGCCTGTGCTACAAAGAAGAATTCACTGCTGGTGTAAATGTGTGGGAGCTAGTGAGATATAAAAATGTACGGTTGCAGGGGAAAATATGTGATCTGTTATTACATTTTCATGGAAGACACACTAGACTTCATAGATCTAATAAGCTGATTTTCTACATTTTGTCTAATCAAATCATGGCACTTTTAACAGTGCAAAAATGAGGATTAATGAGTAAGGACCAAATTAACAGTGGGCTGGTAATTGCAGTATACAATTCTACCTGAAGATACATAGATGGTTACATTTGAGAATAAATACTTAAGTTGTTTGCTTGATAGTTATGTTGCCTTCATTCTCACCTGCTCCTCTTTGGTATACAGCTGGAAGCACTCATCCAAAGTACAGCTATGCTGCTGCAGGTGCTGCTGCTGCTGGTTCCTCACACTCTCGGCATCCTTCACCACCTCCTCCTGGATGCTGCCAAACAAACTGGAGCACACACACACAAACGGGGTTTATTTTTCTCATGCAGCTGCAGAATTACCTGCGTTTGGCTCAGCGGAATGTGTAGGTGACAGTACACAGAATTAATCAAAGTGTATTCTTGGATGATAAAGTGACACACAGGATGACGTCTGTTGTAGCTGACAAACTGTGAGTGTGTGTGTTTGAATACATGTTAGTTCACATTCGGTACGTATACTTGTCTAGGAGCAAAACATTTTGTGGACAATACTTACCATTCTTTAGTCTTGTGCTCCCACTCAATGACAAGCTTCACATGCGGAGGTCCTCCGGGGCCGCAGAGCTTCAGACCTCTACAATACAGCAAGAGAGAAACACTAAAATTACTTCTGAGATCTACATGCATGTCTTATGATTTTAGTTTACTCAGTGTTTGTAAAAGCATATTTTTTTCATCTCTAAAAGCCTGAAACCAGAAAAATAAGGGACACTGAACTCTAAATAACAGACCTGCTCTAGTGACAGATCCGACATCCGAGACTTTGAATATTTGTTTGTGCTTTTGTAGTTGTATTTCATTTAAATTCACATAGATACACACACACTCTGCCAACAGCAGGATTACACAGTGATCGGCAACAGGTGAGACCTGGCTTCACATCATGTATTATTGATGTGCAAATGTATGCTGTAGATTCATGATGTAGAAAGAGTTATCCTGTTTGTATTGCACACCTTACTTTTACTGCTTTGATCTCAGCAGTAAATAGTCAGCAGGATAAGACAGGAGTATTCAACAACCACACACTACTGACGACAGCCAAAAGTATTTTTATAAGTAGATGCATCCTGGGAGCAGGATTTTTTTTGTTTCTGGACCATGACAGATCATTAATGACAGATTTTTCAGAGTTGTGTCAAAATTCAGTTCCCTTGAACACAATCTGGAAATTTCAAGCATGGCCAAACGGATTCATACTATGAGTAGCTTTATACTGTCTTCAAAGGAGAACTCATGTTGTTACCTGTGAGTACTTTTAATGCAAATGTGTACTGAGCATTACCACTACACAACATATCAACACAAAAAAGATTCTTCAGTGAAATTTTTTTCCCCAATATCTTCAGTTGTGTCATGCCCGCAACATAGTGCAGGAAGAATAAAATTAACTTTAAATCACTATCTCTCCTTCAGAAACAATTAATCAATTTTAAAACAGTTTTATTGCCTAAAGCTAATTGGACTAACACTAACACTGTGTGTGTGTGTGTGTGTGCGTGACTGTGAAATCAGGTGTGTATTTGCTCTCTGACAAGTTGATATTTCTTGAGTCCTGCAGACTATAGTGTCTGGAGCGTGCCATGGCATAAGTGTGGGAATGGGAGGGCTGCTGGAGGCGTAGCTCCACCTAGTGGTGGCTATATGCTTTTGCATTTACACATAGCAATAATATTAAACTTAAAAATAAATAAATAAATGTAATTAAAACAATAAATTTAAAAAATTAGTTTAAATTATTTATTGACAAAATTATTAAAACTCCTAAAAAGCTCCTGCTCATGGAAGCCTTCTACAAATCTAGAAACAATGGTGAGCAGCACGCAAAAACAAATATCTGACTTTGTTTTCAAGTAATGTTAATAATTCAAAGAAAACTAAAACTAATGGTACTAATGTTAATATTACAGATGATTGAAAACAATATCATAAAAATTATTGCAGAAGCTGAAGCCACTACAGTATCTAGTGTTAAAGCTAGAGCAGTTAGCAAAATGAAAAATGGAAATGCTTGTAATATTTTATAGAAATAGACTGTGTTCTTTGCTCTTTCTGCAACAAGGCTACAGAGACAGGTTTTCTGCATGACTGTGATGATGTGGTGAGGATTTTGAAAAAAGCAAGAGAAAAATAACTATCTAGCTTGCTTTCTGATTCACTATGTGCTTTAGCTACTCTTAAAGCAACTCTAGTTAGTGCTATGCTCTCAGACTTAGTAGCTCAGGATCAAAATACTGCCAGGACAATGTTCAAGCTTTTATTTGGATCCATTGAATTCCTGGGCACAGCAGTGTCATTCAGGGGGAGTAGCAGGAGGAGAACAGTTACATGAAGCAGGTCCTGGATAAAGTCATGACCTGTGCAGCCCAAACAATCTTAAGATGCTTCCTCCCTCCAGGACCAGAAGCCCAGCTTGCCTTGGCTCACTTTGTAGCTTATGTGGTTGTGTCTGTGTGTATGTGCTCACACCATGAATATTGAGAACCAGGCTGTGATGCATTCTTATCAAAATGAGAACTGGGATTGGCTCCAACCTCAGCAACCCTTAAAGGGGGTCATATTATGATTTTCATAATATGAAATTAAAGTGATAGTGGTAGCAGGACATGCAACCATTTTTACTGCTTTAGTTGCTTCTTTAATTCAGATATTTGTCCACAGCAGCACTATAAAAAATAATTTCCTGGACATTTCATTTTACTTTAGTTACTTCAATTGATTGCAAGGAGCATCTTCAGCCCTAAGGACAGTGCTTGAGCTATAAATGTAAACAACAAATGCGTCTTATCTACATTCACTACATGTTAATAATAAAGTTACAGTAATATGGTCCGTTTGTGTGGATCCTTCACATTTTTAATTACAACACTGATAGATGTGTGAGCACTATGTGATAACAGGTGTGGAAATAATATAGGAAAAGTCAAATCTAACATAAACTAAACTTTAATTGTACTTTCATGTTAGATATGCCACTATTCAATATTATTTCTACTGAAAGCTGTTTATTGTAAACATACTGACTGAATATACATTGATAAAAAGCTCTTCTAAATTAATTAAAACAAAATTTAAGTTTTACATTTTTAAGTAAAAAAAATAAAATCTAAATAACAACACAATTAAGTAATTCAACAATCACATACAAGACTAGACTAAGAATCAGTGGTGTTTAGTGACCTGGTCTCACGTCCCAGAGTTTCTGGCTCAGTCACTCATGGTGTGCTGACTGCGACCTATAAGGTGCCCTTTTGTAAATCCTAATTTGAACAAATAGCTTTTTCAGTTTGTGGAACTTCTTACCCACAGAACCGGGGGTAAGAAGTTCAGTCATGATCGTGACTAGAATCATTTTAAACTTTTAAGAAGGGTCACAATGATCTCGTACTTTTGTTGTATCACCGTTTGTGTCAGCATCAGTGTCTGCACTGTTGTGTATGTATTTTCCTGTTAAGTATGTGGGAGCATGATATGCAGATATTCTGTATTTGGAAGCAGTGATGTTGGTCTTCTTGAGTTTATTTATGTCTTAAAAGCCCTTACGGGTTTGAGGATTGCATATTAGTTTTGTGGTTCATGCTTTACTTGTCCTTGAATATAAATATTAAGTAAATAAATGATATATGCAAAAGTGTTGATGAGTACACTATATATATTTATTGACCCCATTTGAATGTGTAATATGTAAAATGACCAATTTTGGATTTTTGAACGTGATATAAGCAAGTTGCTGCGTTACATGCAGAGAGGGCAGACAGAAACACATGAACAAAAATACATGCTTCAATAGACACAGACTCGCACATACACAAACACACTTACTTAATGTCTAGCCTAACCTGGCTGACAATCTAATTTCCTTGCTCTTTTGTGGAAGGCCTGGACTTCTGTGCAGCTCAGTAAAACATCAGCACAGATCTCTAATAAGCTCCTCAGCTGGATAGGGATACCTTGATACTAATTTCTCAGGAAATAAAGGCTTTATCTTCACACCATCAAACCAGTGTCATTATACTCTGTTCCCTGTAATCCTCTTAAGGTCCACTGAATTCTGAAATAATTTCAGCCGTACATGTGCAACATATACTATGTGAATATGTGTATATTGTGATGTTACTGTGTTATTGCCCACACAAAGATAGAGTGTACTTGCATGTTGGCTGTAAATGTATATTTTTTTCTTTGTGTCATTGTGTGTGTGGGTTTGTGTGTCCCACCTCTCAACTGCAGTGTGGTAGAGTGGCCTGCTGTCCTGTGGAGACAGGTAGCTGTAGGCTGCCGATCCTCCTACTACCCTAATCTTGAATAGCACCCCAGCATTCTGCAGAGAGAGAAATGCACATTAATACAGCTGTGTCCTTAAAAATCTTATATCCCACCGTAAACAGAACCAGCAGTTTAGCTTTAACAATCTGACAGAAGTGAAATCTTTAAAACAAATTCAAACCCTTGCACTTTGGAGCATTGATTGGAAATGGAAGAAGAGCAGTGTGCTGTCAGTTGCTGTATGATCCCTCATAATTATAAAAATTGTAAAAGTTTTTTTTTTTTTACAGTAGTATGTTCAAAACTACCGAAACATAACAGACTACAATGCATACTTACCTTTTTCAACATGTTTACTTTGATAGCTAATATATAGCATTTTGCTTCTTGTGTGTGTGAAAATGTTCAAAATAAAAATTTTAAGACACATGTAGTGGTAAAGATAGGCTTGGCAAAAAAAACAAAAACATTATGAAACTGCTGGCACCTCCTAAACATCATCAACACACACTTTCCTCATTCACATCTGCCCAGTACTCTTAACCACCTCTGACTCCCTGAGAAAATGCATTTACAGAAGGATAATAACTCCTCAGCTGCAGCAAAGACAAGAGGGCTGAATCATTATAGAGCACAGAGCAGAATCATGCTGCTAATATGGTCGTTTTGAGTAGGCCAGAAAAATAGGGGACTGCAGCCAAGCATAAAGGGAAATAAATTGGTTAATAGGAGCCTGAAGCAGCAAATGCAAGCCCTCTTTTCAGTTTTAAGGGCCAGAGCAAGCACACATGGAGATGGCCTTCTCTATCTTTTGAACAATAATGACGATGAGCAGACACACTTGGCTAATGACTAATTACACGAGAGCTTCATAATATTTTGACTGAACTCTGGAGAGTTAATTATCCATAACCTTCTTCAGGATGACCCATAATCTGCCTTAAGGGAGAGTTGCTGAAATTAATATACTGCTTTAACTACTGGGTGGACGGAGATGACACTACGCAGCATTGCAGTGACAAAGCATTTAAGTCACATACGATGAGGATGATTGAAAAAATCCTGTGTAGGCTGGAGGTTCACACACAGCATAAAATGAAACTGGTCGTATCAATCCAAAAAGATAAAAAATAAAACAAGAACAATTTTGTATTTCAATTGTGAATGACCGTAGCTAAACCTAGGGGGTTTTAGTGAGCAAATGAATACACAACTGATTCAAATCCAGAAATAAGTAAGTGTGTCATCTTTTATTTGGTTCCAATCTTGACTTTCTTCGTTTATCGTCACAAAAAAGCCCAGTCAATGAAGGAACACATGCCAGTTAAATACTGTGTAAGAAACACTGTTGACTAACGATCATCACCTGAACAAAATAGAGATGATAGATTTTACATGATACGTGATAAATGACATGACAATTATATATATATATATATATATACACACAAACATTTGTCAGTCTGCTTACTGAAGAAGCTACTCGGACGAGTAGTGTACCGTTTCAACCTAATAAGAAAGAAGTTCAGTTGCCAGGACTCAACTTCCATATACATTCATCTGGATGACTGAGAATCTTCACTGACATGACAGAGACAGTTTTTATCATGTTATGAGTTAATGTAATGAAATACTGACACAGTTTATTGAGCCGCTTGGGTAAATTGGAACTGAATGTCACAATTACACAAGAGCTAGGACTTCTTAGATGATTTCAGATGAACTGAAAAACAGCTAACATCAAAATATAATAACAGGTAAAGCAAGTTTAACTTAAATGTTGTGCTTTATTTACCCAACACTTAAGCTAATTTCTTCAAATTATTATATTCTCTGAAATATAATGGACATACACTAACATGTTTAGATTTAGGTTATACTAAATCTAAAAACTTACTTAAGGTTTTGCATGTAAACCAGTATCAGCCAAAGTTATGTTTTGTTTTTCCTCATACACTGAACCAAAGTTGTATCTTGCTAGACAAACCTCTGGGTGGCGCCAAAACATCTCACAATGAAGACACACAGAAGAGCAAGTGATCCGAAGCTAAGTACTCACACACTTGCCTACCGTCAATGGAATGGAGAAAATAAACAGCACTGATCTTAAGTATGTGCCTGTATTACTCATTGATAACACTAAGCTCATTTACAGCTCATTTTTTTTAACTTTTCCTTTTAAAAAGAAAAGGAGACAAGAAAGAAACAGCAAGGATTAAAGCCCTGCACCCTAGGGATATGAGTGGCCTTTTCAAGATTAAAAAAACTTTATTAATCCCAGAGGGAAACTGTTTTCAGCTAAATGTATCGTACAGTCTGTGACCAAAAGAAGCTGGTGTTTGTTTCCTTTAAGAAGAAAAGGAAGAGGAGGGCAAGGGACGATTCAACAAGTTTGTATCTGGTCAGACAGGCTTTGAGGAGGTAACTAAGAAACCGAGATAGTGATCAGTAAGTAACAGACTGATATTTCTTGTCCTCCTCCTCTTTGTTTTTTTCTTTTTCTTATAAAGCTTACAGCTGCTTGCTCTGGATAAGGCCACCTCAAATATTGCCCGTCACCATGGCGTTGCCCATGGCAACTTGGCGACCAGCAGTGGGGCCAAAACGTTTGCATGAGTGCCTGTATATGTCTGTGCTCTGGAGAGTGGAGCTCCACAGACAGGTCTAGTGAACGGTGTACAGATCACTGCGTCTATGCAGAAACAAAGCTGAAGTGGAGAAGTAGTTGTCGGGGGTCATAATCGAAGCTTTCAGAACATACTGAGCGGAAGAGAAAGTAGAGGTGGATTTTAACATGCAAGACTGGCTGTCCACAAAACAAACACTTCACAATCATTGGATGTATTGTCTAAAGTACTAGAGTTAAAATGAGTTAATTATTTTCACTTCAAAATATATATTTATATTTTTTGAACAGGGAAAGGAAAGATGTGTGTTAGAGTAGTTTATGTAGGCAGCGGCATAATTTAATGTGTGCTCAGCACATAAAAAACATTATTCTTCTCCCATAAAAGGTTTTGACTGTGTGTGTGTGTGTTTGTCCACACAATAATGATATCCTCACACTAAATACTTTTTAAAATTAAAGGCAGTTTACAGCATATTGTTTCAGAGCACTTCAGCACACCAATCAGCAGAACATCCACAGAAGGAACAGAACGCTAAATTAAATTTTTAATAATCAGGTGCAGCATCTGTTGCTGAACCTTTTTCCTTTTTGCTCTTCAAAGCTTTTCAGGAAAATAAAATGAACTTCTGTTTTTGGAGCATGGTACATGCTTAAGGAGGGTATGTGTGTAGTTCATGTAGTTTACTGAATCAGCAAGTGAAGTTAGTTCAGAAAAAAAATAAATTAAATAGAGAATTACATTAGGTATTTAAAAGTGGGTAGTTTTGTTTATATTTGTTTTTTACCTATTTAATTTAAACACAGAACCCTCAGTCTTATTGAAAATTGATCAAAGTTCCTAAAAGCTAATCTCTTCTCTGCACTGCCAGTTTAATCTGATACACTGGAAGAAAATCCAGGAACCTCTAAGGTGAAAGGTTTCAGACACAGAATAGAGTGGGCAACATGTTATTGGTTATTGAGGGTGCAGACATTACCTGAGCCTGAGAACCATTCAGCATCAGATAATAGAGCTTGCTGAGAATGCTCTGCTGCAGCTGGTCCCAGGAGAGGCTCCTGTCCTCACGCATGAGAAATGGAGGTCCAAACCTGACAGAGAAAAGAAGGGGAGACATGTTCAATTTGCAAACATCCCAGCTGCTTTTATCAATAGAAATCCTGTTTATATTTTTTAAATCAAAGAGTCAAAGGAGATCAGCCAGACATATCATTTTCATATAATTTCCTTGGGATACTGATTAAAACGGCAAGACGTGTCCACTACAAAACATAATAAATTAATTTACGAGAAGGTATCAGCAAAGGTCTTTGCAATTGATTGTGTCATCAACACATCTGTCAAACTGTCATGCGCATTGTCAAGTGCATCAAAGCTTCACTGTCAGCATCTTGTGTCCTGTAGTGAAGTGTCATACTGTATATTATAAGTGGTCAGGAGCCAAATAGAGAAACCAGTCTGCATGTCATCAGTGCTTCATAATGACTCCTCAGTATTCAGTACTAAGGCTGAAACAAGGCCTGTGTGCCCTCTGATGTACAGGAGTGTCTGTATTAGACACTATTAGAGGTGAGGTTGATGGGACAGTCAGCTGAGTTAGTCTAAATAAACAAGTCAAGTATTTTAGATCTGTCACAGATTATTTGGACATTCATGGCTGAAGATTAAAAGTTCCAAGGTTCCAAAGCTTATCATTCATATGAGTGGGTGAGTTTATGAGAGAGAGCATGAGAGACAGAAACATTCAACTGCACTCTCATCACTCTTTATCCCTGAGATAAATCATACTTTCGTGAAGGCTAGAATGTTTTAGAGTGGTGTTACTTTGATTTATGGCCATTTTGGAGGCTGTAGTATACACAGTATATGGAGCTGTTGTCTGTGTTCTCTCAGTCGAACAGCTGAAGAAGTTTCATTTATGACAAATCCTACTAATGCTACACAGACAGACTGAGATGCTTGCTGCAGTGTCACACGAGCCCTGTGGCATGTGAACAAATGAGTCTGTAAATGTCATATACTGACATCAGGGCTTTCATAGGTATGTCTGTTATCTGGTCCCATGAAAACCAACATCCACACATAGATCACCTACTGCATGTCGCTCTATCATTACTGTTCATTGCACTGCACGGCCCTACTATTTATTATACCCATGTTGTGGCTCTTGTGTTTGGTGTGGTTCTTTTCTATTTCCCTTTGTTTCTGAGCAGAGAGCAGCTGTAAAGCAATTTCCCTTTTGAATTAAAGTTCTCTGAATCTTGAATGCATTTTGAATATGTGAGTAAGCATGAAGATTTAGTACTCAGCAGCAGGAGACACTGCTTGGTTTCACTTCTGTTTTGCCAAGAGCTACGGCCTCAAGCGCTGAAGGGCACACGATGACCGAAACTGGATGAAAAGAAATACGAATCCTCCCTTGCACCAATAGGAGGTTAGACTTTGACTCTGGGTTGTGTTTGTACACAATAAGTCACTTAGTATCAAAGCATTACTCTCTGAATACTACTATGATCACAAACAGTTATTCCCATGAACAGTCCATCCTTGGTCAGTGTTGTCTTATAATGAGTTCAGGAACAGTACAGTAAATTTAGTGTTCGGCAAATAGCTGCAGTCCACCTGACAAAGCACTGCTGGGATAAAGAACATAATGTTTGTGTCATGAACGTGCCTCTAAAAAAGAGCAGGAACTGACTGACCTTATATACAGTGTGCACCATAGTGAATTGTGTTCAATCCATGCATCAGATAATTTAGACTGGAAACATACTGGCTAAATAGACTTAAAAATATATATATTTAACAAACTCAAACTGTCAATGATTGTCATTATAAATCATCAGTGGGCTGATTGTGTAAGTTTACAGTTCACAGGAGTATTATTTAGAATTTCTGGACATTAAACACACCTACTGAGAGACACTTTTACATCACTATTATCATTACATCATTATTATTAAAATTTGTAGATGCTGAGTTAATTCTGGAATCAATCTGGAGGTTGAGTGATGGTAACTGGACTTCTTGTTAGGTTCTTTCTAACAAGAAAGACGTCCAGTTGCCATGAACCAACTTCTAGATAACTTCACCTGGATGACTGAGACTCTTCAGGAATCAGTCGTCATAAAAAACTGTAGTTGCGCATATAGTTGAATCCCAGTGTAAACATATTAAAAACCATCCAACATTGCTCACGGACATTGCTGAATTTTCATCAATACAGAGTATCTCACTTTGATATACTCACTCTTCTATGCATCTGAATAATCTCACACTAAATCATTATGTCACATGATCCTTGCTCATTTTAAGTTAGATTGCCAATTTGTTATCTTAGAACATCCTTAACTTACATATTTTTTTGTGATGTTGTCTACAGTGGTAGTACCATTTCAGGGGGGAATCATTTATTTTTTTATTTACAAAGTCATTTAACCTCTGTAGGACATTTAGCCTCAAACAGAAGAACAGTTTATCTGTGAGCAACTAACAAAAAGCCTTCATCTAGCTGTGCCTGACTTATGGCTGCTTTCACTGTTTGGTCTGACTGTGTTTTGGTGGTACATTAGATACTAAACAACTCAGTGACACTGCCGACCCTTGTCAGACTACCATTTATGTCAACAAATCAAATGAAACGTTCACAGGTTAAATGCTTCAATTTGAAGACACTGTATGAATCACTCTTAGATTTCTTCCCTGTCAGCCTTAAGCTACAGCTGGGTGGGAGCGTAAGCTGAACAAACTAAATAAAACTAGTCTAGTCTGGGGAGTTTGCGCAGTAGATATACAGTTCAAAGTCAAACAAAAGTTAGATGCTGACATTGAGACAGCTCAACACAATCAAAGGGACAAACAGAAAATGAGATATTCTATTTAAGACTGTAGACCCAATGGAGTGGTAGGAGTGTCTGCTCCTGCACTTGAACAAGCTTTAAATACAGTGACACATTTTTAAATTACACATCAAATGCAATCTCATAAGAAATCTAAGAGAACTGATACTGATACAGTGTGTTTACCAAAACCATTTCACATGATGGAGCTCTAACAGATGAACAAACTGAATTTAAGATATTCAGTCAAAGGCAACCCATCAATAAAAAAAAGTGACACAGATAAAAACCCATTTGTGAGCTTTCAACTCACCTGACAGCTTGCTGGCCCGATCCTGCTGTGTTACAGATGAGAAGGAGGACCTTTGTAGATCCACCCTGATTCAGGTATTCAGAGGAGAGTGTGCCAGATGGAGGTAACCTCTGTCCGTCAGGTCCAGCAGAGGATGTGTAGGGAGAGGAGGGGAGGCTGTGGTGATACCCTGAACAGAACAAAGGAGGACAGAACTGTTTGATAAGGGTGACAAAAGTTCAGAATTTAATTTGTGTATTCTGATGTATACACACCTCAATGCATTAAACAACAGAGAATATAACATCTGTTGTATCAGATGAGCCAAATCTTAAATGAGAAAGAAAGTATAGAAACATGTGACTGACTGAGGTTTCTTGTTTAACAAATGTGTCCTGTGAGAGATTGTTCAAACAGTAACTGGCTCTAAAGGACTACTTTTAGTTTTAGCGTTGGGCTTTACTCATGAAGACTATATTTGTTTTTAAATCAGAAGGAAAACGAAAAAAGAGACATCTATGTGAGAAAAGCATGGGATTTTGAATCTGAGAAATTTCAACAACATCATCAGCAAACTCTACACAGAGCACAGGTGAATGTATAACAATCACAATCCGTCGTTTGAAGAAGATTTCTTGAGCAGAAATACAGAGACCATACTACAAGATGCAATCCCCATCAGCAGCAAGAAGCCAGGTTGGAATCTGTACAGCACAGAAATGTTTTATGCACCGATGAGACCAAGATTATGTCTATCAAAGTGATGGAAAGGCCAAAGTGTGGAAGAAGAAAGGATGTGCACATGATCCAAATCATAGAAACTCATCTGTGAAGCACAGAATGCAACTAAAATAACTGGGAGGAGCTTCATCATGCAGCAGGACTATGATCCAGCACACACTGCCAAAACACTCAAAGGACTATCTGTTCTAATTAATTTGCTCACTTAGATTTTGGGTGCGATGTTCTATGTTATTTAACATATCAAGGTGTAGGTAACATAAAATATAAGCTGAAATTCAGAATTTTCGAATACATTTTGAGGGGAATGTACTTGTACGGTGCTAAAGAAACCTTTTTGTAGTACCTGCAAAATCTCAGCTAAATAACAGAGCTACCCCGGTACTGAAAAAAGAAAAAACACAGAATGGGATAACTTACAAACTTTTATTTTGTTTTTAACAGGAATTAAAGACATCAGAAAAATATACCTATAAATATGTACATAAAGTCAAACAAGGGTAAGCTTCTTTAATACAGCTAAAGACCAACAACCAACAAAGATCACACCAAGAGTGTGGCGTGTAATAGATTTCCAAACTATGAGGTGGAGGCAAAGAATAAGTTACGGAGCATTAGCTAACAGAAGGAAGAAATTGTTACACTGATGGTGCGTTTTCAGTTTTTTTACATATTAAGTTCTACCAAAAAAAAAAAAGCTAGTGGAAAAGCTTGTGATATTGCAGCTTCATTCAGCACTTCTTTTTTTGAAGTATTACTCATCTTAAAAGCTTATTTTGTCAAGCTTGGAGGCAGGATTGAACTGGACCAGAATCACAAAACAGCTTTGGGTGTCAAAATAAGAAACTGCTGTGTGAAGAGCAACAGCTAATGTGATGCATTTACACTGTGATTCTGACAATATTTTCAGAAGACCTTAGTAGAACTACTGTTTGATTCTTATTTACCCTGAGGAGCTGTAAAAAGAATAACATCTGCTACCACACATACATTTACACACATACAGAGGGCTACAGAGGGTACAACCTCTTGTTTCCCAGGAAACATAGACTTTAATTAAATCCTCTGATAATGTCAAACAATTCTTGTTCGATCCCTACTGTGCAATTTATCACTGCCACCTGTCACCCACACACACACACACACGCGCGCACACACACGAAACCTAAACACACAGGAAAACAAAGTGCAAATATAAGTAAAGCTTAGATGTAACGCCTTCAGAAGATCAAACTGATTATTAAGCCGTGCACACTCACACAGGAAATGTGTGAAAGCTTGTCTTCAGATAAATACAGTAAAGGCTACCATTTCTTGAATTTTCAAGTAAACGCACATGTTAAAGTAATAACATTTGAATAAAATAATAAAGGTCCTGACTGATAAAGTTTGTTGGAGCTAATATTTGCTATTAAGCCACATGCAGATGTTTCTTTTGTAGCAGACAGGAAGAACTCAATGTGACATTTTCTGCATATTGCCTGGCCTTTAGATGGCCAATTCATCTCCTGTCTCTTTGTGTCCCCGGCATCACCCCTCCCTCTGTCCTCCCTGCTACCTTTAATTCTCACATTTTCACTTGGGAGGCTTATAAATAGAGCACCAGCCAGTCTTGTTTCAACCCAAATTCTACCGCATTCTACACAAACATCCACATCTACAAAGCACAGAGTATAAATTGCCTTTTACATTTTATGATGTAGGCCAACTCTTGGAGCAATCCTAAACAATATTCTTTCCTTAGTACCTACTCAGTAATGAATCACCTTTTAGTAAAGTGTTAAGTGTAAAGTGTATAAGATTGAATTAAAAACTCTTATAAATAGAGGAAGGAATAAAAACGTGCAGCCCTTGAAGAAATGTCAAACTGTTTATAATAACACAAAATGATTAGAAATATTAATTTGTTTTGCTAGTTATGTTTTGGGGTGAATATAAGTGATATGGTTTTAAAATGTTGTGGTTCCAGGTTTAAATGTTAATAAATAAAAATTTTTGCCATCAATCTGTAAGCCCTTGTCATTATTATTTTTTATTAATTCACTATTAACTAATTTCCCTTGCCCTGCCCGTGTACTGAATCTCAGTATAGTGTAGAGAAAATGAATAAAAAATATTTTGTCAAGTTTTGAGATACATTGAGATAAATCAGTTTTTCAGAAAATTCCACAATTTGGCAAATCCGTAAGTTAAAAATGTTTAAATCAACAGAATGTCTATAATACAGGGATGAATAACAAAAAGAAATACTGTCTGTCGTGCATGGCAAGCTGTGTGATTTCACCCACATGCCTGGGTGTGCTGGGAGAACCTCCTGCCAGACTCTCATTCTCACCTCCTCCTCCCTCCTTCCCTCAGATGGACAGAGGAGATGGAGATGGAGGGAGGTGTTAGTGGGGTGGAAAAAAAGACAGAGGCAAGGGTGAAAGAGAAAGGGGACCAGAGTAGAAGAGCAGCACTCACAGATAAAAGGAAAGATTTCAAAAAGTAATTTCCAAAGTGAATTGGAGTGATGTGAAAATCTACGCAGAGATGACTTGACTTAACTCGAGATATTTAGAAAGAAGAAAAGCTGTACATTGTATATACTCTCATACATGCATTGATTTATTGATCAATTTGCATTATATCAAATCATTTGTTGATGTTGTGACAAATTCGTGGTAGCTGTGGGATTCTGGTTGTTATCTGCTATTTTAAATTAAAAGATAAACAGCGGAACTGAAGTGAACTGAGAGAATGAGAGCGGTCCAGAAAGAAAGACTGCAGGAAGAGAGAAGCAAGAAAAGATACAGAGATCACTTGAGACTTGAGGTTGTAAATATAATGTTAATTAAACAGCTTAGCCCCGAAGAAGACACTACACCACCATCTACTCTCCTCCTCCGTCATTTCTTCTCTCTGTATTATCTTATATTCCGCCTGTCTCCCTGGTATTCTATTTATCATTGCCACTATCCATTTCATTCTCCCCCCCCTCAACTCTTCTTTCTTCTATCTAAATGTTTGGGATGAATCAGCCCTCAGCTGTTTAGAAGCAGTCAGGAAAGTAATAATTGCTAGAAAAGAAGGTTTTTGAGTGCGTTTCTGATCCATGGGATGAGTGATGGAAAAATTTTCATGCTAGGATGTGCACAGTATGCTGTTAAATATATTCTTATAACGTATTCTTATATTTAAATACAGTTAGGTCTACAATAAGTGTTCGCACAGACACATGCACTCTTTTCTGTCTTAAAGGCTTTTGCAAATCAAAGACCTCTTAGTTCTATACTGAATGACATTTTTTTTCTCCTGAGAATTGTGAGAAAAGTATTTGCTAAAAGATAACAGCACAGTATAAATTAGAGCTATTGAACAGGAACATTTTTAAGATGACACTGTAAAAAAAAAGTCCCCTGGGTCACTATTAATATCTATAGAGGCCAAGTTTCTGCATCAGTTAGAACTTTGCTCTTGATGGTCCCATTTCTCTAGAGGGAATCCACTCACACACAAAAAACTTTATGTTAAGTAGATAATCACATTTTGCTGTTGCACCAGAGGCAAAACACTTTCAACATCAATGTCTTATTTTCTAAATCAGTCTGTTCATTACTGATGTGTAAAAATAGTATGAATGGTGGAAACACAAACCTCCCCAAGTGTGGATTTTGGCCACATAATGACTAGAAATGATACTCCTCCCAAGTGGTTTAGGACCAAATGAGTGACCCCTGTCAGTGCAATACATACACCTGGACGAAAAACACCCAGGGGATTGGAGGCTTCGCCCTGGACAAATCAGAGGTCCTGGCAGCAAACAGCAATCTGACCACAAATGTCCCTGGTGAGAGCAAAGCACCTGAGCTTTCTGCCAAGAGTGAAATGACAGATTAAGGAGGCGGTCAGGGAGGAACTGAACACACCTGATGCTGCATTCTTCCTTTTTCTCCTGTTTTTCTTTATGCCCTCCCTTTCTAATACTCTGTATGGTAAAAAGCCACAATATTGTGTTAACAGTATTCACAGTGCATCTGCTGCATTCTCATGTTTAGGAAAACATCACATGAGGGTATCAGTTTACATCACGTCGCGTCTCAAATATCAGACCAGTGGCACCTGATGCTAAACTTTCTACCACAGTGCTGCACATTCTAGGTGCTTATATTTGCAAATAAGTAGGATAACAATAGTAAACAGGCTGTGTTACTGTATGTGCTAAAATGGTGCAAAACCTCAAAGACATATTGGAAAAATATTCTACTATCAGGGGATTAGATTAGATTTCAGCCATTACATGAGAAGGACAAAATAATAGATGAGAGGTCTTAACACAGATGTCATCACAACCATAATAACGACAAGACTTCTTAAACTTAATCCAGTCTTTTGCACTGCTGACTGATTCCCATAAACACAATTTTGTTGGACATCACACTGTAAACTGTAGGTTTAGTTTTAACAGGCTCGTGGACAGAGGAAGCTTTCAAGTTGGCATTCGCACAGGCTTTTATGCACCATTTGTGTTATTCTTAATAAGGCGGCTGAGCTGAGTGTTGCTGCTATTTCCCAGATGATTTGAGAACACATTCCAGAGGCACTTGTGGTGATCAGAGCACCAACTGTAGACACACCAAATTTCTTTCTGCCTTCATTCACTTCAGGTTATTTTAAATCATGAATCCTACTGGAGGGGCAAGAGTTCCCCTGTGATTGTTCCTGGAATATTTTTGCTTTTCTGCACCGCGTTTTTAGGCAGGCCATAAGTGTCTTAATTGAACTGCACAGGATGTGTACTTCGCAGGGTTCAATTTGCATGTGTCATGTCTTTGTCTCAGCTTGAGTTAATTTATGTGCCCTCCAGATGACATAAATGAAATATGTGCACACATGCAGAAATAATACTTCACTGTGAGTAGCTGATTGAAGGATGTGGCCACAAAGATAAACACCTCTGAGTTATGTTGAAATCCCCGACTGTCCCCCTGAGTGAGTTGACAGGAATAACGAAGTAACTTCCTCTTAGCTCTGTAGTTCACAGTGTCAAGACCTGAACATTCAAATAACTTCTGCTGAACAGCTCTGGTGGAGTCACACTGTACTAGATTAGGTGTGTGTAAGTGAGAAAATGAAAGCAAGGGATCCTCACTTTAAAAAATAAATTTAAAAAAATACAGTAACAGCACGCTTTCTCCGTTGATCTCTTTAGGTCCATTTAACCTGCCTCTGTGCAAGCAGTTCCCGCAATCTACTGCTCAGATACTGACTGACCTCTCCATTTCACATAAGACATCTGTCCTAGCGTGGCCTTTATTTTTTAATTCTAGGAGCACCAAGTACAATATCAAGTTAGCATGCTAAGATTCACAGAGCTTCTATTCAGCATAAAGTCTTAATCTGTGCAGCATTACAGAGCTTTATCACTTTATGTACAAACTGCCTGGATAGTTGAGGGTGAAACAGGATGCCGTTGTGGCTTCTAATTGATTTTTCTCCATTTTCCATCATAAACCACCTGTTGCCATTTCCTGTAAATGAAAAACCTCATTACTGTACTGTACCTGCATGCAAAAAAACTGCCTACAAAACAAGACATGCACACGTCATACAGCTAGGTAATGCGGAGGAAGAGATGAAGAAAGTAATGAAAAGGACAAACTAAGAAGCAGAGCAAGTATAAGTCATTTTAACAATTTATTGAGCCAAACATAAATGTCATACTACTATTGCCTGTACAGCTGGTATGTTTGGTTTCAGAAAATCAATTTAAATCAGAAAATGCCAACAAATGTGACTCATTCAGCAATGTTTAATGTATTACAACCAGAAGTACAACAGTTTATAAAAATATGAGGAAGGGTTTTATAACTCTGGAAGGTAATAGCTTCAAAAATGTAATCATTCTCAGCCTCGGTGATTGATACAATGTGGAACAACAAAGTTAATGTTACAAAGTAATCTACAGTAACTGGAATGTGTGCTTGAAGGTATCCGATTGCCCAGTGCAGTGCTTGTCTGGATGGTGCTTCCCTGCATAGATGCAAATATTTTTCCCTGACCCGACAATAATAATAATAATTTATTTTTGCAAACAGAGTGGTCTCACTGAAATGAATGAGGGGACTGCATTTATGCGCTATTGCCGTTACTGCTTTGTTATTTTGAACATGGCCTTACAGTGCGGTCAACCTCCTAAATCTTAAAAGCACTCACATTCAGGTTGTGAATGTTTTGAATATTTCAGCAGCAGCTTGTTCCATCTTGTCCACTACAGGGCAGAAATAACTTGGCAGAAAAATATCATTTTCAGGATGGAAAGAAAAAAAAGAGGTGTATGATGGACCCCATGTCACTGTAGAAAATGAGCATCCTACTCCATGTTCAGATTCTGCTGTGTGGTAATTTGCCATATTCCTGTCTCATACTTCCCCGTCATCTCCTGCTGTTAAAGCATATTTTCGGTCCATACACCCTCTCCTCACACCTGCTCTGAAAAGGACAGCACACGAAGTGCATATCTGAGCCGAGTTACAGTATGTCATCCAACTCAGTTGTACTGTTTTAAAGTCACAGTACAGCTGTCAAGTGACCTAAAAATTGTCATGCTGTGGTAGTTTGAAAGTGAGATAAAGACAGTCTGGGAGTTCTCACTTTATTAGAGTTTGTCCACCTAATATTTGACTGTACTGTACTGACTACATTTGAGTGTGAGTGTTTAACCTTAAATTGTTATAAGCATATAAACTTACTACATTTTGTTTATTTTATTGTCTTCGACCTTGTCTACGGTTTCTATGTCTAGTTCAGATTGTTAATTAGAACAATGAAAACTTAATAAAATAATTTGTCAATAAAATGACTCAAAATGTACTTATCCAAGAGATATAAGATACAGTCCCTGTGATCAATATAGCTCACCCACAAATCCAATTTTATGAACATAATTTGACTTTGATTTGATATATGTGATTACCTGAGAAATTATCCATCTTTACATCCCACAGTTTTTCCATTTATCGTGTCTGTAATTCACAGATTAAACATCTGTAGAGGTGAAATGTTTATGTGGTGTCTACTTCATCATGAAGATGCTTTAGTATGATCAACATATTGAGTGTGAGTTAATAATGGCAATGAGTTAACACAGAACTTCACACAATAAAAGATATGCAACATTATTTTCCTATAACTATGCACACCTACCACTGCTACTATATAAAACAGTGAGAATAAATAAAGCATATTTTGTTCTGTTAGGTTATTGATTTTTTTTTCCTGATGATTCCCTAAAACTATAGTTGTTTTTTTTAAGCCTGACCACATTTATTACTGCTGCTGCTGCAGCCTGAAGAAAATAGATCACAGATAAACAGCATAGTCTGATGATTTAACATCTCTTATCTTTTCTGTCAGTGAGATTTTGTTAAAGTTGAAAATTGGATGTCACACTAGGAGACAGCTAATTAAAACAAAAAATTCATAACTTAAATAATGAGTATATGCAAAACAGAAATATGAATATGAATTAGTTCTGTCAGAATTTTAAAGTCGTGTAAAATAATACCTGTAAATAAAAAGAAAGATAAAATTGATCACACAAAAGCAATTAACCACACCTCACCACTACCACCACCACCTCTCTTGGAGGAAAACCAAAGGTAGACCTCCTGAGGACGTTGTCTTGTGCATCAGTGTTTTTTTATTACTGTACAATCTCTGCACACAGTAACATGATATGAAATATGTAACCAAGACCAAATCAAGCAGCTGCTCTCCACAACATATAGAAACTCTAGTCTGACTATTGTGAAAAGACATAAACACACTGGTTTATTAGCAAAGTAATATTAACTATAAACACAGTAACTATGGCCACTTACAAACCAATATAGCTTCCCTTAGTTGTGTGATAAAACACCAATAACAGTGTCATCTTTTGTCAAACCTGTGTGTAAGTGTACATGCTAGACTTTATAAAACAAGACAAATCCCACAGAATGAAATTATGATATGCTGCAATCTCCTTTACCATGATTGTATGAATTATTCTGAGGCATGGATCATTCATCATATTCATTGGATTGCACCCAAGAATGGAAGTTGCATTTGTGTGTGTGTGTGTGTGTGTGTGTGTGACAAAAAGCATACTGTATGTGTCTGCTCTCTCTTAGTGCTGTGACACTGTGTGAAGTGACAATAGAAAAGCCTCCAGTTGAGAAAGTGAAGAGTCTTAATTTTTCATGAGCACTTTGAGCACAGAAGTGAATTATTGATGCAATTCTTTTTTCAGGTGTAAGAGAAACCCCCATAAAGACTTCATTCAACAGTAGGTTGGTGGAAAAAGGCAAACCACCACTTGTGCAACCTCCAGAGATTTCTATTAATGACCCCAAACTTGTAGTGATATGAGTCAATTAAAGCCCACTTCATGCTTCCTACAGAAGCTAGTGCGGTTCTGACACACAAGTCTAAATTGTTGAATTTTCCAAATAACAATAATAATAATAATTTATAAATCAAATAATACCTTCTTAATCCCAATGGGGAACTCCTTGTACACAGGCTGCCCCTGTGTTACATGGATCAGATGTTCTGCCAATTAGAAGCTGGAAGACACCATCTCATTCGAGTGTGGCGAAGAGGAAGACAAATTGAACTGGTACCTTCCAGTTCCTGACAGACTGAACACGCCTGATTCAGGAATATGCAATGGGTAGGACAGGGACAGATGGAAAACAAGCAGGACAGGGGGGGCTTGAGGACCGAATTTGGGAACCCCTGTATTAGTGTTCGACTCCTTGGAGACTGGCTCAGTGGTGAGCCAGTCCAAAATGCACCAACAAAAAAAGAGAAGCAACGCATTTATAAAGACCAAAAACAAAAAAGCAAGTACAATTACGCACACATGCCATTTACACATTGATACTATAAAAATCGCTTTTTTTTATGTCACGTTAGGCTTTATCTACTTTCTTATTCTACAGCAGCCTCCCTGCCCTACTGGTCCCCAGCACCCACTAGAGAGTTTGAGAGCAATAATGAGAGGGGCTGTGCAAGTATCAGCACATTGATTGTTGCAGACAGTGCACAGTCATCTGCTGACGAGTTTACACGTTTCTCTGCAGTTAGCATGTTGAACCTTAAGACGACTTCAGACATTAACATTGATTTGTTAATCTAATGGTTCAAAAAAAGGCTTCTCCATCTGGGAAAAGTGACGGATAGAGCAGTCAGACCTAAGCAATGTTGAGTAATATTCCCATAGAGTTTCTTAAACACACTGCCGACACAATATTTACAGAGCATATCTGAAAGATTGGTCTAGAAAACATTCAGTTTGCTTTCCTAAGAAGCAAGTGTGTTTGTGTTATTACACTTGACCTCATTCTCATGTCAACAGTGCATTCAGCAGCAACTTTTATGAACAAAAAGGCCAGCGATGATGCAAAGCTGACTCAATCTCATACCTGTCTCTCCGTTTTATATGTGCATGGAGACACAATTCTTCTGTTGCACTTTACCTCATGGAGAAAATAAAGAAAGGGAGAGCAAAAGTCTGGGGAACCAGAGGTAACTGTAACGATATACTAATTTCAGAAAAATTGTTCTTCATTGCATGAATCAGATAACGATAAGGAATAAGGAGTTTTAAACACATTAAATTAATTATCTGTATGAGCTCATTCGTGTAAGATGTTACTCAAGTAAACTTTTTATTTTGGATGGTGTGATGCACCAGGCTGGCATTCAGATGTGGCATTTAATTTAATTTGTTTGGGTGCCATCATGCATAAAGAAGCAGACTGAATGGAGGAATACAAAGCACACTGCAGACACTGGCCTTCTATTTACTGAAGTAAAATGTCTGCCTGTGACGAACACTGTGGTTAATGAAACATAAGAGCTCACTGAAAGTGAAAAATAGGAAAACAGAGTTTGAATTGGGCAAAAGTTAATCAGGTGGAGGTGGACAAACAGAAAATTAGGAATGAACAAAACCACCAAGTCAGTGTTAGATGCGTTTTTGATGGGTGTTGCCATGGTTACCTGAGTGCAGTGCAGAGCCTCCACGGTTATAGAGGGGTGGAGCCTGGAAGGCGTAGATGACGTCACTGTCAGCAATTGCTGCCAGGTCATCCTCATCTGAGAAAGAACGCTGGAAACCCGTGGAGTACAACTCTGACAGGATGACCTGAGGAGAGAGTGACCGAGAAAGTGAACTTTGGAACATCAACCAATCCTTGGAAAGTTAAATTTTTTCCCACCATTTTCTGAAAACCAAATTATCCCAGAAGGGAAAATAAATAATTAAATGGTACTGAACATGAAGAAAAACATAAAACAAAATAAAAAGGTATCAGTGTTGATCACCTGGGATAACTTGTGCTGAAAATATTAAATTCACTGAAATAAACCAACAAGAATATTGCATGTAGGCTAAATCAGAGAGGAAGTAAAAATTAAAAAGATAGATACACTTGTAATTTGTTCTAAGAAATCAAAGCAACAGGTTAAAAATAAATAGAATAAAACATCCTGTAAAGAAGTTTCTCAAATAAACACAAAATCAGAGTCAACTTGTCAGCTCAAAGACTTCAAGATAAAAAAACAAACACGATATAAACATATGCAAAGAGAATAATATGAATAAGTTTCTCTTTAGAAAGTTTTAATATTTTATTTTTCCGTGTTGTGAAGAGTCCTAGTTTCATGTTTAGTCAAGAACTTCAGAACTGACAGTGAAAGTGAAAAATTGTATTAACTGAGGAGAGCTGTGTAATTTGTAATGTAATTTTGAGAATGCAAATGTAGACTGAGAAGTTTTTGTGTTTTATGTCTCATACAATCAGAAATACTAATTTCTACATTAAACTGCAGACAACCAGCCCTAATATTTTATTCACCAGTTACCACTAAGTGACTAATAAAAATTAGAAGAAAATTGCTGATTATTTAAATATAGTGCCACTGTATCATGATATCAAAAACAACATACACAACAAAACACTTTCCTATGGCTTGTTCATTATTTTGGAGAATAAATACAGGTATAAGGCAACAAACAAGATGTCCAGTTTTCTGGACAGACAATAGTCAGTTTTAACCAAGAAAGAGGAAAACTTATATGTAAGACAGTGACATTGAGAATGTGCAATCCTAATTTTGTCTCCAATCCTAAGAGGAAGAGTTACTCCTTCTGAAAGTGAAAGAGAAGAGAGTTTGTACAGTCTGGACACTCAGATAAACAATTCCTCTGCTCCATGACTTGCATTCGTCCAATCCCTCCCCCACAGAGAGAAAAGTGTAAACTAGCATCATGTTGGCTCCAGGGTTGTCATTTTTTGTTCTCATCCATTATTGAGCCCACTTACCTGTGTTTTGATGCAAATTGAAAGGAAACAGAGTCAATAACAGTTATAAAGGTGTAAGTTTGATGCCATCATTCATCTGCTCCATCACACCTACACCCATCTGGATAAACCTGGGGGCTCAGTGAGGATAATCTTTTTTGATTTCTCCAGTGCATTTAACACCATCCAGCCTGCACTGCTGGGAGAGATTATAAAAAACATGCTGGTTGACCCTCCTATGATTTCTTGGATTATGGACTATCTCGCTGGCCGCCCCCAGTACGTCCGCCTGCAGAACTGTGTGTCTGACATTGTGGTCTGCAGCACAGGTGCTCCACAGGGGACGGTTCTGTCTCCGTTCCTCTTCACCCTGTACACCTCAGACTTCAGGTACAACTCAGAGTTTTGCCACCTTCAGAAGTTCTCTGATGACTCTGCAGTTGTAGGATGTATTCATGGTGGAGACATCACAGAGAACCAGGGAGTGGTGAACAACTTTGTGGACTGGTGTGCCAAAATAATTTCCCTCTGGGATTAATAAAGTGTTTTGAATCTTGAATCTTGAATTTAGTGCACAAACATGACAGTGGTATCAGTTGTCGTCTAACTGTCCAAATGTCCAAAAGCTATTTCTTTAGTCTGTCTGTTGATGCTGTTTTGACAAAACCTGAACTATTGTCTGCTTATAACTAACATTCATCAATATAGTCATGGACATAATCAGGATGTTAGGTTCCAGTGATGACAATATGCATGTACATGCTGTATAGTTTGTGCCACTTCTGCAAAATAGAAAAAAAGGTAGTTTAATCAGGGTTTGCTTCATGAAATACTACTTAAGCATGGGTCCAGTTTGAGTTTAACTCCTCAGGCTTATGCACAGTAAAGATTTGGGGTCTGATCGAAGCCCTAGAGTGTTTTATCTCCTGAAGCTGCCTGCCCAGCTCCATCATCTCACATTCGGAGAGTTATTACTCAAGCTAATCTGCCTTGTATTAGCAGCTTCATTGTTTGCCTGCATGTCAGCCACACTGTGGGCGGCTGTGGCACCTGAGCCAGAAGGCAGTACGGTGCAGGTGATTAATGCTCACAGGACAGAGTTGGTAATAAATAAATGAACCAGCCGCCCAGTTGTTCGTGGAAGCAACGAATGCCTCCTGCCATCTGTTGTGGAAATAACTTTGGGTTGTGCATGTACTGTTTGTTGTTGACATCAGTGTGATTTGAGGCTCTACAGGGAAGTGAAGTGGAGCTAGTTTATGTTTCAGTGTGTTTCGATATATTGTATGTCAGTGACCCTGGTGTGTCATGCACAGATGTACTGCATCCCAGCCAAGCAGGTGGTGTTTAAAACAGCTATTGCAATGCATGAGCAACATAGTGGATATTCATGAATGTTTCTGACACAATGCTCGAGATATTTCCAAGACGTCCAGTCGCAAGTTTGTGTGTGTGCGTTATAAATGTTTCATTTTCTTTTTGTCAGATATTATGTATGGCTCAAAAGACAGATTAAACAGATTTACAGGAAAATGCCTTTTTTAAAAAAAGCAAAGCTTAGACAGACAGCACCACCTGGTGTTTAAATATGAAAATTACTGTCACTATTACATGTAAACTTTATGCAGTAGCGTTCAAAGGAGCATTTCAATAAGGAGGCTTCAGGATGTCTTCAGCAAACCTAGGACAATATAATAAATCTTTTTCATCACTTACTACACAGCAGCGCAATCATGTAGCCATGTAGGCTACAGTATAGACTATATACAGTATATTAGTGTTTATCTGTAGATTTATAGGACACTGAAATCAATTATTTACATAATTTGCATGGAGACTTACTTTTAGGCCAACAAATTATTAAAGGATTCATTCTTTTCTAGGATTTTATTCCTGACAATGTGGAGGCTTTGAAACAGCAATTAGCCTTTCATGATTTGAAAATATAAGAGATCTTTTTATGTTAAACCAGTTGTACAGTGCAACCTATAATCAATATTTCTCACAGAAAAAAAGAAAACCTGCCCAGAGCAAAAGACAGACAAACAAAGTTAGCAGCATTCAGCTGCTAAAGAGACAAATATTTTTAATACGGAGTTGGTGGAAATCAAAAACTGAGTAAAAAAAATAGACTTACATTAATAAGGTGAACACAAAGATGATACATTAGTGTTGATTAATGAAATGAAAGTTGCCATTTATTAGCTGGAAAGCTAAAATAACTCACTGTGTTATATTACTGACGTTATGCTCTGCTCGTGGACGACATAACAAGGATGGTAGGTAGAAAAAACAAGTTTTTCAGACTGTGGACATTTGGACAAGTTGTCAAACACAGTGTTATTAATAACAGGAATACTGGCTGTATTCAGTTTAGACTAACAGGATTTGGTAAAGTGCTTGTTGGCTTACTGGCAGAGTTTTGTGAGACCTTGAACAAAATTGAGCCATTGTTCATGTGATTTGTTCCACCAGTGTGGAATACCTGCCATGAAGATTTTTACAAGAAGAGCTTAGTAATGTTATGATTTACTATTCCACTGGAAGAGATGGATGAAAAGGGTTAGCTTTTTGAAAAACTCAGGTGTCATTATTAATATTGATGATGGCTCAACTCTACTCAAGTGACCTAGTAATACAGGTTACTGTTGATTTTATTATTTTTTATTATGTACATCTGTGAGTTTCCTATTGTTCCTCGGACTAATGTCATGACCATTCTCCATGCTGGCGATGTTTAAAAGAAGATCAGAACCGAACATTTTTATATTTTTTTTATTTAAAGGGGAAGAAAGAGCATTAATATCTCATTTGCCAACCACCAATGCTCACTTTTATGTGCCAAGAAATAAAAGATGGCTTGATATGCATATGTTATGTACCACAAAAATGCATATTGCAACACATGAATACTTGTTTGTTACGTAAAACATTTGTGAACATCATGCAGAGAATTTTCTAATTCATCACAGATAGTGATATTAACAGTATGTTTTATATATAACACATCATTACAGGGAGCATAAAAAGGCAGTTTACACTCCAGATTCTCTCTTACATACATGCTTAATACTTGCACATTTACACATTTACACACACACACAACAAGACAAAACATTAGATTTGGTCCCAAACAACCAATTTATCCGAGGGATTGCATCAATGACACAAAGGCAGTTATTCATGAGAACCAGGAAATACTCAGTACCAAACATTTTTGGCTAATTTCATGTTTAATGTTTGACAGAATTTTGTTCTTCATGTTGTTATAATACCTCAATACACAAATTAATAAGGAAATATTTGGATTTTTTGACATCACTTTGTGACACCATCTCTTTCACATTTTGTTACACTAAGAAAAATAAAACTATAAACACTGAATCTTCTTGTTGATACAATTATAGTTTGAGATGTCAGACGTCTAGAATACAATCTTTATCACCATGCTTCTTGAAAGCGAGCACAAATTATAGGGATAGTTCTTTGAACTTAGATTTGTTTGGTTTTGCTTCTTTTCTTTGTCAACCTCAAAGTGTAGACATTTTTCTGAACAATTTAATCCCATTACACAGAGCTGGCTTTTTCCATGACATGTAAAAACTGATGGATAACTCAGTTTTAAATCATAGACAAACATTCTGACACAAAAATTGACATGTCTGGAGCAAACACAACACAACACATTCATTTAAAGGTATATTACATATTTATAATATGAGGGTAACTTTTTACCATACAAGAAAAATATGTTGCCATCAAAAAGATTAACAATTGCACATTATTGTTGGCTAAAATACTTAAATGATACAAGGAAACAATAAAAATGGCACCGTTATTAAAAATAGCTCAATATTTTAACAAAATTGCACATTGGCTACTTTGATCCTTTACAAAATGAGGACAGGTTTTCTGGAAATACAAAACGTAAGAAAAGAACATAAAAAACAGGCAAGTTCGCGAACAGGAAAACTTGTCTTAAAACAAACCCTTGCTTTTCTTCAGATTCTTTTTCTTCCAGTTTGGCAGGGCGTTGAATTCAACACGACTCATCTCGAGAAGTGTCTGCGAAACATTAAAGTAAAAATGTCACACGAGTGATTATATGAGACACACTTTTGGTCATGATGTGGCCAAGTCTGGTGGGTTTTTTTTCTACAGTTGCTTATATTTAATGACAGGCTGTAGTTATCAGTAAATGTAATACAGACGTGTATTTTGTGTCAATATCCTGTTGAAGGACCCATTACCTGTGACTGAGGCCAAACCTTCTCACACTGACCAGTATGTGTCTCTGCAGAGTTCACTGATAGACTTTAGATTTTATTGAGTCCTGCAGAGACTGAAGGCAACTGTTGCCAGATGCAGCAAAGCAGGTGTAAAAACATAACTGAGCCTCCTCCAAGTTTGACAGTAGGGACAGTGGTCTTTTTTTTAGCTTAATTTCTTTCATCTGTGAAAATAGAGCTGATGTGACTTTCCAAAAAGCTGCACATCTTCCAGAAGAATTATGGATTGTCAATATGCATTTCAGTAAATTTCAGTCAGTCTGGAGTTTCTTCATAGAGCCCAGTGTCGTTTTAAAAGTGTCTCATGGTGCATTTATGACCTTGAACTTCAGCTTGTATTATTTTAGAAGTTGTCGTTGGCTCCTTGTCTACTATTCACATGATTTTCCTCGTACAGCCTTGTAAAGTGAGATGTAACCTGAAACCTTTTAATATTTGCAACTTTAGTCACATGGACATCAAGCTGCTTGGACATGGTCTTATAGCCTTTACCTTTAACATGCTTCTCTATAACCTTCTTCCTCTCCTCAGACAACTGTCACAGTGACTTTTTTCTCCCTTTACATAGTGAATGACTGACTGAAGACATGTGTGACGCAAATGACTGGAAACCCTTAGTGTAAAATATCACTATAACCCAATTATTTTTGTACATGCCATTTTCATTTATTGTATTGTTTAAAATATTCTGTTAAATGAAAGATCAAAAGCAAAGTCAGATTTGTATGTATTTATTAATTGTATTATTATTTATCTCTTGTATTACTTTAATCAGTTTCAAGTTTTTTGACAAGTTAATGGTGGGTTGTTCTTTTGTGGAAAGAAGCCAACATAATTTGTTATATGCAAATACTCTAAGATGTCATTTATATAGGACACTTTTTTTATTTACATTGTCTAATACTTATTTAAATTTTGTTTTGTTTTCTGTCATTTACTTTGCCTTCTTTTGTGGAAAGAATCTCTCACACTGCATGCAAGAAATTGCAATTAAATCATTTGAATGATGCTACAAGAAATAAACTTTATTTCTATACTTTTATTTTTATTTATTATTATACATTATTTTTTTCTGGCAGTCCCCCAGTGTCCTACCTTGAAGTCCTGGTCAGACAGGTAGTCCTCCAGTCGCTGAGGGTCCACTCCCTCTGGTGGTGGCTTCCTGGTCAGCTCCTCAATGGAGTACTCCTGCTTACTGAGCTTAGACAGAGCCTCCTTCACCAGGATCACTTTGTTCTTGGAGCTCTCGGCCTGCATACAAACATAAATTACAGCAAGAAAACAAGGTACCAGTTTCAATTTCTCTATATGTCTAAGCTATAATTATACATCTTACATAATAGATTTAAATAGCAAAATGTCCATGTAATAAAGAACACAGTTCTCCTGAATTTGTTAAGAGTGAAATGACAAAGGTTTAAATCCCAGACTGTGATTTTATTTCTCTTTGCTATAGAAATTAATTATTAGGCATTTAAACTTTACATTTCTCTTCTATTCTTTTTCTCTCTTCACTTTTTTAAATCTAAATGATATGATGCTGTATGCCAGCTTTAAACAGACACTTTATCTGCAGGGATCCTACTATCAGCTGCATACAAAAAGGATTCAAAAGCATCAATAAAGTATGTCATTATTATAGCTTCAGCCGTCCGCAGTCTACGCTCTGACATCGGGACAAGTCTAAGACAAAAGCACACTTATGTAGAAAAAATGATGTTACAGTGAAAGAAGATGTCCCACCTTTAAAGAGATACTGGTGTCCTTCTCCCAGTATGGGAAGATGTTGGTAAAAGTAAGTGGCTCACATCCTGCTAGGATGAGATAGGCCAATGGGGGGCGCCGAGGATTTTTCTCTGTAAATCATAACACGCCAATATTGAGTAAACAATGACAAATCAAAAGCCCTAGTTGTGATGCATTTGATTCCATGTCCAAATTAAAAGTGCTAAAAATATTTCTAGGAATAAAATGTCATTATTTTCTCAACAACTAGTTAAGTAAGCACTTGGTTTTAACAGTTTTACATTTTTAATGCCCATGACTGAAGACTGAGGAATTAACACAAATACAAATTAAGAACATAGGACTACACAACTGATTTCCAAACTTTGGAAAGGTAATCCAGGAGAGCACATGTCATATTAGATAAACATTTTAGTCCTCACTTTAACCAAAATGCTTGTCTGTGACCTCTGACCTTTGCAGTACTGCAGCACTGTCTCCATGGCACACTTTCTCTCATTGTCCCAGCGCATGTTTGCAGAGCCAGTGCACTGGGTGTCTTCAGGCTGCCAGCCCTGCCACAGGTACACCTCCATACGGTTATCCAGCAAGAACAGGGCTGGAGGAGTATTAGCATGACAGTTAGCTAAGACGGGAGAGCACTTACTGCATACTGTAGCAATAAGAGGTAATACAGTTCAGGTAATGTTGTCTACTGTAGTTGTTGCAAAGGCCAGAAGGCAACATATTAATTCCCTAAAATTAAACATATCCATCAACAGTGAAGCCTGTGAAAGAGTCTTCTAATATCAGCTTGTTATTGTTCAGTTGTCATCAGTTCGAGGTTCAAACACCCCC
>JAUMHL010000001.1:15763479-15777896 GCA_032362345.1 Sandelia bainsii
TGAGACGCTTCTTGATGCCAATCCAAAGCCAGTACTCATCAATATCCCACCCCTCCTGTGACCCATTGTTTGTCTCTGTGTGTATTCAGACCCAGCGAGCAACAGACTTTCATCGTCACAATATTAATAATAAAACTGCGTTAAAGCGCGATAAAATAATTATTGGCGTTAATTAATTAACGCGTTAACGCGTGCCCAGCCCTACAAAATACACATATTAAACAAAACCAAAAAGAAAAAGTTTAATGTGACTGTGCAGAATCCGTGGTCGCAAACAAAAATGAAGTTGTCAGTTTGTGAAAGGTATATATTGAGCTTAGCTAGGTTTTAATGTATTTCAACTGCTAAACAGCAAATAAATATATTACAAATCGGCACAGCATAATGCACTGCTGAGCTGTTAAATGTCTAATAGGTTTGGGGAAAGATTTCCTCTGACAATACTGCTTTAAAAAAATCTAATTTCATCAGCATAAACCATCTCATTTGTCTGTGTCTGATATAACAGTATCTGAAGTGCTTTTTCAGCTGTTGCCTTGTCGTGTTTCATTTCTCCAGTGTGTGTGTGTGTGTGTGTGTGTGTGTGTGTGTGTGCAGATTTATGCATGACTGGACACGCCAATCTAAACCAGCAGCAAGTGGTGAAGCTGCTGTGTGCTGGGACATGTCTGTTTTACAGCAGTCTGAACACCTTCTGTAGGTGATGCAGAGATGGGGAAAAGAAGAAGATGAAATAAACAGAGGATTTGATCTGTAGCTGATGAAGTATAATGAGAAGACGAGAGAACAGAAAGGATAGCACGCAGTGGAGAAGGAAAAAAAAGTAAGTATAAAAGAAAAGAAAGCGGGGAGACAGACTAATGTAACGCCTTCTCATTTGGAATGAATATGGTTTAATCGCTGACACTACTACTTCCTGATTCCCATCATGCATTATTCAGGTAGGTAATGTGTTAGCAGTGGCAGACGGTGGAAGATCTGAGCAACTGTTTTGTTTCCGCTGGAAGATCCACTGAGATCAGACACAGAGATGTGAAATTAAACAGGATGAGGGGTGTGCGATGACAGAAACTAAAGATGTTATTTTACAAGGAAGGTTTTTTTTTGCAGTTTTCCAGCACCGTACTGGTTTTAGTGTCTGTGAAATAACGATCTCTCATATAAACACAAAAACTGCACAGATGATTTCAGTTCTTAAAAATCCATGTTAGAGCGAAAAACCATGAGTGCCCACCACACTTAAAATGTTTACAGTTTCTGCAAGTTTTGGAATTAAATTGGAAAAATTATACTAGTTAAAAATGTTTGTCTTCAAAATGTGATCTTATTTGAAAAGTCTGCTGTTCTAGTGCTAGTTGAAAACATCTGAGACAGTGTTGGTTGATGGACAGATTTGCTTTCAAATGTGACATTGTTTGGAAAATCAAACACATTTTAATGTAAAATAATATTACTTATTATAAAAATAGCAGTGCGTTCTAAAATTATGATTAAATAACACTATTAAAAAATGTAATGCCAAATGCAAGTTGATATTTGACTAGATTTGAAATGAAATGATTCCAAGATTTTGATCAGTGTATGTGTTTATGTAAAGTATTGGAATAAACATTATAAATCAACCTTATGATGCTTTGCCTTGAGTCATATGGTTTTCATATACTGTACCATGCTGCAATGTAATATTAATCCTGTAGTCTGCTGCTGTTTATCCTGGAAGCACCACTACAATATTTTCTACTTTATATTTTTATACACTTCTTGTTAGGATGAGTGAGTTAGGATTTGCCAAATGTTAGTTTAAGGAAATCACAAGTTATTTTGACATGTATTGTATGTGATTATACAAATAGACATTTCCAAGTAATGTTTGAAGATCTGTTCAAATATTTGACCTACATGTTCTGTAATAATATCTCGTGTAATCTAACACTTAAACATTCACAGCGGGAAAAGCATTGTACAGGCTGCATAAAATCAAATACTCATTGAGCTTGGATAGCCTGTTAGCTGTGTACTTTTGTACCCAAAGTATCTGTAGCCACCCAAAAGGCCACCCAATGAGTGGGGCCTACTGACTTAATTCATCTTTCTGAATTAGCCACAGACCAGTAACTGACAAGCATCTTGGCAAAGTTGTAGAGTTTGGAAATAATAGCTTTAGTAAAATTGTTGCTGAGACTGACTTTGCAAGGATAGATGCTTGGTAGTAAACACTCAGAGATGCTGTCATCCTCCTTTTCTCTCCCTGCCATATACTGGCATTATCTGCAGCACCCAGGCCTCGGTGCCATGCTGCCAGCCAGACCCTGCTGTGTCTCTGGGGGCCTCAGACTTATCAGGCATTCTGCTGGGATACTGCTGCAGCAGGACGGTGCAATGAGGCCACTGTGTGTGCATGTGTATAGATGTGTGTGTATGTGTTAAGTCAGTGCAGGGCCAGAAGTGAGTCTATGCTGAACCTGAATGAATTTCCCTCTGTGCTGAGACAGACCACACACTGTCAGAGAGCTCACGCTGTAAATGTGAGTTTAGTGTTGGCACCATGGAAGCCATGTAGAGAGGATGCAGAGAAGCTGTGTCTGTGTGTTTGAAGATAGGAGGACTCAGTGGGTACTGAATGTATTCAAATTGTGAAATTTAACTGAGGTGTGTTGTTTTTAGATGTTTTACGGCATGACTACATACAAAAGAAAAAAAGGGGGATAATATGATACTAAGTAAGAAGCTGCACAATTCAAAAGAATTTAAAGACTGAGACTCTGCACACATAGGACTGCCAGTAAGAATAATAAAGTTGTCATCTGTCAGGCGAAGCAAAGCTAACAGGAGACTCTTGAACATGTCAAACAACAGTACAGGACATATAAACTCACAAGGTCCCAAAAAAGAGGTCTACTCTGTTAAAATGATTAAAATCAGCCGTGTAGATGTACCATAGGTGTGTAAGACCTTTAACTGTAGCCAGAGAACTGATACCTAAAGCAAGTCAGAGCTGCAATATCTTATGCATCTTATCTACCTTATATATCACTGCATACACTCATCACTGCATTTTAATGTACATTTTCTTAATCTCCCTATTTGCATATTGGTACCATTATTATTTAATTAAAACATTATTAAAAAGTCCTTTGTACATCCCCAGTCCCTCTCTTGATCTTTTGCTGTCTCTCTCTTCATATGTCATACTGTCTTACAGCAGGATCTTGCTGACATGCAGTTTCTAGTTCGGGTAAAAATGGAAACACAGAAAGTGTTTGGTCAGGGACTTTTGATGGCCAGCATTTATCACTTTGATGTGACCATGGCCAAAGGATGTTGGAGTGTTTGTGCAAATGTGAGCCTATACATGTATTTGTCAAATTTCCTTCTGAAATGTGTGCTTTTACATCATACATGCTTGTTTTGCATTTGTTATGACTGATGAATTATTTTCTACTTATTCAATGAGGCAAATCTTTCTGCTATACTGGGTAATCTAGATAATCATTTCTATATCACTGACATCAGACAACCTCATATATCCAGTTCATCCACTTTCTAGCAGCTAAGGAAAACTTTTGCTTGACTAAACAGGTTTGGACAGACTTAAACAACAAACCAGTACGGTAGAATATTCACAACACTAAACATCCACGTGTTTCTTCCATCCCCATCAAAGCTTCTCAAAACATTCTGGCTTCCAGTGACAAACTACTCCTGAAAGGTATATCAAAATTCTCTCTTCCTACCCCCGATCATAGATGATCCATTACTTTCATGCCTTCCTCGATAATGATGAATTTTCTATGTCCTCTAATCATTTCAATATGGGAAGCAATCTTTTATTCTCTGTTTTAACTTTTCATTCCAGTCATTACAGTTTACACCTTAAGCATACTAAATGCAGAGATGCCTGAACTGTAATTGTGGTTTGTATAGATTCTCTTTTTGTGTCCCTTTTAATCAAATTTCAAGTACCTAAAAGACAAATCCACTACTGCTTCTCCCTTATTTTTAACTCCAGGGAACTTTTTTCATGTCAAAATCCTAGTTTATAGTCCTCACTTAGAGAGGGTCCTCATCAAATACAACCTTTCCCTTCAAGATCATTCAGATCCTTCTTTTACAATATATGCTGCCACATCTGCTGCCAACCAGGGCATTTCATCTAAATGCCTCATCTACTAAGGTCAAGAAGATCACCTCATCTACTCAACCTTTGAGACAAGGTGAGACATAGAGACAAGGTGGTCTACCCAATCGTAGAGGGGTGCTGAGTGACTATTTTAGGTTTCATTCATTTAATGTAATCTAATCCCAGTCTTAACTATTTTCTCCAACCCTAATGGTTGCTTCTCTTACCATTTATATTCCATATCTATGAACAATTTGGCTTTGTGTTTATGTAGACAGTAAATCTCTGGTGCTAACATTCTGACCAAGCTGTGCTGTAATTAAACATACATTAACACAAACATGATGAACTGTAAAAGCAACACCCGCTGCTCTAAGTATAGATACATTTTACTGGTGGTATCCTCTGTACATTGGACTGAGCTGCGCAGCATCTGGACTAACTACACTGAACAACACACAGATCACTCCCATCATGTACATTAGATAAGGTAGACTATGTGCATAATCTTACATAAAACCAGGCCACTGTAGAGATATTGGGGTATTCAGGTTTGTTTCATAATGTTACGATTGATTTACTATCCTAAATGCAGCATAGGTTTGTTGCCAGTTGTGCATGGTTTTTTGTTGTGTTTATTACTTTGGATTTTGTCTGGACAATTGTTGAATAGCAGCAGACAGGATTCAGAACTTAGCAGTTTAAAATTAAGTGACAGTGCTTTATTTATATTTATTCATGTAACTTGGTGTTTAGTTAATCTGTTCTTTAAATTGCTGATCTGTTTGAGTGACTGTTTTAGTGCTGTGTGAATTGTTAACGAATATTTGATTATTGATTATTAACGTTGCTAACTATTAAGTAAGAAAATTGCTTAAATTCTGCATCCCTAATTAAGACTGTAGTAAATTAAAAGAGAAAACAAAACAAAAAAATTCACAAATAAAAAAGTAAAAGTAATCTTAGTCAACAGCAACAAATGTTTATATTAACTGTTCAAATAAACATGCTTTGAGGCTTCCACCGTTGTATGTGCTGAACATTACCTGGTTTGTCGCAGGGGGATTGGCAGCGAGATACACAGAAATGGGTCGAAGGTGTTGCTCTGCTTAAGGCAATGAGGGCACGTCAGAGACGACCTGGAGAGAGACAGAGACAGAGCAATTTTTAATGATTTTTTTCGAATGTATGACCTCTGCCCACAAAGTACTCCGGTTTGAGACAGTCTTGAAAAAATATTACATACAATACATATTTCAACTCACTGTAACATGCTATTTTTTTCAATTTTATCCTGCTTCTCTCAATTTGATTAAATTCTACATCTGACCATTACAATAACATGGTCCACAACCTTCAAATGTTACAATTTACATTATAACATCCACTGGAGATAAAAAAAAAAAGAAAAGTCTTTTAATTTTACATGACTTCATAGCAAGTCTTAAACTGATGGGTTGACATATATTGTTACTGTTTTGCCACATACTAATTCCCCATGTCTTCTTAAGTACGGAATAAACGTGAAGTAGAAATTGACTGTCATATGTGCAGCATGTCATTAAACCTCTTTTGATTAAAATTCCATGTGGACAGTGTTTAATACTGAAACAGGTCATGTGGAATCAGTGTGCTTAGAGGTGGTGGATGCAGCTCTGAATTTGAGCACAAAAAACATTCTGGGAAGGAGGAGAGGAAGGAATATGATGGAGAGAGAGGAGATGAGAGAGGAAAACTAGATATTTAGATTGCAAGAATGACAAAAACAAAGATGTAAGCTGGATAAAAGGAACAAATATGGCTTGAGAGTCAGGAATGGCTGCAAATACAGGTTAGAAAGGCAGAGGAAACAAGAGTGGAGAGCAAAGAGACAAAGATAAAGAGAAAGACCAGAAAGTGCAGGGATCAGTGGGAGGACAAAAATAAAACTCCAAGGTACTGGTGGATTTTGTTACCACTGGACTGAGCTTGGTTAGCTGTTTCCTTCTGCTTCCAGTCTTAATGCTAATTTCGTCTAACTAGCTGATATTTGTCATATTAGCAAAACTACTGTACTAGCTAACAAATACATTTTAGTTGCTCTGACATAATAAGGCTTTACAGTTATCTACTTCTGATATTGTCCAGAAAGAATCAAGTAAAGTTTGTGTGTCCGTTATTTATCAAGTGTCTTGGAGTCAAAAGTAAAAATAGTATGATTAATTTGTACTTAAGATTTTAGTCTCCAGTAAATTCAGGGAAACCAGCAATTTGCATAAACACAGCTTGTTTTTTCATTGACCTCTTGCAGACTGGTAGAGTAATTAATGGATCTTATTTGCGGTGCTCTAATCAAAGTTTGATTTATTATCAAAAGGTCAAAGGGTCAAGGATTAAAATGGCCAATGTTCTGAAAGACCCAAATTGTCGATGTTGCAAAGCTGCATCCTCACTTTTAATATGTGAAATTGCAATGATTGTCACAGAAATGGATCAAATGCGATCTTTGAATGAGCTTGGTATAATTAAGTGATACATCGCTGAATGCCAACTCCATGGCAACTTATAACCTCTGTAGTGCTGCTACATATTGGTGGAGATACAGGTGATTTCCTGAGTTAGGAATGTCTACGTCCCAGTCCTAAATGTAGGCCCAAAATATGTCACACAATTTTCCTACTCTGTGATGCCTAATAAATACAGGCCCTCATCTCAGAAATGTTCAGGAAGTCCTGTGCATATTTATACTGCAAATACTACCAAATGCCCTTCAAGGGATTGTGTGATGTAAACAAACAGCGGTATGCCAATATATGGGATAAGTAAATACAATAAAATTCATATTAAGTTCCAATTTATACAAATATGTTTCCTAGTGTCCCTGTCTGTAATATAGCTCCTTAGTATGACCAAAGCTCAACATCAAATAATCTTATCAGACCTGTAATTTAGCTTTTTCAAATGGCACTCAAGAGAAAACACTATGTTCAGTTTGTCCTAGTGCCACATAATCCCCAGATAGTGTAGTGTAGCACTGTGCGAAGTGAAGCACTGATTCAAACCGTTAAACTTTTTATTCCAACAATGTATTTGAGACGACTTGGGAACATGGCCAAGTAGCCATTTGTTTCCATCAGAGGTAACTGCATTATCCTTTATAGACGGAAACTGCTGATGTAGCATTTAAACTGTGGTCATTTTCAGTAGTTAAGAATTGTTCAAACTCTCTGTGTGGATATAGCTTAGAAACTGTTGTGTACCAAAACTTCAAAGTTTTTTTTTGATACCTACATTGATATTTGTTTTCAGACGTGTTTGTTATTGGATTCATAAAGAAAAAGCATTGCTGTATAATGTTTTATTCTCAGTGACAGCTTTCAGAATGTGTGCAAATGCATGGATGTTGCCAGATGCTTGTTTCATCTCCCTGTGTCTCACAATGATTTCAGCTAGTTGAACTGTGTCCAAGTTTGTGAAGATACAAACTTGTCAAACATAAAAACATGTTGGAAATAATACAACAGTTTTCAAACTCCACATTTCCTTGCTGTCAGTGTTTAGCCCAGCGTGCCGTGGCAGCCAGTCACAGGCTCACTAATGATGCCAGTTTGTACACAGTAAGGCAGACTGACAGACTGTATTCAGTCATATGTACACAGAGGACACAAAACACACTGAAAATGCACATGTGTGCATGCAGGAACACACACAAATACACAGCATTACTTAAAAGGTTTGCGCTGAGGCTCACAGCATTTCCAATCTGGTGGAGAATATTAGATAAGTATTCCTGTATGTGCATGTGTGTGAGAGTGTGTGTGCGAAACACAGAAGTTGTACTGTGTTTACAATGTTCAGGTGTCAAAGCAAAAGACCACAGTTCTTTGGTTTAGACCAGACACCTGGAGCTACAGCACACACATGCACAGCAGCAGCTGTTCTTATTTATCATAAAGAAAGCTGAGCTGCTCAGCATCCCTCTGCTGCTCTGTTGTGCTCAGAGCTAAATAAATAACACTCCACCAGCAGCATCTCTAAACATTATGCAGTGTCACGTTGCTTTTTATGGCTTTTTCAATATTCTGAATTAGAAAACTTTCAGTGAAATACAGAGGCTCATGTGAATGATGGGTTGGGTTATTGGTAAATGGGAAAGAAATAAGTTATAATATCAGGGATGAGCTGTTGACAGAGTGGCAGGGCTTTCTAGAGATAGAATTTAGAAAAACATTTGCTCCCATGTATATATATTACTGGTATATTTGTATTGGTATTTCCTGCAGTCTGTGAAAACGCAGCTGAGAAAGCAAAACTTGAGGAATGGCTACATTTAGTTCAACTTAATGCAGTTTTGCGACTGCTTTCTCTATTGTATAGTCTCGAGTTTAAACTGTTTTTTGCATAATTCATATAAAGTACACAAAGACAAAGCTATACAATTTGTGGAGAGTTTACACAAAGTCTTAAAACACTCAGGTGACAAAAGATTTAGATATCTTTTTCTTAATTCTATAAACTCACACGTTGAATAATACAGTGCGCTTGCAAATGCTCGGTAATAGTTGTAATCTGTTCACTTTTTTTTCTTGAATCTTTTAGTTAAATCCAAAGAAATTCTAAGCAATGCTTTGGTCCTACATCCTCCCGACTTAAATGCTCTGTCAAAGAAACCTGTTGTTTAGTCACTGCAGTTTTGACCCTATTTAGGGCATAAACAGTGTCGGCTGACAGTTCTGCCGACTGTGATGGATGGAGGCCTTAGATTAGTTATACCTGCCAAAATGTTTGCTCTTAGAAAAGAAGTGAAACGCAACTTCAGTAAAAGAATTACAGCAAACTCAAAGTTGCACTCTACCAGTACTCTGTGGGTCAGTGATTCTCCTAGGACTCAAAGAGACAGAGATCAGGTGGGCTGAGGATTGCAGGGTACTCATCTCACTCGATGAGAAAGTACAAGTAGAGAGCTCCAGTTTAGGAAAATTAACTCAGCTAAAGGGGGACAGAAACACACAGGTGATAGATTTGCTAAGTTTAATAAGTATCTGGGCTAATATGCTTTTATAGGTGTCAGTTTTGAGAAGAGTATAATGACTGACCCTTTTTTGTTTAAGAAAAAACTGCAAAAAAAAGGGTTAATTTTGTTATATTTAAACATAACACAGTCAAATTGTATAAAGTATGGAACTGGTGCACGTGAGTGTGATTGTAGAAGTAAAACAAATTTAAACCTTTATGAAGTCACCATGTTAAACCGCTTAACAACAGAATGATGTGATCCAGAAACAGGTTAGGTTAGGTCAGTGTTTTTTACTTTTCAATCCTTTTAGTCAGAAGTTTCTGCCGCTGCTATGAATGATTAATAACTTAATAAGTTCCTGTACATTTCTCCATCTACTCTTAAGGTTAGGTCTTCTGTTGGCTCACCTCTCGTGGGTAGGTACTAGAGTTATTTAACGAGTCAAAAATTTGGAAGTCTAAAAAAAAATTAAAAATATGCAGTATAAAGGACATTTCCAGGGGGGTAATATGATTCAGATAATTCATATTTACCACACACACACACACACACAATGACAATGTATGATATATGCCAGTAATACAAACCTTACTGGATTTATAAAGTGAATGCAATACTAAGCGGTTTCCAGTAAAATAATCAAATTTCCATCCCCACAAAGAAAAACTCTCTCTTTATCTTATTACATCACTCCCATTTCCCGTTTCTCCTTACTTTCATATAGGTCCATTAACAAATTATGAGACTGCGTTACATGACATGACAAAGACGAAGCAGACAGGCCAAAAACATAATCACTGTGAGTCATGAATCTACCATGCGGCTTGATTTGAGGCTCTGAATACAGTTTAAATGTAGTGGTATCTGGTATGTGCTGCATTTTAAATCATCAGCCAGTCCAGGCTTATTTACTGGTTTTGGTGGTAAAGAAGACTCCGGAAGTGTATGTAGCGTTTACGAAGAGCACTGTGCCGGAACATAAACTACCCAACAGAATGGACTGTTTCCATTCGATAACTTCCTGCAAAAACTTGCTGGCACCCACTTAAAAGTCTGGTACTGCAAGGTAGCTGCACGGTGTCAGCAGGAGTGAGAGTGCTCAGTGAAGCTATAGGCTTGAGGAAAGCACTCTGGGTGGTGAAAGCACCAAAATCAAAGTAAGGAAGTTCAAGTCCGGCCATATTTCAGCAGCTATTCACTTGGGCAGCAGAATTATTATTATTATGCAGTGGAATGACTAGACTGATGTCTCTGAGAGGTCAACATGAGCATATCCCGACCTGGGTGCATTGCTGGGGAAAAGTGGAGCCCCTGCGGAACATCTTTGAAGATGAGAACGAGTTTGCACTCTCTTATGAAGAACTGAGTCATCAAAGGATCTGGTATAAAAATATGATTGGTGGGGAGAACTCTCTCTCATACTCAATCTCATATATGACAAATATAGTGTTCTTAGTTGCATAAGTATCTCTTAAAAGGATTTGAGCTTTGTTTTTTGAAATATTAATTGTTTACAGCTCTCAGTTCAACTTTTCCAGGACATGGAAAAACTAAGTGATTTGTTCACTTTACTTTGTTTCAATAGATATCAGAACCTGAAAATCATAGGAACTGGAGTATCTGACAACATCATACAAACTGCTCAATATCCCAAACTGTACTGCATCTAAATAACAGCAACTGTCATAAGAAAAAAGTAACCATCTTCAACCATCTAGTTTGTCTAGATGAAAATATTGGGCTGGGCCTCTCTGTACATCTCCCAGGCCATTAAAAATAGATGCCACAAACTGACTGAGAGTGACAGACGGAGGAGGAAGGCTTTGACAAAGATTCATTTAAACGCTGCAGTACAGCGGAGTGACTGGAGCATCGACTCCCACATCGGCAGCCCAATCCACACGACAGCCCTGGCTCTAATCGCAAACATTTATTCACATCAGACAACTCCATTGGATGCCTCTGAGGAGCATCTCTGTGAGATATAAAAAGAATCAGGAAAGAAGAAGAAGTGGAAAGAAAGAGAGACCAATCAAGTGATATAGACAGAAAGAGAAAGGGGAAGGCCAGAGAGAGACACCGAGATGGAGACATACAAAGACACAGCCAAACAAAGAAACAATAAAACACTGCAAGATTGTGAGGGAGTGATTGCTCTTTTGTTATTCTACATTTAGAGGCAGTGACTCCAGTTCCCCAGTGATTACACAACAGAGTAAAAAAGAGTAGATGAAGGAATTAGCCTCGCCGACTCAGCAGACTGAAACCAGCTGAGAATGAGACAGACTAATGAGATGAGAATACAAATAGATATAAAGCATATTTACACTGAAGAAAGCCTGGTGAAACTCAGAGCAGGAAACAAATTCCAGACCATTCGGGTTTCTTTGTCTATTATTTATTAAATGTGAGTGAGTCACCTGGGAGAATACCATCCTCTGAGTTTGGAAATGCATCAACACTCTGCTGTTTCAATTAGAGCATAACTTGTATATGTGGTGCATAGTCTCGGGGTGAGAAACTGGCAATAACAAGTAATGTAAGTGTTAAATAACTATTTTATTTTATTTCAAAGTTGACTCTGTTCTGCACTGACAAAAAAGGGAATGAAGACAGCAGATTAAAGCTGTAAGAGACGCAACACAAAATATTAAGTGAGGAAATGAAAACCAAGTGAGAATGGTGAGTGCTTCTCTGATTCATAAACGTATTACATAACATGGAATATGCACATTATTAAGCATCTCTATTCTGTGATGTGAATGTGCCATATCTAGCAAATGCCTTAATTTATTTACAGTTAGGTCCAGAAGTACTTGGTATTTTTTGAGTTTGCCTTTATACACCACTATAATGGTTTTGAAATGAAACAATCAAGATGTGATCAAAGTGTAGACTTCAGCTTTATGTTAAGAGGTTTCACAAAAATATGGTTTTTACCATTGTATTACAGACATTTTAGGCAGAGTACCTCCATTTTCAGGGGCTCGAGGATATTTGGACAGTTGACTGACAAGATATAAGTGTGGTCCATTCCCTCCTTACTTCAAGATAAATGAAGCAGATAAAAAGGTCTGGAGTTGATATCAGGTATTGAGTTTGACTGGAGCTACCAATATCTCAATGCAAGTGAAGGAGGCCATCATTAGGATGAAAAAAACTCAACATAAATCTAGAAGAAGATAAGAGATAAGATAAGCCTTTATAAGGGATATTGCAAAAATCTTAGGTGTGGCTAAATCAAAAGTTGGGTACATTCTTAAAAAGAAAGAAAGCACTAGTGAGCTCAACCTGAAAGTGAAGGCCTGGCCAAGAATCTCCAGGGACAAAACTCAGAATTTGTCAGAAATGCCATATTTCTGAGAAACCTCTTAAAATAAAGCTGAAAATCTACACTTTGATCATATCTTGATTATTTATTTCAAATCTATTGTGGTGGTGTATATAGGCAAAATCATAAAAAAACTATGTCATTGTCCAATTACTCCTGGACCTAACTGAATCTGCTCTCCCCAGGCAGCTTGATGTTGTAAAATGATGTCTTTGTTCACATAACTGATTTGTTGCAAAAATGAGACAAACCCTCTTTAATAAAATCATTTTAAACATCACATTAACCAATTTTTACTCAAAGTTCTTTCATAGTTCTTCCACAGTGGCACATATTATATACTTACTTAATTTGTTAAGATTTACCAGAGAAACTAACAAACAACAGACTGATTTATACTCACAAAATATGATGGTACTGAAGATAATACAGTTTTAGTTTAAAAAAGGACAACTGCATATTCTGTATCTTAGAGCCAGTGCATATTATATAATAATAACTCTAACTGTAAGATGAGATAAGATGAAACATTAATGATGCCAGTGGTGCTATTTGCTATTTATAGCAGCAACCAGTAACAGGGAAAGAGTGGCTATAGACAACATATGAGTGACAGGAACTGTAATTGGCATTAACAATGTCACAATAAACATGAGAAATACCATGTTCTTTTTATCACATTTGCTTTTCAAACCATCTCATCTAGGTTTTAACAGAAAATCATACCCACACAGCCTCACTGGGGACACAGGCACCCTGCAGTGAAAAATCACATCTTACGCTTTTTATTTCTCCTTCCTCTCACTCCACTGCGTCCACTCTCTATATTTATACACATCTTACTCAAACACCCTCAGGTAAATCCCATAGTCCTGCATTTAGAGATCTGCAGCTACATGATAAGCTTGTTACAACCGGTAATGACTCATGAAAACACCAGGAGAAAACAGCTGCAATAATAAGCTGTTAGTGCACAGAAGACCAATTCAATTCACTCAAGACTCACACTTCTACTTAAGGGTGAGGTGTGAATCAATGGAGTAATTACTGCGTGAGTGTAATAGTTATTGTCAGCATTTTTACATAGTGGTTTGAAAAACAAGAGCAAAACAAGATATGTAACACTGGTCATTACCTGGGCAAAATTATGTTATTCTTATGGAATTCGACCTGCTGATCACAAAAATGACATTTTTATCATGTACTGTTTTAATGAAAATTCTGTAGTTTTCTGTACTTGTAGAGTAGAGTAGGTTGGTTTTGGTGACTAACAATACACTCCACTAATAGGAAAGAAGGGCGCATCAACCGGCTTCCTATTGGTGTTTTATATTGAAAGACACGTGAAACACCTTATGCAGGGTATAATACTATTATACAAAATGCTGTTGTCTCTCTAAAACCTTACGTAATAGACCAATTCTGATTTCACCATCGTGTTCAGCGAGTAATGTTTAACTAAAGGCACTCAGTTTTAATCTGGAAACAATTTTTTGCTGAACATGTTTTGACCAGTGTAATCTTTCCTAACTGATTATATAAAAAAATATATCATAACCTGTCTAAACAGGATCTTTTAATAATTAGAAGAACCTAGTCATGTGGATCAGCTTGTTATGATGGTGATACTAACATTTGTATGTGGAGCATAACCTTCTGTATACTTTCTAAATTTAGTGCTGAAACGCACTACAGGACAAAGAAAAAATGTGCCAAGCACTGGATGAAACAGTGGACGAACCTTGTCCAGACTAGAGGCTGGCATGAGAAAAATAGTTAAATTCTTATCTACATTGCCCTGTCCTATTTCACCGATCTCTATATTTGTAAGAGTTTAACAGGAAGTGCATCTACATTTTAAACAAATAATAAATAAGCTGGTTTAAATCTTACCTGTCAGATAGATCCCAATTTGTTCATGTTAATGATGAGTCCTCCACGCACACAAAAGTTAATTATGGGGTCCCACA
>JAUMHL010000001.1:15777996-15794734 GCA_032362345.1 Sandelia bainsii
CCTTGCTATGTAAAGTGCCTTGAGATGATCTTTGTTATGATTTGGCGCTATACAAATAAAGATGAATTGAATTAAAGACATTTTAAGTCACAGTACACTACAACAGAAAAAAGGTTTTTAAGGTTTAAGACTAGGTTAGAATTAGGTTTTAGTTAGGGTTAGTTTAAGGGGCTAGTGAATGCCTTATGCCAATGAATGTCCTCACAAGTATAGTGAGACATGACAGTGTGTATGTTTGTGCGTGCAAATACACCATAAACATTCCAGTGTGTGTACAATTCTTGCCGTAAAACCGTGCATGTGTGTATTACATATACAGTAGTTAATTAGCCCCTACTAGTGCTTGGAGGAGTGTGTGTGTGTCTGTGTGTGTGTGTGAATGTGTATGTGTGACACATAGAGACAATTATAGCAGCTCTTACGCAAGGAGAAAGCATTACACTGCCTGCACCAACCAAATAATAGAACTACAAAGAAATGTCACTTCAAATGTAGTTGGAATTTTTTACAAGGAGAAAAGGAAAAAAACGGAGGAGAAAGAACATTTGTGTAGTATGGGAAGTGCGGTGTGTGTGAGTCGAGAGAAGGAACAAGACAAGTACAGACTGTTTTGTGTGTGATGTGTGTGTGTGTGCTTGTAAGGGTTTACTAAATTAATAGAGACCACCCACAGCTGTTACAGTAGGTGCTTCCAGGGGACGTGTGTTGTGAAAATGTCCCCAGACTGTGTTACTCTAGCAAGATAATGAACTGTAGCTAACCTGATAATGTCACATAAACACCCAGGTGTTGATATGTCTACTTGTTTGTGCGTTTGTGAGAGAATGACAGTGTGAGGGAGAAAAGGGAAGGGAGAAAGGAAGAGAGAGAATAAAAAAGATGTTCGACAAACGTCTTCACCCCTGTACGCCACATCTTTTTACAGCTGAACGAATACGTGTAGTGCAACCCATTTTCATCTTCTCAGCCTGAGAGCATCATGGGATTTGTGGTATGCAGGGATAGAGTCGTATTAGTGTCGAATCCATCATCTTTCAGTGGGGGCACTGGAAAATCCCATGAATGAATGGCTGGTTAACCTTGCAGTTTAGTGGTCAATACTGTACAAGCGTCACATGATGACCTTATTATTTACTGGCTCACACACTAATATGCTGCAGTTCAGCCAAACATAACAGTGATATTCTCCAGGGGCCTGTGAGTATATGTCTTTATTCTGATTGACAACAAGACTGTCAAGGTTCAGTCCTCAATTTGCCCTCTATTCTTCTTATTTTTTACTCCCTTAGCAGCTAGATTCTTAAAAAGCATCTTCAGTTACTCTCTTGCCACAGTAGCAAGACTGATGCTTTCACTCATACTCTGCCAGATTGTTCTCTTTGGATTAGGGTTGGGCGATATGGACCAAAACTCATATCTCGATATTTTTAAGCTGAATGGCCATATACGATATATATATATCTTGATATTTTTTGATCCATTAAAGTAATTACAAAAAGACAACTATGGGCCAAGTTTACATGTTCTAAATGTCACAGGTATTTTATTAATGTATGACAAACTATTGGCAGTTTAGAGATATTTGGAAATATGAAATATGAAATAGGTTTTGTAAAAAAAAAAAAAGAAGCTGCATTGCTGATTAATCAATTAAGAGTTGTTAAAAAAAGAATGTGCCCTTTTATGCACGTATAAAGCCGTGTTGTTCCACTGTTAATGTAGGGACCATGTCTTTAGTGATCTGATAAGCTACTGCTTTGGTAATGTCGTTCCACTTCTCGCTTTTTCATGAGTTTAAGAGTTTTGTGGCGTGGTTTGTTTCGGGGAAGGGGGTGGAGGCGGCTTCACGGCCGTGGTGGCAGCATGCGTTTAACACACTCTTTGTACTGCGTCTCATGGCGCTGTTGTAAATGGAGAAAAAGATTTGAAGTGCTCGAAGCTTTCATTGGAACTTGTTTTCGGCATTCTCTACAAAACACATTATTCATCTGATGCTTGGAATCCAAACTACCTTCAGATGATTGAGCCACTGCTTCTACGTATACCAACCTGCTCCTCTCCTCCTCACCGCCCCTCCTGCTTTCTTGAAGCGGAGTGAAGGGGCGGGCTATGAGTTGTATTCAGAGGGGGAGCGCGGCGGGCTGGGCTGTCTTTGAGTTGTCGGACAACAAAACAGGAAAGAGGCAAAAGAGCTCTTTCGAGATTTACGATAGTGTCTCATTTTATATCTCATTGAGAAGCATATCGATAATTTTAAAATATTGATATATCGCCCAGCCCTTTGGATCACCCCACTTTCTCCCAGAACCTGGTCAGTCTGCTTTTAATCTGCTCTTGGATTTTCACCCTGCTTGAAACCTAGTCTGTTTGTTTATACATTTATACTTCGTGTCCGTGTTTATCTCTGTGCAGGAGATTATCATGTATGAGCCTTGTGGCTAATTCCCTGGATTTTACTTTCCATGAGCCTTCCTAAATAAATACTCAAGTTATACCAAACATTTTGCCTGTGAAGATTGATTTTCTGGAGCCCTAGCGACCAAATATCTCAAAATAGTCCCAGGACAATTATTAAATCCACAATCATTCATTTGATTACTATTTAATGCATTTAAAGCTACCAACATTTAGTGATGCTAATACCTGTGCTTGAACTACACTGCCAACACTGCGTTACGAAATTACATAGCCCCTCTCTTCTCCGATGTTTCCTGTCTGCCTCCTTACTTGTACTATCAAATAAAAGCTAAACAGCTGAAAAACATCTTAAAAGAACATTCTGAAGCAAACACTTCACTTTGGAGCTGCACAACACAGTCTAGACACAGTGTCTTGCACTTTCCAGCACAATAAGACCCTTATGTAATCTGATACAGCATGGGTTGACCTCCCATTAACAGTCAACCTGAGAGTCTTTCCCTATAAATCAAGCATCAGTGACACTGTGTTGCACAACAGCGGCACAGTCATCCTGAACCCATTACCATTTGGAAAAGCCTGAACCAACAGAGAGTATGTACCGACTTGGAGTTCATTACAAAAGTTTGCAAAAGCATACTCACTTATTCTACTTGTTTATTTTCCTTGTAGAAGATACAAAACCCAAACAAGAGAAACTTTGCTGTATTTGGTTACAGTGCCAGATTGTGCTAGGCTGATATTGTATTGGAGGAGGAGGTGTCAAGGAAGTCCCTGCCAGAAAGATGAAAGCTAAGCTTTTTCATTGCAAGATGCAAGTCATCTGTACTGTTTGTCTGATTATTCTGCTAGATGTGGAGACGTACTGTCCTGTCCTAACTGCTTATGACAGTGCACCACAAACTGATACATTAAAATTATGCACAAACTTCAGAGCTGATACAAATCAAGGCCAATGCCTGGAATCTGTCTGACTCTCGATTACAAATGTGATTTTCTTTTCACAAAGTCCTTCTTTTGATGTTCTATACTTGCTTTTCTCTCTTGCCATCTCCAAGATTCAAATCATCTGCTTGCCCGATCACAACTTTAACACCTGAACTGAAACAAGCCTGCCATTTTCTTCAAAATATACTGTGTCCCTTGGATTTACCAGCTTTTCTTTTGTTTACATTGTTCAGGGATCAAATGAGAGGCAAAAGCAAGAGGCAAAGTAAATGTACTCAGCCAAGTGTACCAGCGAGGTTACCGAAAGGTCTAGCATCAATTCCATTAGAGAGTCTATTAAACTACAGAAACCCAGTCTCTGACTTCCCACTGTGAATGAAGCGAACAGAGCCAGAAGCCAGTACTAAAGATAAACCCCCTGAATCCTTCGCAGGTCTGTCTGACCTACTTTCTCAAGCTACTGATGCTTTTCCACATGAGAGAAGGTTAATTCTCACCTGTGAATAGCTATTCTCTTTAATAGTATGTATTGCACTCTGTTTAGTCAAACACAACCTCAGGACATTACACATAGTGCCCAGTGGAATCCAGCCTGCATACTGCATAATTTATAAGATACTTAAGATAGTTTCCAAAATGTGCTCTTGTCCTACTTCTTACTAAAAGCACCGATATATATGATTTTGAAAGAAAGTTTAAAAGTTACAAAAACAGCAGTATGGCACTACTTTAAACCCAAAGGTCAACAAGGAACAATCAGTCATGCTGGTAGCAAAACAAACCTCTTGCAATATCTGAGCATGCTGTCTATGTCCATGCTTCTCACCTGTACTGAGCCTGGAAGTGCTCCTGGACAAAACTGTGCCGACCTCGAGGCTGCTGTGTGCTGGGTGAACTGGGACTAGAAGGATCCTCCAGTGAGCTGGGTCCCTGCAGAAAAAGACAGAGAAGGAGACAAACACTTACTTTATTGGACACAGTACATAGCTTTTATTTCAACTTTAAATCATTTCAGGTTGATGCACAAGCAAAAATACAAATAAACAGTCAGAATATCAGAATTCACTACTGTACTTTTTAGATGTTGTTTAATAAATACATTAAAGCTGTAGTAGTAGTGATTTTATTCAGAAATGTCTTCTCATCAGCCTAAATCACAAACTTAATAATAAACTGTATGTGAAAGTAATATAAAGGATGAATCAGCGTTTATAAAGACTAGATCTTCAGTAGACTCCAAGATGATCCACCAGAGACAGGATGACAGATAGATGCGATCAAGAAAAACAATAAAAGAGAAATGAGAATAAAAAAGCTTATTTGTCTTTTGTGCAACAGGTAAAAAATGAAGTTCATATAATGTCTGAGTTAATTTTAAACATAAAAAAAGATTATTAATAAAATGTGAGAGAAGGAGCATTTACATGTTAAACAGTCGTAAACACTGACTGGAGTAAATGGCTGTGATACGCTGCATCCTGTGTCAGTCTCAGCAGGCGGGCAAAGAGACTTCAAAGATAAATTTAAGTATGAAAGAATTATAGCAATGACTAAAAACATATGACTCAGGAAAACATACAAAAGTTGTTGAATCTTTATTTAAAGTAGTAGTATTAAAGCTGTCAACTAACATTAACTGGTAATGTTTTATACAGACACATACAGTACACACACGTATGAGTAGTGAGTTGAATCAGCTACATGTCCTTCTGCTGTGGAGCCATGGCATTAGTTTGTTTACCTATGTTAACTACTGTTAATTACAGGAATTACATATGTAAATCTATATATTTTATAATTATGTCAGGTCCATATTGCAAATCTAGCATGTGCTCTATTCTGTACACACAACTATGGAACATAATTCAGGCAGATTAACAAGCATGGCCATGTTGTGTTCACTAAAAACTATGCTGATGTTGAACAATTACAAAATGTCATATTTTGTTTGTACAATCACTTATTTCTACGAAATCTACAGTACAGGGCCAGGACACACTAGCGGACAGTCGTAGGGTGTATGTCGGCCTAGTTTTTGTGTCCACACAGTTGCCATTAGTTGGCATGGTGATGGCCCATCGGCGAGAGAGACCACTCTGATTGGCTGTCCATCTTAGCGAATCACTGTTCAAGAAGAGAAATGGACTCCACTGATGTTTACTACTTCTTGTCAGATATATTCATGATTAAAAGTAGCTATAAAGCGTCTGTGGTGAGTGAGAGTGGTGTGAAAACAGTAAGCAAAGTGCTGCATCAGTTTCCATTTGCAGTTGATGAAACTGAGCCATTGTTAACAGAATTTGTTTGACCTGGGCTTTTCTTGCTGTCCAACTCAAACTGTCTGCCGCGAAAAGGCTGCAATACGCAGGTGTTTTTACATTACCTGCCTAATTAGACCTCAAGTCAGGTTGAAAAAGTTGGGAGCTACTTTGGAAAATACACAAATGCTATCTCCTAAATGAAGTGCAGCCAACATTAGTGTTATCAATTACAGTGATTGTAATTTATACAATGATACAGAAAACTAACTACAATCAAGCTAACACATAAACGCTGTACAGTAAAAGTCTTGATAATAATTCCTCCATGAATAAAAGAGATTACAAACTTTCACTTGTGAGTTTGACGCATAAGTGTTTGACGCAAACTAATCAGGTTCAAAGCCGTGTGTGTGAACTAAACATTTAGCAGAAAACAAAGTTAAAGTCCACAGAGATACCAGGTTCTGGTCTCTTCACCTTTTCATGGAAATTAAGCTTTCTGTTCTGGCTTCGCATTGTACTTTGGGAATAACGACAATCCAACTTTGATGAGGCTTTTCTTTTGTTCAAAACAAAATCTAATCACTGCTGCATTAACTTTGAACTTGAGATGTGTCATTGAAAACTTCTCAAAAAATGAATCTTTCCAGAATATATAATGAGGCGAAAGCACAAAGCCAAATAAGCATACGTGACAGTCTTTTTTAACTCCTCCTCAGCCCATTTCCAAAATTGGCCTTTCCTTTACTTTAATGTTTGCCTTGTCTAACTGGATGAAAACAGAAAATAAAAGCTCATTATCTGTTACATCACTGCAAAACACAGAAGCATTCTTTCTATCTTCTGAATATGTTACTAGGAGAAACCGCAAGACAAGTTTTCCAATTAGTGCCTCTGTGTCTGGTAGGGACATCACAAGTCATCATGGTGACCAAAAAATAAATAAATAAATGGAAAATAAACAGATCAGTTACAACTGCTGTTCATTTGAGGTCAGTGCTTTCACATGCTCACAACTCAGCCGTCTGTGTGAGTAATGAATGTCAAAAATAAAAATAAAATGCATATCCACCTTGATATGGTCTCACACAGCATGTACATTTAGAGGACATAGCAGAATTAAGGCAACAAAAAAAGAGATTGATGTGTAAACAAAATTGAAGGAGGTGTTCATACCTCAGAGCAAACCTTAAGCAGCATATCACTTGTTATGGACAGCTTAGAAGGACTGTGTGAGCTATAGAAATTGGAAAGGGGATTCATCAGCACCTAGGGACCATGCTATGCAGCAGGGGCTATTTGAAGTTGACTTCAATTTCCATTTTGTGCTGTTGAGTTTCACTCAGGGTGCAGAGAGTTGGGTGCCAGAATATCACCAATATCATAGAGTATCACCCAACAGCTATTTTGACTACTTGAGATGCAGAGCTTTCGATCTCAGATGGATTGCATACAATTCTGGGTTGTATCTTTGGCAATCATATATGATTTTAAAGCTCTATTAAGCCATATTTTTCAAAAAATATGAAATGCACCGAAATGTCTTTCTTTTGCACATTTGTGAACATACAGACCAAAACAATAATTATGTTTTTAAATAACAAGTGTCTGCATTCACACATGCATATCAAAGTTGAACTATGAGCAACCCTATTTCCCTCAATGCACCTTCTTTTTTCCATTTCTCCTCCGCAGGACAAAGATTAACAATCCCCAGACCCTCAGAGCCAGACTGGGTTACAAGCATTACCATGGAAACCCTGGCCTCATTCCCCTCAATCAACATTGGGGAACAGGGAACTCATTTGTACACTTACGTACATTTCTATATAAATACACAAACTAAACTAGCATTTATTTTTTAAGAACTGTGACAACTAGTCAAAACATAAGGATGAGAGCATGGCAAGTACTGTAAACTGTAGGCAGCTTTCACACTTGCAGGGATGTTGATGATTGTATGAGCACACTGAGCATAAAATGGGCTGTCAGTGCAATATAGGATCTGAAAACACCCTCAAGTATTCAACTCTACAGACAGTAGACTGCTCAATTTCAAGTGTGTAAAAAGTATCGTGGTAATTTTGTACACTAAAGATACTTTTAGAGTCACTGATACCAGAAAAATTATGCATGATTTATTTTGGGCACTTAAGTGAAGGTCAACTCAGTCTTTTACTCCACAGTTTTGCTATTCTGTGACAACAATTCTTGCATACATATACACAGCTCATGGCACAGTGATGATAATGAAAGGAAGCCGTTTATAGTTTGATGACTTATCATGAAGTACAGTATAGTAAAGAAACACTGGTTTTGATACTCTCTATGCATAATATGAAATAATAACAACATCAAAAACCTGGGCCTTCCTTAAAAACACGTGAGAATAGATGACTCCACTGTATATGAACAACAGCAGAAGACAGTATATGACAAGGGGACATACTGGAGACATATACATCAGATACACATGCAGGGAGAGATGGAGCAAAAAAGCAGTGAACATACCATGCCTCTTTATTTAGCACCTAGGGAATAATGAATACAGCCACGATGCTGCTCTAGCTCTGCTATTGTCTGCCAAAAATAGATGCGGGGGCCCGCCGTGGCAATAACAAGTGAATACTAATATTCAGAAGCACTAAGCTGTTCAATTGTCACACTGAGTGTAATCCAAAAAAAAAAACCTCTGAATGTTAACAGATCTAGGCCATATTCAACTGCCTCCTGTTGCTTGACTTCTACATGCCCCTGGCAGTGTAATTGATTTCTAAGATTTAGATATCCCTGGTTTCAGTGCTCAGTGTGTTCTAGCTTAAATGGCTGTATTTTCCTTATTCTCTAAATGACTATAGTGTCAAATAAAGACAGAGAGGTTATGAGAAGTGAAAATGATGGCATGTAACCGAAGACAAGACTGGAGGAAATGTTGAAGGGCTCAGATGAAAGATGCTTTCTGCTTGTTTCTTTGTTTCCAGGAAAGTATTTTGCTCATGGTTTTATATTAAAGCCAGTTTTTAGTTACTGCTGGACAATTATTAGTGCAAAGAACTGATATAATATAGTCTGGAAGACTGTTAGCAATAGGTTGTGACATGGACAGTTATACAATACCTCTGAAAAAAAAGAATCATTTGTGATGAGGATTAGTAACCTGGGAGTGCAGAGTAGCACTAAAATTAACTACTTTTCAGAAGTGAAGCCATTCCTACAATATTGAGCAAGTTTCCTGTTCTGGGGTGTAAAAAGAGCTAAGGTCATTTGGGAAAGAACGCTATGTCCTCCACCATGTCCGCCATTTTTGTTTATTCCTGCTCTGAGCAAGGAGAGGTCACATACATAAACCCACCATCAGCCGAGTTCAGCATCACTGTATCACAGGAACATCAAACTCATGAGCACTCACACTCACATAAAGGCTCACCAAGACATGTGCACACAAAAACACACACATGCATAAACTCATACAGGCAGAAGTGCACACACCTGGACTTCAAGGATGCACAGCCCCTAATACAGCATTTGTGGAACCATGCTGGGTTGTCAGTGCTCCTATGCACTGATGTGAGAGGAAACAACCAGACCAATAGTTGTTTTTTCACACGGTAAAAGTGATACATATGGAGCGTTTTTTGCTTACATTAAACAAAGCAACAATCAACTAATCATTCACAAAGGTGTTGATGTCTTTGTTACTATCACACTGTCATTCACTACTGAACTCACCTGGGTGTGGTGTATATATTTAGTAGTCAGCACTGTATGCTGACAGCTAAGCTAAAAACAATAGCAGATAGCTTTTCTGGTTGTTTTGCAATTCTGCATACTGCATCACAACCACCTCCCCACCTACAGCTTCAATATGCTGCTGTCTCCTTGTCCTTCCTGCATGTCTTTACCTACTGCACCACTGCAGGATATCAACACATGTAGGATCTGATAACACTATCAAAACACTCAAAAAATGGTACCAATACACTCCTGAAGAACATGCAAGATGATTTGTTAGAAATAGTTGCGCAAGGTGAAGACACAAAAATGAGGCATATACACTTATTGGGATATCTTTTTTCAGTGATGTGGTGAATATGTATGTTTTGTATTAGATTGACTACAGTGCAATCATAACAGTAATCACAATTGCACACAAGCAAGTACATAATGGTTGGTTGGGATGATAAGAGCAACTTCTCTTCTCTGTGACCTCAGATCTTTTCTTTTTCTCACAGACTTTGCTTCTTCGAACACTCACTCTGCTCTAGGACGGGATTCTGCATGAACAGTGAAACATTTCACCAGTGCAGCCACTGGAAATCTCTTTGGCTCTATACCCTCTTTGTGTGCTGGCAGAGGCACAGCATCCCTCCAGAGATCTTCATACTCCAAACCCTACATGAAAACACGTTGTTATCAAAGCCTTGCTCATTCCCCATGGTACACATTCATGTAAGATGTTACTGAGGCGCCCCTCTAAACCATGCTGGGGAGTGAGTGGGAGTTTGGCTTGCTGTGTGTGATTGTATACTTGAAGGTGTGTGTGTATATGTGAATGTATGTACAGTACAATATGTAGGGGCCTGTAGAGTCAATGTAAGCAAAATATTCTGAAATCACTGTAACAATGGGAATGAGTGGGTGATGTTTGTGGATGGGTGTGTTGCAAAACATTAGAACAACAAACCAGAAGAGGCAGATTGGCCTCAAGACAATGAGCGACCGAAAAGCTGCAGATTCCCACCATGGCACTGACAGGCTCCAAAATAAATCACTGGAATCAGAAACTCCTCATCAGGCCGCAGAGTTGTTAACTAAGCAGCTATTCAGAGATTTCCAGTGGCTGCAGCAACACTGAATCACACCAAAACAGTTTAAATGTGTTTTTCATAAAAGCATAAAGTGCTTAAGTAAGTTAAGTAAAATGTTGGAAATGTGGGAATTTCATTACACAGGGCGACCATGGCTCAGTTGGTAGGGCAGTTGTCTGTAAACCTCAGGGTTAGTGGTTTGACTCCTGGTCCCCCCGATTCCTGGCCAGGAAAATGTCCCAGGCTAATAAAACAACTGTTGTCAAGTTTTGATTGGTTTCACTTGTCAAACTTAAGCCTATACACACAGGCACACACACACACACTATTACACGAGCCAAATGAGAAGTAAAGAAAAAGCTGCCTGACGTATCAATTTAGCAATTTCTCACTTCTTTCCATTTTTTAGTCCTGTAGGCTGACTTTTAAGTTGAAGCACCTAAAGACTGTGTTTTCACTCTAAATTAATATTTTAACACTTAACACTGACAAATGTCAAACTTCTGTGTCAGCTGGCATCTGGAAGGTAATAGCTCCAAACTGGACCTACTACCTGGAAGGCTCTTCTGTAAAATGGCAATAAGGAAATGTAATTTTTTATAATTCTACTGTGTCAATATGCTGACCAACCTAAGCTGCAGTTAGGGAGAAAATACGTCTTTTATTAAGACTAAAAATAATCTCTGATCTCTGAGAATCGCTGATTCAGTTAATGCCTCAAACCACATTTTTAATCAACCGGCTGGCTCAAGGTGCTTAACACATTCACCTTGGCTGCCAGCAACTGCTCTGAGTCATCCCTACACACTCAGAAAAATGCTTGCTCACATGGACATGCACATGCATAACACTACTGCATATTAACTTGTGTACCTACAAACTCCATGCGCCAATTGCCTTTCACTTTCTCTCTCACACACACACATAAACACAGGCATGCAGCTTCACAAGTATAATCAGGCAGTTTCATCATAGCACCTAGTCCTTAAAAAAAGACTGTAACATAACATTGGCACAAAGTTACCACGCTAGAGTGACAACATAAAAGGAGGTGATAAAGCAAAACTGTGAAAACACCCACAAATGAGAAAACGAAAGGCAGTGGATAAATATGAGAAGAATCACGATTCATTGTGATCCTAAAGTGCCAGTTCACTTTAGATATGTAATCTCACACAGCCAAAAAGGTACCTCTGGCTAAAATGATGAAAGTCTGGAGAAATGCTCATGATAGAAACTGAGAGACAGATCCCTGAGCTGAGCCAAAGGCAGTAGAGACTGTGGTTGCTCAAACAGCGAAAAAACAATTTTTGCCTACCTTTACTATGCCCTAGGACATTGAACCTACTGTAAGATGCCATATTTCTGTTCCAGACCAAGTTGGTTTTGAGGTTAAAGTATGACAACTCCCAAACACTCGACAAGAGTGTTGTCTGTAATTATAACAGCATTTGATTAGTATTAGTATTAATTGAGATTTATAATAATATAATAATATTAATTTAGATACTTGTGTAATTAATAGGCTGGATTCTACAAAATGTTTGTTTTCTCATTTGATCCTTAGATAATCTAAGTTGTACGTTGGTAGCTTGTGTGCACAATTATTATCTAAGCTTGATTGTCTGTGCCTTTTTCTTGCGTATGAATTTGAGTGTGTGCTCTGTAAGTTATTCTTGGGAACATTTCAGAGGAGCTGAAGTAGCCACACTTCAAGCTGCTCGTACCAGCTTGATGTTTTCAGTCTCCTGCAGGAAGAGATGATGTCTCCCACTGAGAGTGTGAATTAGTTGAGCCAATGTTGACATAGCTGCTGGCTGCTTCAGGAGACCACTGTTGTCTTTTAGAGAGAGTCCGGCCCCAGAGAATTTGAACAGATTATGACTACAGTCTGGTATTAGAAGAAGTGAGTGTGTGTGTGTGTGTGTGTCTTGTACCTTGGTCAACACCATTTCAGCACACTTTCTAATTAAACAGCTTCTAATAACAAATCAAGCTGCTCTGAAAGGTTTTAATCATGTCTTAAATGAACAGTGTGGAAGAGACATCGTGGCAGGGGCTGAACAAAGTCAATGAGCAGAGGCTGAAGAAGAAAACCCCCAAAAGAAATACAGGGAGGAAGAGACAACAAAAGACAAGAAATGTGAATAGAAGAAGTAGTAATGTTAGCATAGAGAGAAAAACTAATTTAAAGGCCACAGAAAGAAGTATGTAGCATAACAGAAAGACTGTATATGTGACATTTAAGTTTAATGTAACTACTTAACAAGCCACACTAGCTGCTCAGTGAGACTGTAGCACTCCTTACTTCTAATGAGGCAAAAAATATTAAGTTTGACCTGATAATGGCATGAGACAAAATGAAGCTGCTCTGTTTGGTTTAAATGGTTCTTTTAGACTCAGCTTGTCAAGCTCAGCTCTACGGTTTCCAGCAAACAACTTCTTCAAATACCCAATTTTGACAAGTTTGACAGATTGTCTGAGCAGCGCTACAGATTCAGAGCGGGTTTACATAGTGGATATGCCACTTAACTTTGCTCTATAAAAGGTACCAAACCAGTGTGAGGGGTCCACCACATTGAGAGGTAGTATAAGAGGTTAGGAAAGTTTGTCCCAGTCCAGAGGCTGCCTCTACCTATGTAAAATTAACACTGGAGTGTCTTTAGGGAGGCTTTTTGACGTTAAGTGTAAATAGGCAAAGGTGTCTTAAAGAATGGGCCACCTTCTCACCAATACGTTGGGGTTTCTGTATAAAAACAGAAACTGATGCTGAGAGAGAGCCAGGGCACACAGCAATCAAGAGAAGGGGAGGAATGAAAGAAATGCTGTCCGTGCAGTAAACCGGCTGACTCACCCCTATTCTTTCAGCTCCGGACGGCTGCCACTAATGCAGCCTATTCAAAGCTGGCTTATGGTAACAAGGCAGTCTGGGAGATAACAGTGGAAACTACAGTCATGTTTACCCCTCCTCTTTCACCTCTCTTCCTTTAGCCCAGGGCTTCTCTCTGCTCTATTCCAACCATCGTGACAGTTTCTCCACCATAATATCCCCTATCCAAAAGCTCTATGATCACCCTTTATTCACTCATATTTATTTATTATACTAGCAGTCAAGACCAAAAGAAAATAGCTTCAGAGGTACCTTTCTCTGATCTTAGGCATAGTCATTTCTGAAGAGCTGTACACACTCCATTTCATACAGCAGCGAGTACAGCTAGACCTGCCACTCTCTTGCTGTTACTATGGAGATGCCAGCCGGTCCAAAACAAAGGCAGAACAGAAAATAAGCAGCCTCAGATGAGAGCCACTGGTGGAGCTCTGACAGCCAAATCTTGCTTGAGCCACCTCTTTCTCTCTGTCGCTCTGTGTTTCTCATGTGCACGTCTTTCTTCAGAGGCAAATATTGATTTAGATAAATAAATAAACTGATGTTACTCATTGAGATGAAGGGAAGAGAATTAATTTGCTTCTAAAGAGTAGGGGTCCTGAAAGGGTGTTTTCACTCTACTCCCTTTAGATAGGAGTTGAGCTTCGAGATCGTGCCAGAGCCTCTGGTACTAACACAAAAAAAGCAGCATTGTTGATCTGTGCTTGCCATTCTGACAAAGACACGCTGAGAACTTTTACAGTGAAATGTGATCGTCTGTAAGACTGGTTAAACACAAACTCTCTGAAATGTTACAAAAGGCACGAGACGAGAGCCGCTGAAAATCTCCACACACATAATACTTCATACCTCAGTGCTGTTTAATTTTACAGACAAAATCAACTGGCAGTCACAATGCAAGTTGATTACTCTTGTTACATGAGAGTGTCAATATTAAGGCTGGACAATATGATTGAAAAAATACCAATTTGTATATAAAATATATATATAAATAAATTGTTGTTAAATGCACTCAACTGTGATCCATTAGTATGAACTGCATGATAAATAAAATCTGACAAATATAATTATATTATCATAATACTGAAAGCTAATGAACAACAATACTGACTTTTCACAATAAGCTAAGAGTTGTAAAACAAACTTTAAATTAACAAGGATCGAAAGGTGATCTTTCATTTTGCTCCCTCTTTGCCTCTCTTTCACAATACAATTAAAGTCTTAGTTGTTCCCTCCAGGGTGTGTGTTTTTTTAATTACCATTACCAAGTGAATTGTACAAGGAATCTGTTTTGTACTGGCTTGAGACATAATGCAGCTTTTACTGTTTAAAAGGCTTTTGCTTTGGGCTGCACAAGGTCTGAGTCTGTTTTTTAAACCCTTTATCCTTCTGCAAAATCTGTCATATTGGCACATTAACACTTAAGCCGCAGTAAAACCAAAGGAAAACACACATTCACCCACACAGGGTCCAACACAATTCAAACAGCTACAATGCAAATAACAAGCTGATTAATCTAACACTGATAGATCTAAGGTTTCTTAAAATTGTAAAGAATATACCATTTGTTCCATGTCTTTCAAATACAGATCAATTTATTTGAGCAAACAAGCAAAACCTTCTTTTCAAATGTTTTTCATTGTTCAGGGGATATCATAACGTAATATGAAACTAAATGACTTGACTTGAGTTTAAATATTTCTTTTCAGTTCAGGGCACTGACGACAATGATAAACAATGGAAAACAGGTGACAGTAACAGGTCAGACTGGGTAACAGCTACCAGTCCAGTTCAACAGGCCTTTGAGCACCAGGAAGACACAACCATATAAGGAAAAAATGCCTTTAAAGGTGGGGGTGGAAGTGAAAACAATGAACAATGAACCTTCAGGACAGACTTTATTTATCCGAGTAAAACACATCTCCTTTCAGTTTCACTCTGGTACCAGCAAGACCAGTTCAAAACCAAACACCAATCAACATCACACCAAAGAAGGCAGATGGTAATGAGTGTGAAAAATGTTACAGAATCCCCCTGAGGATTTTAGACAGATTAGATATGGTCGCTGCCTGTCTGTTGACTAATAACTACCAGGTATCTTTATCTCTACATTAAAGACTGCAAAAAAACATGCAAGATCTCATACCTGATCTATGTCATTATAAAATTGACTATGTAAATTCAACAGTCAACCAGGATTTTACCAAAGCAGTTGAAGCATTATTGGTATGAATGTATATGCAATGGCTATAATTGAATTCTATTGTATCATCCATCTGACAAGAATTTATTTTGTTCAATCTTAAACCTTTACATTACAAAGGTTGTTAAATTACAACCAAATTATGGAGTGCGCAAAATTTAATTCTGGTGATATGCCATATTGACAGTGAGTTGAAATATTATTTCTGTGTAGCCGACAGCTGATATAACTTATTCCTCTGTGCCACAGGTCCACAATGCTCTCTAAAAAATATTAATATCACAAAGTATTTGACAAGGTGATTGCCATTATTAGGACAAACATGGGTAGAAGCACCAAATCTGTGGCAAAAATAGTCCTCCTACACTATTTACTCACATTTGAGTAGCACTCAAAAGACCAGCAGTTTTATTAACTAATTTATCCAAAAGTACATATATCTGTGACCTTTTTTAAACTAACTGAAAATTACCTGTTAGTTTATCATAGTAATTATGAGATTTTTTTTTTGATGATAATTATGGAAATCAGTTCCCATCCAGCCCTACTCTTGGTATACTATCAATATGCACTTGGCTAACCCACTGGGAAACCTGACTTTGCTTCCACCTCTTGAATTGCAGATCTAATGAAAAGGATATAAAATTATTGAATGTGACGGTCATTAAATTCAACATTTGTGCAGGGCTCTTTCTGTAAAGCTCCTATTTTATGCTCAGAATGTAAGAGCTGAATTCTGCAGTATTTATAGTACAAGTTCAACTTTCATTAACTTCCCATAGTCCTCAATTCACACTAATCTTCATTAGCAGAACCTCTCTGCCAACTCCCCTCAACCTTTTTACTTTTCTAACAGTATGTCTTTCACTTTCATTCCCCTTCTCTCTCGCTCTTGTTCTCTTGCTTTATCTGTCTTGGTATGGACAGAAGTTTATCTTTCAGATGTTCTTGAACTACTTAAAGAAGGACATCCTTTGAAAAATTAATGTATTTAATTAAATGTTTCCTCAGAAATGCAGCGAATATTCCATTCGCATAGTAGGATCTACTAAAATTCTTATGCAGTAAATTCCCACCTGCAGCTCGGTAGCAGTGTGTGATGGCCACCTTGAGCTGCTGTGCTGTAGTGAAGTGCATGTAAATGGTAAATGGTCTGCACTTATATAGCGCTTTTCTACCTATACTGGTACTCAAAGCGCTTTACACTGCTTCT
>JAUMHL010000001.1:15797478-15822829 GCA_032362345.1 Sandelia bainsii
GCTTAAAATGTATCAGTCTGTGTGTAATGAATCTATATAATATATGAGTTTCACTTTTTTGAATTGAGTTACTGACAGTAATTGTTTGATGATATTCTAATTTATTGAGATGTACCTGTATTTCCAAAAATCACTGTCTGTGAACACAGTTTTCCTGCCATCCAAAAATTCAAGTTAAAGCTCCATCATGCAAAGAAGAAGCCATATATAAATATAATCTAGAAACACCGCCATTTTTTCTGGGTCAAAGCTCATTTAAAATGATCTGCTGTCAAACAAATTTTTGACAAAATTTGACATTCTTATTGGAAATCATGGGAGCCATGCCATCCGCACTAAAGAAGAGACGGCCATTCCTGCTTGTTATTAATGCTCAGTTCAAAAGTCTGCTTCTCTGATGGTGAATGAGAAGGTTGCACATCTGGAAAAAAAATGCATCAATGCTGAAAGATATATCCAGGTTTTAGAGCTGCATCCAGACAACTCTTTTTCAGGGAAGGCCTTGCATATTACTACAATATATGCTAAACAATGCTAAACTGCATACTGCATCTATGACAACAGCATGGCTTCACAGTAGAAGAGTCCGGGTGCTGAACTGGCCTGCCTGCAGTCCAGACCTTTCACCAATTGGAAATATTTGGCATATGTTGAAACGCAAAATGCGACCAAGAAGATCCAGGACCGATAATGTCAGGCAAGAATAGGAAACATCCCTCTCCCAAAACTTGAGCAACTGGTCTCCTCAGTTCCTAAACTTTAACAGGCTTTTGTTAGAAAAAGGGATGCAACACTGTGGTAAACATGGTCCTGTCCCAACTTTTTTGAGATGTGTTGTTGCCATCAGTTTCAAAATATTTTCGGAAAATGATTTTAACATTTGATACGTTTTCTATGTTCTATTGTGAATAAAATATAGGTTTATGAGATTTGCAAAACATTGCATTCTGTTTTACTGTATTTTTATACTGCATCCCAACTTGTTTGTTATTGGGGTTGTATTTATTTAAGAAAAACTGTCTATCACTGACAGTGCGACAAGATGATTTGAGACGCTATCGTGCACAAACGCAACAACTTCCCTGTGGTCGTCTACTAGCCGGTATGGAAAGCTGCTGATGTGGAGCCAGTGAAGCAAAACCAAGCCAGTTTAGCGAGATCCCACTGGAAGGAGGATTAACATTCTTGAGCTGCCTTTTTGTGTGTGTGTGTGTGTGAGTGTGTGAGTGTGTGTGTGTGTGTGTTCACAGTCTTGGGTTACATAATATTACACTGCTCGTACAGTAGGTGTGCTGTTCAAATAATACATATACAATACAATAACATTAGCTTATCCAGTGCAGTCCAACACAACAGTGTTATACTTGTTTTTAACAGGATTACATTGTTTAGCCAGTGTGAATGGACCCTGTGTCTCTTTCAGTCCAGCAAATAGGAATTAAATAAATCAATTAATACACTAATCCAAGAAAGCTTTTTCAGGCTCACACGAAGGCTATATCCAGCCATATCCCAGCGTGCATTAGGTGAGAGGCAGGGTACAGCCTGCTGGTCATCAGTCTGTCACATCACTCACTCACACCCAGAGCACTTTATAGTGTGTTGTTTACATAACATACTTTATGCTGTATGTCTTTTTAGATTTTTAAGGAACCCTCCTATAGAGACACACATCAATTCAAAAATATCACCCTAAGTCAATTCATATGCAATGTCCATACTGTATAAACATTTAGTGAAAATGGATTTGCAATACAAAGAGGAATGTGTCACCAACAACAACACAATCATGTGAGTTTACTCAGGTCTCCTCCTCAAATTTATTATAAAATGCAGTCTCCATATGCAGCTATACATACTGTGCATAAACATATACTTGTCATTATCATCTAGTTATTACCAGAACACGCTGTCCTAACCATATTCCCTAAAATTAATCGGTGGAGTGAGATGCATCTAGCTTCACCAGAAAAACAACACCATATGCTTTTGGGTTCAAAAAGCACATCAATGTGTAGCTGAGTAAAAAAGTGAAACACAAACATGAAAGTGTAATTTTTTGTAAAGGAAGTCATTACACTTGTTCCATGAGAATTACAACACATCTCCAGAGAATAACTCTATGATGGTAGGAATAAAAAGCCATCCATCCATCATCCTAACCACTTGTCTTCTCAAGGGTCGCAGGAGTGCTGGAGCCTATCCCAGCTGTCATTGAGCAAGAGGAAAGGTACACCCTGGACAGGTCACCAGTCAATCATAGGACCAACATATAGAGACAGACAACCATTCACATTGCTGGGAGGTGACAGTTCTTACTACACCACCATGCTGCCCTGGAATAAAAGTCTGACCATAATAATTTCACAAGATTAGGAGGCTGTCAAAATATGTGACATTGGCAGGTAATGCACAAGTTATAAGGAAAAATGTAGAAGTTAAAATACAGTGGTTTAAATTACACAACATAAAACAGAGTCAGTTTGACAACATTTTTCTCAGGAGGGTGGATGAATAGCAGGCCAAGGTGCCATTCAGTACATGTCTGTGAAACTGATAGGGACAATATTGACACTGTTAAATTTCTGCCCTCTCAGCACGACCTGTATCATCCTACTGTAGATGTTTCCCAGGCTCCAGTGACAGACAAAGCAATCAAAGTCACTTTCCTGCACCCTCTTCACTCTACTGCTCAACTCAGCCACCACTCAATCTTACTTTGTACATGTCCTTCTGTCCTCCCCAAAAAACATCAGTTGTTATCTGACTTATAATGAGCATGTGTACGGATCTATAATCTTCCACTCCTAATGCTAATGTTTTTGTAAAAAAAAACAAATAAACCAAAAAAGCGTGAGTGAGGAGTTGGGTACTTCCTTTATAAAGAAGCCTATGTAACTAATCACAAGTTTTTGACTGGCACCCCATTGTCCAGTTTATCCACAAGTCAGCGAGTCAAGAAGAGTCAACGAAACATCAGGAGCCCTTCTTCACCACCTGGACTGGACAAAGACAGAATGAGGACAGAACGAGCAAGCAAGACAGAAGAGAAACATGTGCGGGTGAGCCAGACAGGGAGCATGTTAGCCAATAGAGAGGTTAGACTGATGATTTTTTATTGTAATTCTATGACTTATACTTAAGTGAATGGAACCACACGGGACTCTCTCATGAACATTGACAACTTGCACTGAGTCATATGAATACCTGCTATATGAAAACAATATATTACTTTGCTGGAATGATTTTACAAGTTGAACAGATAATATATCAGTCTACCAGGGAGTAAGTATGGGTAGGGGGATGTGTGTTGTGTAGTTAATGTCAAGGATTTGTTAATTAACTTCATGTTTAAAGTCTAATCACTAATTACAGAGTGATTAGTGTTAGTAGATGCAGATGAAGGCAGATTAGTAGAGCTTTGACTCAAATAAGATGTGGATTGTCTATAAGAAAAAAAAATGCTACCTGAACTCAGCTCACTGTATGCATGGCTGCCTTGGACAGATATGCAACTGTCAAAAGATGAAGCATTTTAACTGGGTATAAATGTATTATATGCACATTATGTCTTTGAAAATGTTTTGTACACATGAGGTCATTTCCTAAACCCAAAGAGAAGCATGAATATCCAAAACTGGAGTTTCTAGATTTTCAGTAGTATAAACATGAGCACTCTGAGCTACATGAATGAAATCAATTTACTGGAAAGGGGACAAGCATTTCATTTCAAAACATCCTGGCGTGAAAAAGTGTGTCTCTTCTCTGCCTCGTAGCTGCAGCGGAGGAAAGCCGGCTTTATGATGCCATGATTCACTGGCAGCCTAATGAGCTCCACAGCCCTAAGCTCTTTATGTGGCATAAAGGCTCCCTCTATTAGTGGTGCTGTCAGAGAAGGGAAGCTAGGCATTGGGTGGCAGCACAGTGACAATTTAGTCTGTAACATTTGCTAACAGGACTGTAGGGTCGTCGTCCAGCAAGGCCTAGAGTGGAGGCAGAACTAGCAGTGCTGCCCCAAACTCATGCTGACTAAGAAACAGAATGATACTTAGCAAATCTAACTAAACAAAAGAGGGCTGTCACAATGGGTCTTCATTTTCAGTATTTAACATTGTGATGTACACACAAACATGCCCAAACTGTAAGTTTAACTGAATAATCTAAAGGTGGATGAAATACAAATTCTGTAAGTACTGGAGAAGTCTTTCTCTACTACAGTTAGACAGTAATCACAGATGGATTTGAGTTGTCATGATGTGTGTGTCCTTCATTCCCTCGCACTGTGTCACATCCAGCCGTGGCTCATTTCCAAGTGAGAGCTTGCAAGGTGAATATCCCACATCAGATCAAGTTCTCAGTCAAATTGTGTCGGTCTCCACCGGTAACGATTCTCAGAGCTGAATGGCGGGAGGTTACTTAACTAAAAAGTTGGCTATTGTTAGCAGATAAAGATTAATATATCTCCACCTATCAAAATTAAGCTAAAACACTTGAGAGAAACACTTTGAGATTGTTTACCACTGATGTGAGGTTATAGTAATACTGTTCTTAATGACTAATCTATTAGGCATTATGGAAAAAAGTATCTTGTTTGTCCAGTTATCAAGAATAAAAAAGTCTTTACGCAATTTTTTTGTTAGTATTGTGATAGGTGTGTCAGAGACATGAGATACTTTGTGTGGGTGAGTGTGAGACAGCGACATTAAAGGACTCACAGGATGAGATTCAAGCAGTGAGTTCTTACAGCCGCAGCTTAAGTCAGGTGTCATACTAAAGTGGTATTCAAACGTCAGTACAAGCTGGCAAAAGCAGTATATATATTTTGCATATAAGCAATCCTTGGGGTTTATCACTGATCACACTTTTTAGGCCTGTCATGGCAACAGCAGCGATACAAACCAGTGATGTGGACTCACCTTGGCGTTGACTTTGGTCTTGCTGCTGCTGCTACTGTTGGTGCTGTTATTGTTGGGGCTGGCATTGGCATCTTCATGAACTCTGTCCAAAAGCCAGAGGAGGAACTCGAGGGCATCATGCTGAGAATTTCCCCGAAACTGAGAACCGTATTTGGCCACAATGCACTGAAGAGAGAAGAGATATCACAATTTTTCTGTCACTTTGGGTGATTTCTAAAGTCATTAAATACTGACATCCTGACAAAATGAGGTCATGATCACATTGAACACAGGAATTTGTCATTTGTGTGTTAGAGTTGTTTTAGCTTGAAGCACTCAGGAGAGAAATGGAAGAAAAAAAAGCTTTTCAAGACATTTCTCTCTCTTAACATCACTTATTGCAGATTTATTTAAAACATTTGACATTATTTGACCATTATAAGACCATGTAATAAAATCATTCACAATTCATTCTGGAGATTGAACTCTGGAAGATGGAGGAAAAAAGACCTAATACTGCAGCAGGTGTGAAGTGGAAACTCAATGCATGCAAATCAGACTATGCCAATGTAATTTATTATTATTATGTATGACAAAAAGCAGTCCTCAAATATTTTTGCTCAAGAAATTACTTATACAATACTTTACCATCTTCAGTCTTATGCTTTTTGTCTATATGTGCCCTATTCATTCACATACAGTATCTGGTAAATGCATAATAATTTGCATACACCGAGTTGCATACATTTCTATGTTAAGTTGTATTTCTAAATGAATGAAGGTGAACAACTTGTTTGTTTGCATGTGTGTGTGTGTGTGTCTGTGTGTGTGCTTGTTTCTTCAGAGATTAGACAGACCGACAGTGAGAAATAAACCTGTGGTTTCTTGACACCACAATGCAATGACTACAATTAATGATATAATTACACAGAACCACAATCACTCCAATCTTAAATCATACCACAACTCTGCAAACCTAAAATCTGATGACTGGCTGCAAGTTGTCCTAAATCTTTTCACAGATTTTAGGGTGTTTAAATAATCTAGTCAGATTGCTATTTTTGGCTGTGTAACCACAAAAGTAAACAAAATAAGATACATCAGTAATTAGGAGCTTTTTGTGTTTCCCAATAATATCTTAAGAAATTAAACACATACACTGCATACCAAAGGATGACTCATGCAAAGGATATCCGAAACCTGACAGCTGTTAGTAGAAAAACAGCCAGTCTGTCTAATTAAATTATGAGGAAGGAGTTGTGAGATTATCAGTCAGAGAGAGAAAATTACAGACAAAACCAATGGCAGAATTAACACCACACTAGGTGGGTACTTCTCCCTCTCTGTGTGTGACTGACAGGATCCAGACTCTGCTCCATACCTCATTAAAAATCACCACATCATACCTGCAGTATCCCAGTATCTAAATATAAACACAGTGGTGAGCCCCCACCCTTCTCTACCTGACAGACACAGCCCACTAATGAGCTTCATCACTATGATGAAGCAGTGACAGGGAATGGAGGGATGAGGGACAGATGGAAAGAGAGAGAGCCATGGTATAAGGGAGGGGAGATGGCTGAGTTTCAACAGACGTGGATGCTTTTCTGTCTCCCTATCAAAAGGACAGCACAGTTGTGGCTGGCTCAGAAACAAAAAGTGAGGAAACATAGACAGCACAGTTTCTCAAAAGCTACCAGGAAAATAAGTGGGACGAACACAAATAATAGGGGTACGGAGAGTTTCCAAGGTTACAATAACCTGGTGGTTACAAGATTAGGACTTAATTCAGGGGAGGGGATAACTTCTTTGCTGGAGTCTCCTCTGATGTTTTCTCTCAGCTTTTCTCTCAGTTTGAGTACGTGTACATGTGTATGTCACAGCTGAGACTAATAGTTTTGCTCATCTCTTTGATATCTTGTTTACAGTGTTGTCTCTCAGAGCGTCTCCTGTGAAATTTGCCACAGAGTCTCAAAGGCACTTAAAAAGATTTGGCAAAGTGGCAAATTTTTATTCCCAAGCATCAAGTCTTTTTTAATTGATTTATTGTAAAGGGAGAAATAAAAGAAAGAACATTCTTGAAGTGCAGGAAGGCTGGAAATACAGAGAAGAGAATAGTAAGTAACGTGCTCCAAGCTGACCTGAGCACATCTCTGTTAGGATCTTAAGTTTTTGTTGTGCAAAGCCAGTCAAGGAGGGGATAGAGGTGGGTGGACAGGTCAACTTGAAGGAGTGCTAAAGTTGTTGGAAGAACTATTGATCAGTCTAGACTAAGGATTTGATTCTCAGCCCACACCTCATAGTGCCTGACCCAGTGTGGTAGGTTTAGGCAGAATTGATCTTAATTCTCACAGCCTTAAAGCATCCTTTATTTCACTTGATTAATCATTAAAGCAGATCATGTGAAACAGCACTGTGTAGAATCATGACAACCTTACTATTTACTTACCCTTTACTACTTTTATTTTATTTCAAATGAAACAATAGATTGAAATTCCACTTACTGAAAATTAGCAAATAATGCTGATACCTACCTCTTATCAGTAACAATAAACTGCAACTTCAACTAAATAATCAAGGACTGCAAGCTCTCCCCCAAAACAAAAATGCAACAAAGTAGAAGACAACAAAATGACAAAATGGAGCCTAAAGGCGTCATGACCTTGCAGCACGGCCGTGCTCCGGCAATTTGTCCTTCTTCAACACCCAGATGTCAGACAAGTGACATGCAGAGAAGTTTGATCTGGTTCAACTTTTTTCTGCAACAGAACGCAACAAGCAAGGATGTGGATTGCGTTGCTAAGCATCCCATCGTTGGGATACATTTCCAGAGTTGTATACTGTGTTATGTTGAGGCGTCAAATAAGCTTTTTTATCCTCACACTCTGTCACTCCAACTGGACTTCCTGGATCTTATTTGTCTGTTCAATACATGGAATACCACACTTCAACCAACCCCTGCCTGCAGCCCCCATTCTGTTTTCGTGCAAGAGTCTGCATTACAACACAGTGTATCTGAACATGCCGTTAGTGTCCTATCTTGCTACCTTTGCCTCATCTCACACCATTACCCCCTTGCACCTCCCTATCTATCTTTCTACTCCGTAAACATTGATGGCTCTGGATGGTGGAGAGCAGGAATTCACTATAAACAAACCTCAAAAATCACCCTCCTCTTTCTCCCTAAAAAACACCACCTCAGGTCATTGTAGTGTAGAGTGCCAAAAAGGCCTGAATAGACACGAGAAGATATATATTGACACATTCAGGCAGGGCATAACCTTGAAAGGAACTGCACACATGCGCTCTTCTTCTCCACATCACCACTCTCCACCCACAGGTGTGGTTGGAATGAGGCTAGATACAATTTGTCATTACTGGCTGCTCCATTTGCTATTTCATTTTTCAGTGGCCTGATGTTGCCGCCTCACCTCTGCTGTCAGAACAGACCCGGCACAGGGCAGTCATCACTTACAGCCTCCACTTATACCACTCTCTCTCCCCTCATGCTGTGTTTCATCTCTTTTCTCTCTCACACACAGCCTCGCTGTCCTCTTTCGTTTTTTCTCTCTCTTCTACTGTATTATGTTTGTTTTTTCCTCTCTATTATATGTGAAACATTCTCTCCACTAATCAGTCCCAGCTGAGCTCCAGCCAGCACAACTGTTCCCTGAAAACACACTCCTCACACACACACATAAACACACACACACGAATGAGCCTCTCTGAGCAGTGTGGCACCTGTCCTTCCCTGCCACTTCTTCCTCTCATCCTTCTAAGTCAAATTCCAGCCTACTTCTCCATGTGTCATCTGGTTTCACCTCCAGAACAACACAAAATTGGCAGATATTCAGATGACAAATCCCAATGCTCAACGCTCAATGTGGTAATCAGGCTTATAATTTCTCTGCAACACTGTGAAGCTTGGAAATCTGGGGCCAGCAAGTCAGCACTGAGCAAAGCCTCCGTGTCGTGTCCGGAGACGTCTCCCGCAGACTTACTTGAGATCAGGAAGAAATAAAAAGGGATGCAATTAATCTGAAATGATCACCTCTGAATGGTTTACAGCCCCCTGGGTTCTGCTGGAATAGTTATTGATACTCTGAGGATTCACAGCTGAGGCTGTAAATATACACAGCTGAGTCTAGTCAAGGAAGCTTGACTAGGAAGCTGTTTCTGTCATGCTATCAAGAGCTGCATGAACATGCCTTTTCCACGGGCCTCTCACTCAGATAACATAGGAAAGTCAGCCCAGACTTTGTCGCACTCCAGAACGGTAAAGAGTGATGTTTTCCCATGGCTTCACAAACCATGTCATTCACGCTTAGTACATAAATCATGGGAGAGATAATAAACCTTGTGGAAAATGGTCTCACATTGTAGTGCTTACACAGATACAGCACAGACACACTCATGCTTGTCTTTCTTTATTGCCTTTTGTCACAGCAGTGTAGGTATAATGAAGTACGGCTCACTGAGTCTAAACAGCATATGGTGGCTCTTAAGCGTCAGGCTTTTGTTTTATATGAATAAGATGAAGCGTTGGCAGCATTGTTACTTCACATTCACCTCAAGACATCCAACTGCATGTTTGTGAAGTACTTTCATAACTAGACACTGTGTGCTTAAAGACAATGAAAATTAAATCTGTCATCATACTGTTTACACTGCTGAAATCTAAAAAAGAAAAATACATTCAACATCTAGTCCACTGAAAAAAAATGCTTAAATAATACTAAAATAAGCCGCCCCACTGTGCACATTCAGCACAGAAAGTCCAGGTGGTGCATATCCCCACTGCTATGTGTATGTGTGTGTCTGCCTAAAAACAATATATATATCTTCAGCGTTCTCATCTTCGGTGAGAATACGCGTGGTCCTCGAAGGAGTGCAGAGACAAGAAAAGACAAACACAATGTCACACACTTCCTGCACTAACAGAACAAACAAAACTACTTAAAACACCAAGCTTTGTCTTCCTGTCCTGAGTTTCACTGGCCTCACATAACTGCATTCTGCCAGGAGTAAAAAGATGAATCTGGGCTCCTCCCAACAACTTTTAAAAGCAGTTACTGTGTTGTTAAATCTTTTAGGTCATGAGTGTAGAGCAGTAAAAGGAAAAAAAAAAACATTGTCTGTCATCAAGCTAAACTGAAGCAGACAACTTTTGGACCAACCAATAAAAGAATACTTCATATCTCCAGATTTCATCAACATCAAAATGTGCAGCGAGGCAGTTATGGCAAAGTCAGAAATTTTGACCTTTAAACGCAGCACGTCCATTAGTTTGATCACTGTCATTTGTAAGCATAGTGTCATTTGAGAATACATTGTTTCACAAACACAGTCTGGGTATTTGGTTATTTCAGTGTTATTACAATTTAATTACAAGATACATATGAATTTATATGATTTTGGCAGTTGGGACACAGTTAGGAGGGTATGAACATATATTTATAAATATAAATACATATATATTTGTTTTACTTTCTTACAAAACAAAGTAAAACAAAAATAGTTTTTCAGTTCCAAGGCAAACCTTTCAGAAAAATGTACCAATTTAAATGATGACTTAACTTCCTACTTAATCTCTGTAAGAAGCCTGAGGTCATTTTGGTATCTTAAGTTGAGACTTTGTGTCTTCTACTGACAGGCCCATGAATCGTATTAAATCTGCATCCCAATCCAAAACAAAAAAGTTAGGAAAAAGTACTGATCTCAGAGAAAAGTTGAAGCCAGTGTCTCTCTTTAAGTGCAAACGCATTGGAAAATAATGAGCAGTTGTCAAATTTGTCTGTATTCTTTAAATGACAGGTTAAAGGTTTTTACGAGGATCACAGGGACAGGAAGTAGACAATAGGTTTGTTTACCAGCTCTTTCCCTCTCAGTTTCTCTCTCTCTTTCTCCTTCTGAGTGCACACCGTCGGAGGCATCTCAGCAGGGGACATCCTCCTGTTCCAGGCTGAATGCACTTGCCACAGTAAACACCCTTCTCTTGCTTCACACTGAGGTGAGCAGATAGACACAAATCACTGTGTCGATGTGATGAGGTGAGGTGAGAAAAGCAAAGTAAAGGACATGTATTTTCAGTTTTTTTTTTTTTTTATTGCAGCCAGTTTTAATGAGAGTTACTGGGGGCATCAGACATCAGCCACCATATTTAACCCATTACAAAAACTTACTGTGAATCGAGATTGTGCATATTTTTGACATTGTAAAGTAACAGAAGTGTGCTGCCAAAGTTTAGCAGCAATGTTTACAATAACACTGTGTGAATAACTAGTATCTTTATACTATGAGGCTTCAATCAGTCATCATGTTGTGCACACTGTAACCAAGGTAAATGTATAAAGTATCAAGTCTGATTTATATCCTTATTCCTTCAAGACATTTCCCTGATTTCATGTTTTTCTCATCACAAACTTTAAGTAAGTAGAATGAGGCAGCAGGAGACAAGAGTTTTAATACGCTCTTAAATCTTACATGCAGGCAGGTGCTCAGCCTCCGTAACATCATGACTACTTGTATTATTCATACCAAAATAGCATCAACCTCTTCCTCTGTATTCACTATCTTTCCCTCTTTCTCTCAACATGTATTATTAATTTATTACTAACTTGTGCTGGTAGGTGCAGCATCCAAAGTGACTGTCACGAATATTAACTTTTTCTATTATAAATGATATCCCACTCTGCCTGAGTGTGAGCCTGGGTGACTGTGTATGCTTTTGTGCGCATGTTGCATATTCCTTCCCCTATAACGCCCCCAGACTGTTCATGCAACAGAGTAGTTATCACTGCGTAAGTCTGCTGGTTGATTATCGTGCAGTAAGCAAGCAGGCTGGGGGCTCTGCTAACCTGGCTCAAAATAACCCAGAGTGACTGCAGCAGCAAGAAGACTTATATGACCACTTGTTTAATAGTGTCCTAATACTTCATAGTTAATAGTATAACTGCATATAGTCTATATCCTAGTTTTATGTTAATTTAAAGGTTTGTGTAGACGAGACAGGAATGCTTTTAATTCCCCATCACTGCACAAGGAATGAGGACAAACCACCTCAAGTGCTGGAATGTCGGGCTGGTGAGTCAAGTAGAGGTTCTGCAGATTGTATGTGTAATCAGTAACCACATGGCATACACACAATAGCCTCATTTAACCTGGTAAACTGTCATGAGGCAAAGTGGTGAGAACTGTTGTCCTGTGAACTACTTTCAGACATGTGTGCACGTGATCTGTTTTTTCAAATACTTGGTTTTGCCAATATAGACTGTAGCTGTTCCCAGAAATCCACAAAAAAATCCTTGTGACATACAGTATTCCAGCTGTGTTGGTAGGCTGATGATGATGTACAAGTTACACTAAAGCCATTATGACTGTGTGCTGAGGCAAATACACTGTTACTAGCTGATAACTGGGGAGAAGTCTTAGGAAAACTGAATGATCTAGACAAAATAATAACATGTCTTTATCCATGGTTGTAATAACCTGTAGAGTACAAATTCCCTGTGCCCCCAGGGCTCCTATTGCCCCCCTCCCCCCACACTGTGTATGTCTATATCTCCTGTCAGTGCCCACAGAGTGCAGCACACATGGCAGGCAGCTTAATATTTTTTTCCAGCACTACCCCGTCACAGATTTGCTCTGTGTTAATTACTTTGAGGTGTTCACTGCTTTGATTTAAACACCTTAAGGAGCTATGATGTGACTTTCAGTGTGCCTTAGTAGAGTACATTCCCAGACAAATGTGCAGTCAATGAAATAATCACACATCTACTCTGTTAACACAATTCATACTGCATGTCAGGACAAAAAGCAAGACATGGACATGAAATGCGATAACTCTCTGTAGACCTCCACAGGACAACTGTGGTGAAATGGGTGAATCTCCTGGAAGGACAACCAGTAGCAGCACTCCATCAGTCAGCCTTTTATGGTAGAGTGGCTCAGTGGATGCCACTTTGAATAAAAGGCATGTTATACCACTTGGAGTTTGCCAAATGACTTTTAAAGGAGCCTGAGAACAACAGGAAATAAGATTTCCAGGTCTGCTGAAACAAAACTTAACCCTCTGGGCAAAACTGCAAGCACTATGTCTGGCAAACACCAAGTTACTGCTTATCACCTGACTAATACAAATTCCTATAATGAAACATGGTGGTGGCAGCATCGTGTGGGGGTGGGGAGGGTCATGACAGAGAGAAAGGTCAGAAATGAGAGGAGAATGAATGCAGCCAAATACAGAGATGTCTGCTCCAGAGTGCATGTGACCTGATACTGAAGTGATCACCTTTCAGTTATAATGCAAAGCATACTCAAGACAACACTGGTATGACTTTGGGAATAAGTCTCTGATTGTCCTTAAGTGGCCCAGCCAGAGCACAAACATAAATCAAATAGAATATATGTGCAAAGAAGTTCACACCCAATGTGATGGAGCTTGAGAGGATCTGCCTGGAAGAATGGGATACAGTGCCAAAAGTGTCCCAAAAAGACCCAACGCTCTAACTGCTGCTGACAAGACTCTAAATTCTTCTATAAATAAGAGATTTCAGTATTGACTTTAATTAGTTTTCACTTTGCCATCATGGGTTACTGAATGTAGATTAGTGGCCAAAATGGAAATGTTGTAGCCTCGTTTTTATCCAAATAATTGAGTATTAGTTTTAAATATATTCAACGATATTGCCTGGAAGAAATGATTGGAAACTTGGAGAGAACTGGAGTAACTCTTTGAAATGATGTCACGCCCCCTCTGGTCAAAACTGCCCTGTCCACTGAGGTAAAGCTATGGTCAACGTTTTAAGACATACAACGTAACAAATAATAATAATAATAATAAAACAATAAATAAATAAAAATAAATAACCATCCCTTGTTTGTTTTTTTACCTTGAAGTCCACAGACAGCTGCGGTGTGTACTCGAGCGTCCACAGCGCTCGAACCAGCGACGCCAGCTGTTCTGTCACCTCTCCCCTGGCAGTCTGCCGCTCCTCTCCTCTCACCTCCCCGTTCGCTCTCCTGTGGCACAAATCCGACTTGTACTGCTCCAGCCCGAGGTACTCAGCCAGTAGGTCCGTGTTACTGAGGCACTGAACCACAGCGTTCATGAAACAGGTGTTGCCGTGGTTCTTCAGTCCCAGCACTCCGGGTGTCTTGTCGCCGTAGCACCACGACAGCCTTTCTTTCACCGAGCCGTGAGAGGAGGACACTGTGGAGCTTTTCTTCACCGTGCCCTCTCTGGAGATCTGCGAACAGTCGTCTTTGAAACCACCCGTAGCGCTTTGCCCGAAGCCGCCGTCGTCGTCTTCTGCGTCCGGTGGTTCAGCGTCGCCAAAGTGCGCCAAAGTGCCCAAAGTTTTAAGGATCCTTCCCATGAAATTCCCAAAGGATCGCAACGATTTCCTCCTGATAAACTTCCCGGTTTTGTATTTCTTCTCTTTTCGCGTTGTCGATTTGGGTTTCATGGGTTGTTTCCTTTCTTTGCTTTCCTTGCGGTTATCCATGGCTCTATTACTTAATAGGAGTGGAGGAACATTAAACAGAGTCTACAGTCGCACCTGTCTGCCAGGATGTCTAACCCCTCCTCCTCCTCCTCCTCCCGTATTTCAACTAACCTTACCACTGAGGTGGCACCGACTCGGTGCCAATAAGGCACATGGTTACTGATTGTATCTCCTTGACATCCCGGTAATTCCCAGTACGCTGTTGTCACCAGTCCGTGCGTCTTGATAGGTTTGATAGACGCTTTCTCCAGGAACTACACAGATGAGCTGCTTTGCTCCCTCCACATCGCAGGTTCAATTACACTTCCTCATCGATGGCTCTCTGTGTTGGATCATGCGCCTGGCGGTCTTTTACTCTCTCACCACCACCGCTACTCCGCTCTCCCTCCTGCCTGTGGAGCTACGATGGACAAGTCTGGAGGATCCTGACTAATGCCTGTCCACCAGACATGAATTTAACTGACCTGGATTAGATGACTATACAACCTCTGCTATGATAGTTTATCACAATAGAAAGATGTATAGCGTGAGTAGGAAACCCTGTTCAGCCAGTCACATGCTGTTGCTGGGCTGGCAAAGGCCATAAAACTTTACAGGTTTTGTTTATTACACTGGGAACAAGGAAGTTGACACATATAATAGGGGTCAAACATAGTAGCCTAAAACTGCCCCCTGCAGGACCAATCACCACATCACCTGCCTGTTTACATTTGTTGAGATTCACTATATAAAGGTTAACTATGGACTGGAGTGTGGCAGAAGAATTTCTCCATGACAAGTTCCCAATATATGTACAGTACATGGAAAGTAACAAAGGAGGAATTTTAGGGTGTTTTGGAATATCAAGACAATGCTGCTACACATAATAAAGTAACTTCTAAAAAATCTGCATTTTTCAGAAACAAACATTACAATATGCTTCACAAGCCAATAACAAGAGAAATACAGTAAAGTTTAAAGCTAATTACTACAGATGTGAAAAATTGAGAACAAATACAAAGGTAGAATATTTTTAAAAAGGTGATGAAAGTGGCTATACATAATTATATATCACCATGAACATAAATGTATACAAATGTGCACAAACATACAAGCATAGACAATGCATACATCCACACACATCAACGAGTGTGACCATACACCCATAATAAAACCCATAATATTGTAACATTACACAAATGCCATTGTAAAGAAAACAGGTTTTTACATGATTTTTTTTTTTACATTTATTTATTTCAAAAATGGGCACATAAGTTCTTTGTCTGATCTCCATAGGAAGTGCATTGCAGAGCTTAGGGGCCCTGATAAAAAAAACCCTGATCCCCTCTAGTCGCTGTTGGACCTGGGAACAGCAAGGAGGACTGGTTTGATAATCAAAAAACACATTCAGGCTCATAGGATAATAAATTATATTTTATGTATTCTGAAAAGTCTAAGTAATACACGTATTGAAATGTAGAAGAAGCCAGTGCAGTGGTGCTAGAGTTGGTTATGTGGTACCTTTTATTAATACCCACTAATAGCCTGACATCTGAATTTTTGTACCAGTTGTAGACGTGAAAGCTGCTTTTGACAGCAGGAAAAACACAGGGAGTAGAACTCAAGTATAATAAAATAAAATCAATTGTGGCGTGTAACACAGGTGTCACGCCTCACACCCTGGCCTGCCTTCCTGATTCCCTGTTTTTTCTGCTGCTGAGTCACTTTGGTCACGCCCTCACTTCACCTTTCCCTCACTAATCATTCCCAGGTGTCTCTGATCTCCTCGTTAGTTCACTCACTACTTAACACCTTGCACTGCTCACCTTTTCTGTTGGTTCATTGTTGTCTTCGCTCAGCTCAAGTCATCTTCGCATCCTTTTCCCCGGCTCGCCTTAACTCATCTCAGATCTCCAGACTCACCTACCTCTTCTCCTTGGACTCTTCCCCTCACCTCAACTCTGTAAGTGGTTTGGTTTTGGTCTCTTCACAATTAGTTTTCAGCTCACCTGTCCTCCACTCTTTATAGTTCACCTTCTCTTCACTCACTCCACTCCCTGGTTAGTTTTATGTTCGTTTGTCTATTGGTTTCCCCCTCAGTCTTTGCTCCTCTTGCCCCCTTCTCACAGTTTATTATTGTTTATCCTCACAATAAAACTTCCTATCATTATATAAACTCTCTGGTTCTGGTCTGCTTAATGGGTCTGTTTCCATTCAAGCCAAAGAAACCTGACAGCAGGGAGCTAGTGAGTCAAACTGATGTCTAAATGCTTCTGAATCACAGGCTAACTGCTAAATTAAAGACGGCTAAACACATTTATATAAACATTCATCATTTATCTAAACATCTAAATAAAAATGGACAGGCAGAGGGTACTTGTTCTCACTCTGACTGAGGGTAAGAGGCTGTTCTCAACTATGTTGGACACCATGAGACCCTCATGGGGAGTACTAGTCTAGAAGTTTTGCCTGGAAGGTGTTCATTTCAAGGCTTATTGTAGAATGAGTCAGGGACATTTGGACAGTGTACTGTTTTCAGCAACGCATCAGCAGCAAGAAAAATACTTAATTCTCATTGTAAACAATCATAAGAGCTGCTTCAGGTTGCTAAAAAAGTGCTCAGTCAGATCGAGGCCTAATAATATCTGTCTTACTATTGGTAATTTCAGTAAGACAATTATATAGGGGGATGAGGATATTATGGGTGGTGGGTATATATTGTTCTGTGTCATCTGTGTAACAGTGGTAGGATACATTGTAGTTTGGCATAGATAACTGAATGGAAGCACATGAAGTGAGAAACAAACTAGACCCAGAGTAGAACCTTGTGGGACTCCGCAAGTAATAAGGGCACACAGGCTCTGGAGTATTTAAAATAATTTTATGATTAAAAAAAAAAAACATTCATCTGCAAGGTCATTACTTAACTAAGATTGCTGTCTCTGTCTCTCTCTGATATTTGCAGTAGCAACATGTTCCTATTTCTGCTAAAGAGACTATCCACCATCATGCTATTGAAATAACTTGTCTGTAACACACCAGCATTTACACATAGATGTATCCTATAAATAGCCTGGGTACTCTCTGTATGCACATTAATGCAGCTGCCTGCTACTACACCACTGAAGCTCCAGAGTAAAATGGATGACACAGAACCATTTGGCCAGACATGCTTTGTGCAATAAGGACTTCCAATGGGGATCCAGTGTCTTTTGTTCTATATTCAGATTTTAATCATCTGAAGCTTAATTTCACAGCTCACTAGTAAAGATTGAATTTAGTGAGCCAGATGTGCAGATTTATTGTAATGGTCATGCCCTATTCAATATTTCCATAATTTCCCTGATGCTCTTTTTCTAGCATTGTTAGGAAATGTGCACATAATACACCATCATACAAATAAACTAATTCATTATCAGACTTTTATTTTATTTACTTCTTTTCACTCATACTGTACTCCTCTGTCCAGAGGCAAAAAGTGGAAAAGGGTAAAAACAGTTTATACTGCAGGGTTGTTATTTTACTTTTGGAGGGAAGCAGAGGTGAGTTATTAATCATTTAGATTAGCCTTTTTGCAGAATGGACCAGGGAAAATGATAGATGTTTTCTGTTGTACACTCTTCACCTCACTCTTTAACCATTTTCCTTCAGGGAATCGCTTGATATAGTATCTGACCCAAAATCTGGGTCTCCTCCTTGTCTCTTCAGTACCAGATAGATGAATCATATTGTTATGCATTTGATGTGCTATGTAAAGTAGCCTTGTTTTTACATATTCTGGCTTTATCTGCATTGAGAAAGTATGTGAAGTATAAGTTCCAGTACCTTGAGGTAGATTATTAAATTCACGTGAAGTGCTCTGTGAATTTCAACCTTACATTGATCAAGAAATGTAATCTTTTCACTTCTGTACATAAAGTATTTTTGCTGCTGATAAAGAAAACAAGTCACTGATGCTTAATCAAACTACATTTATTTGGTAACATTCTGCAGTGTTAATTTAATATTGTTGAACCTGAATTCAGAGGAGTATAGTATTGGATTAAAAGTTTATAATGCTTCTAGTGTCCAAAAGTACATTCACATTAAGGGGAGGAAGGATGAGGGAACCTCCACCTGAGAATGGCTCCATCTGCACTGGTGCTGATTAAGGTGCGGCTGTTGGAGCAGATCCTAATGCTGGTGATACTGCCACCATGAGCTATCCCCATGTGGGTGACTACTCCTTCCATGTAGTCCCACACTTTCACCAGCTTGTCATCTCCACCTGGCATGAAAAGGTGAAAAATATGTCAATAACGAGAAGGAAATTTGAGACAATGTATTGTGTCATGATAGGAGATGAAAACAAATACTGATAAAATTATACATTTGGTAGTATTTGAGAGTAATAAAGCCTCATGAAAAATAACACAAACATGTCAAGATCAAGAAAAATCTAATTATTTAATGACATTGATTTTTAACTAAAATAAATTATCTGAAACTTTATCCACCAAAAAATACCATCATATCTCAATGTAAACATAAGCATAAAGAGGGGAAATTGTAAAATGTTGACTATGTATACAGTGATACCCAGGAAATCTGTAGATTGCCAGTGGGCTTACTTTTGATTAAATTAGACTGATAGAAAATTTACTAAAATGAGTCACAGGACCAATGTAAAATGCAGATGTGCAATGGCCCATACCTGTCACAAAGTGTTTGCCATCCTGTGAAATGTGCATGCCATTGATGGCCCCAGACTTCGAGCCCTCCAGTTCTCGGATGGCAGAGCCATCATATACATCCCAGTAGGCAACCTGAGAAAAGTGTCAACACTGAAACTCTGAACTGTAGTCGCAAGTGTTATGTTTATTATAATGTGTTGGTACCACACACCCACTGGGCTTCTTTCTTGTTATTAAGTTATAAATGAGTAAAATCAAAGTGTTCATCATACAAGAAAAATATAGTGGCCTTTTACATTTTTTGCTGCACTTTGAAATATAGTATTAATTACTATTGATACTATTGGTTTGATAGAGTTGTTGGGCAGACATGTGGCTTACTAAAGGAATGATGCAATACGTCTTTGTATGGTTGCTCTACTGTTGTATTACATAGTCATATACATGCTGTACCATTTCTATTGGTACTGGTATTTTTGTAACACACAATACGTTACCTCAAGATATTATGTTTTTTTTATTACACTGACTGGAAATGAGCAGGTCTATGGTCAGATTGTATCACCTTGTCATACACACTCCCGAAACCATGTCTGCTGATCTGAATGAGATTTAATCATCCCTAGGGCTTAACAGCTGTCAAAGTATAAAGTCTCACAAAAGGCAATTGTTAGCTGAAGTTATTTATAGCACAGGCAGCAAAAACATCACAGTACCACACACCAACAAGAGTTCTTTCTTGTTATTTATATGACTAAGCTGAATAGCGGAGTAGAGATAAATGTGGGGCTAGGCAGATTCAATCATTAAAATGTGCATTTTTGTATGAATAAGTCTCTAGTAGAAGGCACTAATCGCAATCCCAATGTATGTTAGAAAAAATTAGTAAAACACAGGCTGAAAAGATTGTACTTCAAAGTCAATTAAGTGTTAAATGTACTACAGATCACATCGATACAGCCTGACTCTGATGCTGCTAACAAACAGTAAACAGAAGTTCACTTTGGCTAAATTAAACAAAATATGTATTATCTTGCAGGTTGGCTATGTGTAAAAGGAAGCTCTTGTTACACAGAGCTGCTTGTTTATAAGAACAGCCTCGAAGACAGGATTTCATATCTCTGCACAAGACAACGCCTATAATGCATTGTGGGAGGGGAACTATACGTAATCACACACGGACATATCAAATATTTTTGGTTATAATGGAATGAAAGAGGAACATAAGGCTAAGTGACTAAAGCTAAAAAAGAATGCTATTTATAGTTTCACAACTGCATTGCAGAGTGCAGAGTGATTTTGTGTGGCTTGTAAGGGCAATAAGCTGCTCATCTGAGCCACAGAAACCTTTCTTTTGAGTCCACCATGTTCTTCTATCTCAGATTGTCTTATAAAGATGGAAGGGCTTGGTGAAAATAATTTTTCCACAAAAATGTCCCTTATAAACATGAAATAGAAAGTTCTGCTATCATTTTAAAATTGATACTTAAATCACAATGTAAGACTTACAGCTATACAGATTCAGCTAATTCAGTTAGCTGATCTGTGTGTTGTATTTACCATCATGAAACCACTGAAGGAAATAAAAACTACCATTAACAAAAATACCACTAGACTACTTCTGTTGGTCTATGAGAAATCAGACTAATGTTTATAGACAGTATTCTGTATATCTGAGTATGACAAATGTGACTGTAACACTCATCATTATTCTCCTTATGTGATCTTCCATTTATTCCTCCTTGCCACAGTCACGACCTCTCCCGTCTCCCTCATCTCAATTCAGTAACTTATTAGAGACTCCCACCTGTGTGAGTTGTCTTGGCCCATCTGTGTTCTCTCTACCTCAACCAGGGAAACTGGCCCACAGCCACAACATGGGCCTCCAGGAAAATAATTACATGCAACAAGCATAAGGAGGTCTGAAAGTCAGGTCTACTGCTGGTACTGCTCATTTATAATTAGAAAAGACCTGAGTTCACAACCAGAGTACAGTAGCCTCAGCTAAGGACAACAACAGTCCATCATTAAGGCTTTATGATAATAAATTCTTTAAGCATTCAAGACAAACAAATCATTATTATCAGTTATTACAGCTATTTAAGTTGTGCAGCAAGATAACTATTTAACATTTGAACTGTTAGCCATTAACATTTCATTCTCCTATTAGCAAATCAGACATTAACTGGAAATCCTATAAATCCTAAATAAAATACCTTAAAATGGACAAAGTCAGCACTATATTGTCTCTACTCATCATCATCAACCTTCACAAGTTATATCTCACAACAGCCTCTCCCTGACCCTCCAATCCTCTTGTCTATTTGTTTTCTCTTGGACACAATTTCTCTGTACTCTTACTCTGTTTGTTGGTCTACCCACTCTGAATTGACTCACAGAGGCATGCTGGGACGTAATGAAGGGTGGGGAATAAGAAAAGGAGATAGAGAGCGCTGGTATTTGTTCACCCAGACAGAGCGCCTGTGTCCTGGGATGAGCAGATGGTGAATCTGGCTGGCACTTGGGTGGCACGGGCACATCCACAGGAAGGCACGAACACCACAGCACTCCGCTCTATCTCTCTTCTCTCCCCTCTTCCATGAATCCCCTTTTCTCACTCTCTCCGCTCACTCTGCACAACCACAGCGCTGCGTTAATCAGCACAACTTGTCCTCACCTCTCAGTATGCAGGGGAGCCAGCATTATGGGTCTAGTGTGTGGCTGGGTTCAAGGGGTGTGGATGAAGTGCACAATCAAAGACACAAGTGTTTTATTCTGCCACTGTGAACTTCTGACCGTATGTAAATAAGTTGTGCTGAGTTAATCAAAATTACTCCCAAAATAACAGCTTTAAAGGGCTGAGTGTTTTCGCCACAGTGACTAGCAGCCAACACAATGGCTTAATTATGCTAAGCTGAGAAACAAATTACAAGCTTTTCAGACTAATCTTTGGACATGTAAGTGTGTGTGATTGTGCAAGTCTGTGCTCCTCTGTGCTGATCTTCACAGAGCTGCAGGCTTTTCACTAATGCTCAGAGTGAAGATTATAATAACAATAAAAGCATAATGAGACATCTACATTATGACTGTTGAGTGCCAGTCTCTTTGCACCCTGAGGGATTTTCAATCATTACCATCACTACATTTTTCCTGTGAGGTTAACTGCTGAGTTATGAGTCCCATAGGTTTCTTTTTTTTTTTGCTAACCAACTTACACGCCACTGTATAAAACCAACCAAAACACAGGCACACCCTAATAACTGGATATACTGCTTGGACTATACAATATCCTAAAGAAGAGAGAATTTTACTGCGCTGGGTAGTGATTGGTAGTAGTCTATATCCAAAAACATACCTTTCTGTCTGTGCCACTAGTGATGATCTGGTACTCCTCTGGGTGGTAGCATACTGTCCTGAACATTGTGTTGGCGATCACCATTTGAAGACTCACAAATCGCCTACAGGACGAGAAGTCGGCGTAAAACACGAGAGAGGAGAGAGTTTCACAGGTGTAGCAATAGCCTTGGAAAATCATATGTGCTAGATATGCCATGACCAGTGATATTACCAGTTAGACATTTAGGCTTTTTTCTGTCTATACATACATCCACATCAACTTGATAGTAATCATACAAAAAGAATCCATGTTATTCTCCATGATTACATACAGACTACATTAAATTAACTACATTAATTGAAGGGGATAGGCAGTGAAAATGTGCAAACACATCGAAGTTATTAAAGGTTTGATTCTCCTCACTCAAGAAGCCCATGGGTTAAAAGACTTTAAGCTTTCTTTATAAAGATGCACCATATTTCTTTTTATTCCTTCTGTACTAGCCAGACGCAGATGAATAACTTCAATGTTTCTCTCTCATTGCAACTCAGACCTCAGGGCAGCACTCTCCATTATCCGCTGCATATTATCAGCAAATATGTACAGTGATGTTGATGTTTTAAGCTCAATTAACGAGGCACTCAATTCAAATCAAATCACCTGTTATCAAAATAGACCAAGATGTGTTTCAGAAAATTTTAATTTATTAGTCATCCACTTTGATATATGTAGCTTTGCAGGGGTGTAATGAATGTCATACTAACAATGAATATGGGATCCTCAAGACAGAGGTAAACATAAGATAAATGTTTAAAAATGATCAATACTGCTTAAAATGGCATGCATGTGTTTGTGTCCACAAGTGTTGGAATACTTGTGCAGGAATACAGATGGGCGACTCACACTATGTCCCAGATGATGCAGGCACCATCAGAGCTGGCAGTGACACACTCTTTGTCATCACTCTTGATTTTTATACAAGCAACAGTGGCTTTGTGCTCTTTCATGGTCTCCAGTAGCCGATGGCCACGTGACTGCAGCTCCCAAACACGCACCTACAACAGTTGAAGACAAATTCATTCAACCTCATAGAATATCCTTTTGTACATCACATACAATGCTTAATTAAATATTCTCTTGTCTTTGTTATGAAGACAAAAATTTTACGTCCACAGTATGTCTGTTTTTCCTTTTCAGATCTGTCAAACTGCTATCATACTGTATACTACACTGTTCAAACAAATCTTAAAATGCACAATACAGTGTTTTTAGTATTGTCTTATACAGTATGATAGAATTTTTTTATTCTGTAACTATCTGCATTTAGCAGCTCCTTCTGGACATACATAAAATTATCATTCTGTGTGTTTTGATGTCTCTGTAATCAGCTTGTTCTTTTTTATACATGGAGAAAAATCATTCCATCTTTAACTATATGCCTGTAAATTTAAAGAATGTGTCTGGAAAATAGTCTAACATGCAACCAACTGCATGCAACCAATACTTGTCTGGCAGAGAACTGAGGAATCAGTGAGAAATGTAACATTACAATGTAGAATTTCAGTGTATTGCTTTGTGTTTCTATTCAATGACAACACTGCACCATTTATAAAACAGTAAGATTTGAGGTGTCTTGCTGTTATGTGTACTGACCTGCCCCTCTCCCCCTCCACTGACTATCCTCTTGCAGTCCCTGGTGCCAGCGATGGCTGTCACACCCATTCTGTGTGCATTGTGAATGATGAGCATCACCCGGCCACTTTCCGGTGCAAACACACGGATCTTACCATCATTCCATGCTAGAAGGCAGTGAAATCAAGTTTTAACAGTCTGCTATCAAGAATATTAATTCGATCCACTATGTGAAATTGTATCATTTTAGTGGAAGTAGGTAACTTGAGAAATGTGTTGCAGGTTCATGTACTACAGTAACCAAGGAACAGATATAATTGTGTTGAACTACAGCATAAGAAGCAAAAACTGAATATTCTTCCAATGTCTTGCAGATATAACTCTCTCTCTGATTCCCACCACTGATGATACTATGTCCATCAACCATGAATTCCAAGGCATTGCAGGTCATATTGGGTACAGTGATGCGCAGTAGCTCTTTGGGCTTGTCTATGTGCCACAATCTGATGTCCTCCTTAGAACAGGTTGCAAATAATTCAGATGTTCCACTAGCAGGAAAACAAACAGAGAGACACAGAATGAAAGTTAAGTGAATATCAAAATAAAATTGTGGCTTAAATACATTACCCATGTATTTGTGTATAAATCTGACTTATGTCCAAATACTGACTTTCTAGGTTGGAGCAACATGGATGAAGCATTCATATGTCACCCTCTAGTGAACACAGTGGGGTACTGTCAAATCATGCATTATGACAACTGAAAAAACGAGATGTTTAGGAATAATCATTTTCAATATTCATATAATAATAATAATAATAATCAGCTAAAACACATAGTCAGTAAAACCCCATTGCTGTGTTTGTGTTGTACTTTTTTTGTCTTTGTAAAACTTTAAGTAAAAGGGGAAACTTTAAAGGAAACGTTGGAAGAACCAGGGAGCACAGCATTACAACATCCTGACAGGATTCATTATTTGTTGTCATAATGGTTGTTATCTGAATTGTCTGCCTACAATAAATTCTAAATTTAAGACAAAGTTAAGGAAGACAATTTATGAGAATGTAAGACCACCTAGCCTCATGTGAAGTTTCAGAAAGCACTGTTTTTGTTTTTTTGACAAATATAACAACAGACTGAAAACGATGCATCAGACATCAAACAGCAATATAATCGCAACCTGTCCTATATACTGTACATGTGAACAGGCAGCTGGCTCCACACTAATGTGTTTATTGGTGTTTGCTGTAAGTTGTATATACACTACTCACAAAAAGTTAGGGATATTTGGCTTTCGGGTGAAATTTATGGAAAACGTAAAAAGTTCAC
>JAUMHL010000001.1:15822929-15885281 GCA_032362345.1 Sandelia bainsii
ATTCAAAAGTTTAGGGAAGGTCACATTAAGTTCACCTGTAAAGGTTATAGTGCATTTTAGGTTCATCCTGAAATTTCTCCCGAAAGCCGAATATCCCTAACTTTTTGTGAGTAGTGTATATGTGCATGTTGACTAAATTAAAATAATGAATTTCTAAAATGCAGCCATTAACATGACAGATCTTAAATGGCATATCATAAATGCTTTTACCTTGACAAACTCCAGGGCAAACTAATCCTTTTACAGCATGATGGAATTTTGCTTTTCTTACTTCTAATCAATTTAGGATGCATATTTCTTGACAAATGTAAGAGCTGAAAAAATGCTATATTCTGGTTAACTCACACTGGTGGGTCTCAGTTCCAAACCACTGAAGATTAACAGATGGTAAATATTATTTGTAACAGATGACCCCTTTGACCCCTTCCCCTTAACTTGTCTGACTGGCACTTACAAAGCGATGGCTACATCCTTGACAGCACTGTTGTGGCTAGTAGATATGAGTTCAGGTTTGAAATCCTGATAACTGAAGCGGTACATCTGAGCAGCCTCTGTCCCAACAAAGAACTGCTGGCCCTCTCCTCTTAAAGCAATGGAGGTCACCCCTTTTTCCAGCTGGACTTCTCTATTGTGGGGGAAGAGGAGATAATGAGCATTGTAAAATAAGCACAGTAAAATGGTCTACCTTACACTGGTACCCAGGATAGTTGTTCCAATGTGAACCTTGCACACCATGTGTTGTTACCAAATTAAACATTTCTATGAGGGTCATATACAATAAATGATACAGTTGAAGGACTCACTTAAGGGTTTTGAAGTTAGTCCTAGAACACAGAGTGAAAGTGCCAGATCCAGAACCCACAAGTAGGTCCCCAGACTTCATCATCCTTAGGACATTGACACCCTGCACAGAAAAGGAACAAGCACATGCACAAGATCATTTCAAATATCTAGTTCTGTGATGCAGACTGAACCAGCTGTCTAGAAAGACCTGGTGACTTTTGTCAAATATTTCAGCTCGACTCGAATTTGTTCCAGAAAGAATAAGGTAAAAGCTTCCATTCCTTATACAGTGAATAAGACACTGAACAATAGCAGGAAACAAACGTCCACGAGAATCTTTTGATTCCAAATTACGGATTATATTAAATACATGACATTATATTTCCAAAGGAGCATTCCATCAGGAATACGATTAAATCTGCTCACATGGGCCGACTGACATGTAAAGAGCTCACATACCAGGCTGTATTTTGTTTTAACTGGACCACAGTCACTCAGAAGTCTTGTCCTCAGATTGATTTTCATTATGTCTCCACTGGTGGTGCCACAGTAAATGAACTGATCATCCTCTGAAATCTGTGTGACAATTCAAAATGAAATAATCACTGTGTAATATCATATTACCATAATATTCTATGGTGTGCTTGTGTGCCTTAAATGAGTAATACTTATTTTTTACTAACTGTATTTGCATGGGAAGGATACATACACTCCTTGGCCACTTTATTAGGTATACCTGTACATGAATTCTATTTTTACAAGGTTAGAATTTCTCTGTTTTTGTTGAAACTCTCAGAGGGTGATAATTGTACTATTTATTTATTACTGAGGTGATAGTGCGTGGTGAAGTTGTACTGGAGGTAAACTGGTAGGTAAACAAACCCATATTTATTTACATACTTTGTCAGGGAGGACTCATTTGGCCTCATACCTCTATGCATTTCACAATTCTCTTGAGCTTTCCTGTTTGGCACTCTGTGGGTCTGATCTTCCTGTTAGCGAGGTCTAGCTCCCAGACACTCAATGTTCCGCTTTAAAAAAAACAACCCAATGATATAAAAAAAATTTAAGAGAATACCAAAAATGGCACATTAACTACTATAGAAGGACTACTGTAGTAGACCCCATTCACTCACCTCCCAGCAGAAACAAAGACATTCTCATTTGTGTTTGAGTATTTCACAGTGAAGCAGTGACCAGCACTGTGAGATGAAGCTGGGCTCCCACAGATGGCCTGCTTGGTTTCAATATTCCATACCACTATGCTGAAAACAGACAGAAAACATCTCATACACTCAATAAGTCGAATGAGTTGACATACTGTGTGTTTATTTCTGAATTCAAGTACAACTTTCTAAGTGGATGGCACTAACCACACTTGATGTTTACCTGCCATCATCCTGACCTCCAAGGGACACCAGGTACTTGTCATGGGGAGAGAAGGCCAGTGCCTCTACCTTAGCCTGGTGGAGCTGCAGCTCAGCATAGATGGTCCGTTTCACATAGTCCCAGATAATTATCATAGCCTGGGAAAATATGGTTTCCTATTAATTCTAAATATTACATGTTAAGTGGTGATTAAATGAGCTGACTTAATCAGTATTATAAACTTTATATTAGAAAAAGGTATCTTAGCTACAGCTACCTTAAACCCCATGAAGGTGACCTGTCCAGAGGCAATATGTAATCCATTATTGGACACTGAGATACAGGATACGTTGTTTGTGTGTCCGTGCAGGAACTCCTGCTTGCCATCTTTGATTCTCTTCAGAATAACTGTGCAGCCCAGAGGATAGACGAGGTGCTCTCTATCTGGGTGAACTCTCAGGCCAGAAATCACGTGTCCTGATCAAACAACATGTAGCATATAGTATCATGACACAAACTTAACATGTTTTGATACAGAAAAAAAGGTACATTTTGTGATCTCCATGGATGGTATCCTGTTTCAAAAGGCTAATAATGAACACACAAAAACCTTTCCTAGCTTAACGTTAATCCAATCAAGTACACGGTGGGGTTTTTCTACTGCAAAAATATCATTTTATCTGTCCTAAAAAGTTATTTAAAATTAAGTTGAATATTTTAAATATTACAAAGCCTGTGATACACCTACAGTATGTAGCAATACAATAACAATAACTTTAGTAACGATAATTTGTTGTTACAAAATAGAAGCATAACGTTAACGTGTTTCTTGAAAACCTACCGTTGAACCCAATAGCAGCCTCCAGTTCAAGTTGAGGCCCCTCGTGTGTTTCAAGAGCCATGTGTGCAAATCTGAATCTTTCTCCTTAAAGTGTTAAGATATGTCTACTTTCGCAAATTAATAAAAAAGACGTGCAGGAAAACTAAATGTTTTAGCTGTTCTCTCAAACAGGCCTCAACTACGCCAAACAAACGTTGCCAAGCAACAGTTAAAGTGCGACGGCCCACTGTCATTGGCTGGCGAAAGCTCCTCGCTGCCTTCACGTGCTTCCGGAAATTTCCATACTGAAAGGTGACGCACAAAAACTTTAACATAAAAATGTCATTGGCAATTACAACAGCTAATTAGGCAATTTATGGAACTAATCTGGTGGGAAATATAAAGTGATTTTCCGTAGAAACCAATAACTACTACAAGTCTATGCTCCTTTTATCTGTTTGTAGTTCTGGTGGCATTTAGCCTTTGACCAACAAACCTGAAAAGCAAAAATCTAAAATAAAACGAAAACACATGACATGAAACGGTTCCATTTACAAGTATGCAACAAACATTGTTTGAGACACAATAAAAGACATTTTAATGGTAATCATTATTGAATAAAGACATGTAACTGTGTTTTTATTTAATATATATATTTTTTAAAGAATGAGTTTCATAGGCTTTCTTCACATCGTTATCAGCAAAACAAAAATACATACATAATTGTAGGGGACCCACTGTGTTTGTTGTTCCTAAGCAGTTAACTATTGCACAATGTTTTAATTTATCAACAGTAAGCTAACATGTATGCTGATAGTGTCACAAATAATATGAATGGATTACAAAACACCACATTATTATATGCTATACCATATCCATATTAAATGAAATACAAATATCTGAAAAGGACAAAGTTTGTTTTTATTTTAACTTCACAGAGCAAAAGAGCTGCAGCACTCTACTGTTCAAACTATTGTTCAACAATTGGGTTCTGAATTTCATTCACTTTTGGCCACTCATCACTGTAGAGGTACTTCTAGGCACTAATTCGGCATATCTTTAACCATTCTATTTTTAGCATTTTTGGCATTTAATAGTTTATGATGGGCAACAGGCTGACAAAAAAATCACTGAGCTAACTGCTAATGTGGACTGCAGCATGCACAAAATATCATGTTTGTGTGCTTTCTATGGTGATATAAAAATGAAGTACCTGACTGCATCAGATTAGGTAATCACTATTTTTCACTGACATTTTTATAGATACATTTGTCAGATTTTGTTTCATCAGAGCAGCTCCACATTCTGTTGTGTACTTAAAATTAACAGAACATACTTATGCAAGACATAACACATTGCAGACACATTATTTTCAACTGTCGAAGCAGTTCAATAAACAATGATGCCATGCTGATGTGGCTTTGATCAATAACAATAATGGGAGGAAAAATATATAGAGCCCTCTACTAAGAATTTCTAACTGAAGATTTGTGGGCAGTTAAAAAAGCAAGTGGCAAGATGAATCATCACAAAGCTTCAAAATAATTTCTCAATGCACTAAAAGTGTGTACATTTCTACTTCTGGGATTCTCAGAAGATCCTTCAAAGCTTACTACGTCTTAAGATGCATTCATAGACAACTGTCTGTGTGTGTGTGTCCTCCGGTGTCTACTTAGAGAATGGCTCCATGAAAACTTGCGACCACAAGTGAGGCACGTATAGGGTTTTTCTCCCGTGTGTGTCCGCTGATGTTTTGTCAGTGACTTGTATCGTGTGAAGGTTGCTCCACATTCATTGCAAATGTATTTCTCTGATTTAATATGAACATTTTGTTCATGTTCTTTCATATTGCCCAGCTGCGAGAAGCCTTTACCACACACAGGGCATAGATGTGGTTTCTCTCCTGAGTGTGTCAAGCCATGAATATTCAAATCCTGACGAGAATAAAATCCTTTTCCGCAAATAAGGCATTTGTATGGTCTTTCCCCTGTGTGGCTCCTCATGTGTCTTTTAAGCCCTTCTGAGCGGGAGAAGCAGCTCTCACACAAGGTGCATCTGAAAGGTTTCTCTCCCGTGTGGGAGCGGAAGTGCCGACGAAGCTCTGAGGCCTTGAAAAAACACATCCCACAGTCTGCACAGCAGTGAGGCTTTTCTGGCTGCTCCTCATGAGTCTTTTCATGTGCTTTGCAGTGGCCTGACTCAGAGAATCCTTTTCCACACACAGAGCAGGTGAAAGGCTTCTCCCCAGTGTGCATGCGCTCGTGACGGACAAGTTTGTTAAGTTTATTGAACGTCTTCATGCAGAATGAACACTGATGAGGCACCTTCGGTTTCTTTGAGTGTGTGTGCTTATGCCTCTCTAACCTGGACGGCCTGTTGAATACTTTTCCACAGTCAAGACAGGGGTGCTTGTTAGTCCTGTTGTGGTAATTCTGATGTCGAATCAGCTTCTCTTGTTGTGTAAAACTCTTATCACAATGCTCACACTGATGAAGAGTTTTGGGCTTCCTCAGGTGTACAGGTTTATGCCTCTCTAGTTTCGATGGTCTGTCAAATACCTTGCCACAAGTGGGGCAAGAATAACACTTGTCTGATATGTTGCTCTCTGACTGTTTGGAGGTCTCAGGCTCAGTGGGAGTTGAGACCTCATTGGAATCAGATTCTGAGAGTACCTTCACAACAACTTCTCCAGGACCTGCAGAATAATGACATGAAAGAATATCTTCTGAATATGTTGCTGAACAAATTGACTGGAGTGGACTGAATTGTTATGTTGTATATTATTTGTATAAGTGTTTAAATGAAGAAAAAAAAAAGAGAATTAAAAGAAGCAACAACACTCACTTCCCTCTGGAGATTCTGTTTTAGACACAGTTGCAGTGTCTGGGCCCATGACTTTAGCCTAGTTACATACAACACAAAAAAAAGTCACAAACAGAGGATTTGGGGAAAATTATCAGTCAGTATTGAAGAGCAGTGATTCAGTTTTGGTCTTTTATGATATGTATCATACAGCCTGAGCAACACTAGAGACTGATACTAATATTGACATTTGGCAGTTAAAAAAAAAAAAAAAAATATATATATATATATATATATTAGCTGATAGCTTTTACATAAATATATAATATGTATCATTAGATATGTTTTTATTATTATTTTGTAACCAAGGTACATAATTTGACATGTTACTGTTAAAAAAAAACGACTCATCTATGCTCTCTGTTGGACTGTATGCAGTAATTATACTGTTTCTAAATTGCCTCAGATGTACCCTGGCATTTCTGTACCGCAATGTCTTGTTAGTTTATGGCAAATGCACCGATACTCATCGGCATTTGTCATGATCTGCAAACACAACTATTCATCTATACAGTAGCCCGGCCGAGGCCCATCATGCAGCACCGAGCAGGCAAAAGATACAATCACGTAATCAAAGTCAAAGAAGTTACGTGTTTAATACAAGTTCAAAATGAACCCTTTAGAAACATGTTTTGCAAGGCTGCGTTTATGTGAGAAGTGATTTCTTTTGACTTGTGTATTTGACAATGAGGACACCTCAAACGAGTATATGAAACAAAGCAACTCTTCTCTTGTGCTATTAGCCATCCTTGTGTGAAGTTTTACGTTTCATTGAATTGTTTCTTAGTAAAAGCATACCATTTTAATGATGTGAGCAAGAAATTAGCCAGTGATTAAACCAGGTATGCGGGTATGTATCTGCAACTAAAAGGCACATGCTGGGGCTAGTTGCAGATATTTAGCTACAACTACGATGAAATAAATTATGATATCGTCTTTTAAAAGAGAAACACCGACAGTACTGTAACTAACGACTAACTATTTCATCTATGAACTGGCTTTACAAGCAAAGTAAATGAGATTTGAGAAACAGATGTGTAAAAAAAAGCTAACATTGGCGTTTAGGTAACGTTAGCTAACTTAGCTAAGCTAACGTTATAGCTAACGTTGTCTCGTTATCTTACTAAGCCGTATTAAATTCTACAAGGCATATATGATTGAGTCCCACCTCTCTAACAGTAGTAGTCCTTAAAAGCGAAGACTGTCAATTTTCCCACAACTTTTTTAAACTTAACGTAACGTAACTTCACATTCAAAGATAGCTAATTGCTCCAGAATGCTACACAAGCTGCTCCTGTGATAGCTAATACCTGTACCCTTGCGTGACACGTTCAAATGCTCCACGGAAGTTCCGTAAGTAAAAGCTGTAAACACAAGGTTTACGATTGCCTTTTGATTGTACTGCTGTTTCAGCACACGGCTGTTCTGTGCCGTGGCTTTTAAATTCTGACAAGAGATTAGGCATTGTGTACCACATAATTCTTTAATTTAAGAGTGTCGAGCAAGTAAAACTCACATAGTACACTTCCAAACCATATATTGACTTACAATGTCGATCTTATTGTGTATCGGATTTTGATGAACTGTAAAATAACTATCGCATGTTTAGAGGTTAGCATATACATCCTCGAAAGGTGCTATTTCCTCCAAATGATTATGTCTACATTGCAGAACACCAGTAATCAATACAGTTAACAGGTTCAGCTTGTTCTTCTCTGGTAGCTTCAAGAAAAACTGGTTCAGGGATTTCCAGGGAGAGATTTGTGAGAGAGGTTCCCTATGATAACTATAATTAATTGGGCTGGTAAACACACTGTATATGACTCAATGCTGTACAAATAAATGTAACTTCACAATATGTGCATAAATGTACATTTCACAAAATAAATATTAACAATAATACATATTCATAAAAAAACAATTCTAACAAAACAGCATCTAGAAAAAACTGGTTCACGGTTTACTAAACAATGCAAAGTTGCTGTTGTGACATTATTTTACAGAGAGGGAAGACAGTGAGAGACAGAGATAGAGTTCTGGATGCCCCAGACTTCCAGGGACTGGATCTTGAAATGTCCCTTGCAGAGGGGGGCACTCTTGAATGTATCACAAGGTTCTGAGTATCCTTCCTCAAGGTCTTCTCGTAGACAGAGAGCGTGGCCCCCATCACCACCTAAGAGAAAACACATACAACACATCAGCAGTGCATGTATACTGGTAAAAATCCCGCTGTCAAATGAAGTCACTGTCTAAGGCCCATCTCCTTTACTCTTTAAATAATATATTGATCTCACATACCGATAATGAGCTGGCTGTCACTGGCTGCTATGAGGATAGAGGCTTCTTGTTCCTTGGGTCTCTTTGGTACTTTGGCAGTCATGAGTTCTTGTGATGGGGCAGCAAAGGAGATCATCAGGTAGCTGGGATCCTGGCGAGTACCAGCAGGACAGGTGAGAATTTTGGTATCTGAGGTACACTTGGAGGCTTGAACCTGCTGAGAGGAAGCCCTTCTGGTCATAATGCTGACCATGGCCTGCTGGTAGCGCTCCATGTTAGGGCGAAGCTGAAAGGGTAACCATGTGACATGCATTATAGTTTAAGGGGGAATAACAGTGAATGGCAATGAAGACACACCGAATAAAATTAAAATGCAATATGACTTACAGTAAAAACAAAGCATTCCCCAGTTCCAAAATATTTAAGTCCCTCAGAGTCATGCTTTCTTCTTTCTATCATATCAGTTGACAGAAAGGCACCAAAGACCTAAGAAATTAGAATATTTCAGTACCTTCCAAAATGTATTATATAAGCTAGGTATCATCATTATTAGCATTAGGACACCATAGGTTCAAATCTAACATTAAAAAGACAAATACACAAATTATCAGCTGTATCCTCATATTAATTATGTTATCTAATTTTACCTCCTCATCCTCAGTTTTGATCATCAGGATTGTTGGGTGGTGTCCCTCCACAAGTGAGTAAAATCTATAGTATATGAGAGACATTGTCCCATAAAGTAAAGTGTCTCTAAAACAAGCTCATAAACAAATATTCTGTTGACACAATTTATCTGGACTGTATATTATTTGAGAGCATGGTGCTAAACACTCATTTAGGAATTATTTGTTTCAACTTGGTTTATTTTGCTGTATAAACATTTGCCACCACTGAACGTAAAGCAAACATGTTGATACTGGAAACACACTACGTCTTTCTGTTAAGTAACTATACCTGATTTTCATCTTATTACTGTTGTCACATGGTGTTGAGCAGTTTTGACACATGATGACCTGTCCTGATTTTATAATGCATGTATTAAAAGACAAAATTCAAAGAAATAAAGGGTTTTAGGATATGAAAGAGACATTTCATATCATAATTCGTAACTGAAAAATAACATGAGCTTTTAGTGTTACAGATGTTTTCTTGTGATATTAAAGTACTGAACAAGGGTTCCTTACGAGGCAAGACTTTTTCTGTGTTCTTCTGTACTAAACAGTCTAAAGGGGCTGAAAAGGGCAAAGCGCTCAGGTATCCAGGCCCAGACGACTCTCATCTCAGTCCCTGTCACAACACTGGAGCTGAAGTTGTTGAAGTCCACTGTCTCTACAGATTGCCTGGAACATGGACGATTAGAATGGTATGTAAAAACAGAATTCAAATAAGAGCAATATGAAGATTTAAAACTACATGTGGCTGTTGTGTTTCCACAAATCTTCGTAAAAAGGTTTTATGCATTAAAGATCAGCTATCCTTTATACTGTTTCATCAGTTTCCTTCACAAATACACCTCTCATTGCCTGTTCTGTATTCATTTATGAGTTGACCTACCTCTTCTGGTGGTTGCTGACACCTTTTTGCATGAGGGATTCTTTATTGGCATTGAACAATAGGTTGAGCTCTCTCCTTGTGGCCATTGGAATCATGAAGGCCCTCTCCAGAAGCTTGTCAGTTGTGCGGTGTCGATCAACATTCTGTACAAACCTTTTCATATCTGTTCTGAAGTCCTCCACATCTGCCACTCGAGATGACACAGATATTTTGTATAGGCTTAGCAAAGCCAGTGCCACCCTACAAGAATAATTGTGAAATACCTGTATTATTTCTCATTTTGTGCAGAAGAAGTATTCGTTATGTCATGGTTATGCCACATTATCAGATTTAATAATTTGTATTTAACATGAAGATGTAACAACAGACCTGTAGAGGACCTTGTAACCCTCCACTAGGTAGACATCCAGCACTCTGATGGCATATGCGAATGGAAGATCAGCAAAGAGCCACATTGTCCAGTCTGAGTAAAACTCAAAGAGGTTTTGGTGAGAGCTTGCTATCAATTTACGGATGTCTCTGCAACACCTGTTAGCAAGGTCTCCAAAGGTCATACAGGAAGCGTGGTAGGTGAGGAAGGTCTGGTCAATGTAGCGCTTGTTTGGGTCATTGTAGCAGATAAGCTGTGATACAGTGTGGAAACAGTCAGCTTCATCTTGGCTGAAATGGAGGATGAGGGAAACCAAGGCCGGCAGAATGGGGCAACAGTTGATGTCTGGGAAGCGTTTGCCAAGGCAAAGGAGGATCTTTTTAGCAGAGTTCAGACCAGCTTTGTTGAGACAGTATCTGGATAAGAACAGAGCAAGCAAAGCTCATTTCATCCACTGCAGCTTGGATACACAGTAATAAAAAAGCTCCACTTGGTGAGAGATATACATGTCAGGCCATTGTCACGGATTGTGAATAAAACAGAAGAAGAGAATCCTATGGGAAATCTCACCACTTGAGTGATTTATAGAATCCACTTATATCATGAAATTCAACTTGAATTGAATTGGATTCAGTCCTGACCAAATTCATACTAGTAATCCCTGCATATTATTCTTTGTGAGAAGAAGGCAAGAGATTTTATTTGCACATGTGGGGCAAATGTCACAAATATTTTTAAGGTGCTGTACTATGTACAGTGCGTTTCATATACATGTAGCATGCACGAACATGCATGTGATACATGAACCAATATTACATATATCCCATGAAAGTACCTGGGTATTTCCCCTGCCTCCATGTACTCTGGTACTGGGTGGGTGCTGGTTTTCTGTTCTCCAAAGAGCTTCTTGGCCAGTTCATTGTAGACATCTCTATCTGGAGTGACAGAGCTACTGTAGATATAACAGCATCAATTGGCATCAGTCTATACTCAGATCATTTGGCGAAGTGAGTTTATACTGTAAATTAAAATGTACTTGATTTTGCAAAGGTCATAACCTTGAATTGATGTTGTGGATGATGTGATAGTAAGCTTTGGCCCTCAGTGTATGAGGAGTGGCCCAGAATCCTTCTCGGCCCATAGTTTTCAGCTGCTGGTGCTCACTCTTCAGGATCTGCTGGTGTCTTGCAGCAGCTTCAGGATGAATCTTCTCCCAGTCCACAAACTGTCCATACTTCATTCCAGAGCTGGAGCTAATCTCCCAGTTGTCCAACTCAGAAATGGTGATCATAGACACTGACTTGAGATTGCCTTTATTTCCTGAGCAAAATATTCATATGTTGCATTTTTTTATTTTCCTGGACATTGTATAAAGACTCAAACTTTCAAAAATTGTTCTCAGTTTGGGTCTAGAATCTACATGCTATTACAAAACATTATTTCAATACCTTTAGGTTCTCTGGAGATGAAGGGCTTGTTTGGTTTAGACTTTGACTTCTTTGAGGTTATTAGAACACCAGCTCCATCCCCTTCTCTCTTCTCTGTTTTGGTCACTTGATTCTGTTGTAGAGAGTTTGTTCTCTGTCTCAGAGGACTTGAACTGCTGAAGCTCCCCACATCATAGTCAGAGTAAAGCGCTGATGTCTCATAACTGTAAAAGGTCCTAGGAAGCATTTGATTTAGCATTAATTATGTATTCAGTAATGCTATACATCTGTTTAGTGTGTTAGTCTGCATAAATGTACACTAGTCACTAACATAATCTGACAAAAAAAGAGCACAGGTCTTTAAGGTAAATGTGACATTTTACCTGGAGCGAGGTCTTAGACGGATTTCCTCTGTCTGTGTCTGCACACCATAGTTCTTATTGTCCTCTGGGCTGTAATAGGAATGAGACATTTGCCTGCTTCTGCCTCCTGCCATAGAGTCCAAATCTTGATCAGAGGATGTGTGCACTGAGATTGAATTCATATTTCCACAATGGGAGTACTCCAGAATTCTTGAAACATGAATCATCTCAAGTTTTATTCTTCAAAAGACGTGCAGGTTGGAAGGAAATTTGTCTCCTGTTACTAGCTGCATGATCTGAAAATGCGGGCTTATATAAGCCTGTGGGCTGTGGCTCTGTGAGTCAAGCATGGTTTGTTTGTGGTGATGTCAGTCACCGAAAATGAAAAGTCCAACTAATTTTCTTTATTTAACTCTGGGAACATACAGTGCCATTCTGGGAAAGGATCAGCCTCTGTTCAGTATAATTAGAACCAAAATACAAGAAATAAAACTCCCAGATCAAATGACAAACACACATTTTAAAACCACAATTTGAACAAGTGTCCTTCAAATAACCCCATTCATTGCAATATTAATAACTGTTATTTAAACGTATTATACACATCAACTCTTCACATTGCTACTGCGATTAAGAAACTGCTCCAATTTAAAAAATGTATCATTTATTTATTTATTTTTACAGAAAATCCCCAAAATCAAAACATTCATTGTTCAAAATCAGGTCATCAGAAGGAGGAGGGTATGCTGATCTTTCTCTGAAATTGCTTCATTTGTGTCATCGGAATTTTAAATGAGTTTGTTCCAAGAAATTATTCCAAATATTATTATTCTACACAACAGGTATTTGTTTTGATCCAAACATAACCACTGTTTGGTAATGCAACATAAAACCTCAATTACCTACATGCGGGCTCCACATGTAGGTAATTCTGTTAAAAAACAACTCTGAGATCAGTTGGTGAAGAAGGCATGCTGTCATTCCCCCATACCAGTCTCCGTGAAGACTAGGACAATCTGAGTTTTTCCTGTGAGTATAATGTAAGAAATGAAATGAATTAAAACACACACACGCCCATCAGTGACCACTTTATTAGGTACACCTGTACAATGTAAAGCAATCCAACACAGCAGGTTATAATTTTGCAGTTTTTGTTGAAACTGTCAGATATGTCATAATTCTACTATATGTTTATAATTGAGGTCATAGAGGGTGGTGGATAATGGTACATATTGCGTGGAATGTGAAAAGTATTCTTAATTTTTGTGTCTTTTTGTGTCATGCTGCTCAGAGGCTTTTAAAACAAACCTTTTAAGAAGTTCATAGTGTTTTCTATGCGCAAAAGGAAAAGCCAAACACATTTTAGAAAATAGTACAAGAAAAAATCCACAATATTTTTTAAATCTATTTTTATCAATAAAAGCCCCTTTATGACAGGAAAAACGCGAATCTGGAGTAAAGTGTTCCTCGCAGTGCGCCGTTGTGACGTCACACCCAAACAAGAAGCTGTTTGCTGGTGATTACTGTCGGATGGTACAAACGAAGTGGATTTTGCCTTTATAGCTAAATGTTATCATAATGTCTCAGGATCCCTGGTAAGTAATGCGGTTGAAGGCTACAATAAATTGTCTCAACTACTATAAATGCCACCATAGCTACTGTTTGTGTATCCAGCTAGCTAATGTGGTAGCTAGCTCTTCTCTATAATGTTAGCCAACACAACAACTTACATGTGACCTGCTTACAAAGTCTTCACTTTATGTATTAGTTTGGCGGTCATAAACAACGAGAAATAAAATAGGTGTTTCATCCATCTGCTGTTCAAATAAGAACTCTAAACATGACAGAGTCGAAAAAAATGATCAGAGTCGAAAGAGGAAACAGGCAAACGTAGGAGCAGTCATGTGATGAATGTTTGTGCTCAGTCTGACTAGATCAACACAATCGTCCTGCGATATGAATGCTGTATTAAATGCTATTATGAAGCAGCTCAAGCTTTTTAAGTTGTCGGGTATATTCCTTAAGCTTAATTGTATATTTGCTTACCGAAACGTAACAAACTTACTTATCAAACCTGTATTTAATATTTTCTGTGAGCTTGAATGCAATTATATTCACATTGAATTCATTATGGACTAGACAGCGACACTAATGTTTTTTCCCCTATAATTTATCTGTGCTGTCTGTCATGAGGCAGTAATGATGGCTCCATTTACGTGGCATCTCTTTTACAGGTTACAGAATTACGATGCTACTTTCCGCCTGTCACAAGAAATAGCAGAGAACATCCATGAACGGAACAGGCAACAGAGAACGGGGGGAAACCCTGCAAAGGTAAATTGTTACATGCACAAATAGAGAGGTATTAATCACAAACACGTCCTTTTATATGTTTCTCTGTAGTTCTTCTCTTTTCAGCCGGTGTGAATTTCTTCTGTCCTTTCAGATCAACATGACACTACGGGCATCACTTCAGAAGCTGAAACAGAATATTGCCCAGCTCAAAGAGGATTTATTGCGAGCTTCATCATCTCGGCGTGTGTATCCTTTCTTCTGACACTGTGTTCCAAGCAGAGCAAGTCATGAGACTGAGATTACATTTGCAACTGAAGGGTTTAATTTGCTTGCATTAGCAGTTGTGTTCCTATAGAGGGCATTAGAGTGTTTGAAAAGGTCTTCCATAACTGCTGTAGTGTTTCTTATTAGAAAGGTTGTTTATCTTCATTGGTTAAGTCTAAGCTCATCCAACAAGAAGTGTCAGTCTCAGCATCGTAATTTTTCATCTGTTATTGAATGTAGTTAAAGTAATCTTAACATTTTACATAACCTTAATGAGACCACATCAGAATGCAGTCAGAAGCTGACAGGAGGCAGAACCTCATTGATGACCTGTTAACCAGAGAGAAGCAGCTCAATGCCACCTTCAAGGGAGACACCACAGAGCCAGAACCTTCCAGGCAAGTTATTTTATTCTAAATAAGAGGAAGGCACATTTTACACATTTTATACTGTCATGAGTGGGATCACAATACCAGTTCACTTGTCTCCTTGCTTGCACCTATTGTAGCTAGTAGCAATTCAGTGACCAGCAGAGATTGGTCAACTTAGACCATTAAGCTTCATCATATGAATGAGTCATTACTGCAAAACTGCAAAGCTCTTGTCTGAAACAATCCACATGTGAAGCACTTTCTTTAGAAAAAGAAAGTCTAGGGACAAATAGCTTGCTACTTAAGTAATTCAAGAAAATGTCTCCATTTCTCTATCTGTCACTATTGGTCAGTGTCAGAAGGGTCACACCAAGCATCATCTCACAATTCCTTGGGAGGCATTCTGCTCAGATCGTGCAACCTTTCGTTTTGTGATATTCCTCTCAATTTTTTTAATAATATGTAGCAGTGGTCGCCCAATTAAAAATAATGAATCCTCAGTCTCTTGTCTGTATCCTTGAGCGCAGAGGTCATAGGCTCTGTTCTCTGCTTTGATGATATGTCACCAATCACTAACTTTCTGTGAAAGTCTTTATACATCTGGTATGACCGATGTGCTATGACCTTTTTCTGTGCTGTAGCTTGGAAGGAAGTCTCTCTGTCTGCCATTTTGACTGGGTGCTAATAGGAGCTAATTCTTTTTCATTAAGGGATTTGCTCGCTTTGCACTGTTGATCACACATTTGGCACCTTCTGAATGGACACGCACACACAAATTCATTCATATGAATGTGCGACTGTGTATGTGTGTCTTGACGAATGGGGTGGAAAGAACAAGTTTACAGTTTATAACTCTCGACTGAGCATTTATTCTAGTAACTGTGGAGGTAATCAAAGAGCTGGATGCCACAGCTGATATCCACTTCATCATCTGAAGCTTTGTCAGTGTGACAGCTCTGAAAAACCTCTGGCAGCAAGCAGTCATTATTTTGTGTAAGATTCGACCTAGTGCCAACCAGGTGATATTTGTTTGGACAGAAAGAGGCAACGGTGTCATGTTGTTAACTTCCTCCAGCTGCTCATGTGTTTTATAAATCAGTGTTTTTTAATTTGAACCTTCATGTTGTTACATTTTAAAGATTCAGCTGTGCACAGGACAGTATGTCTACTTTGTGGCCATGGATATTTTTGATAAATAGCTGACACGACAGTAGAATGAAACAAAGTGTCACTGCTTCATCACAGTGCACTTTGGTCCACATCTTGATATGAGACTGCCTTTTTTTGATACCTTTCACAAGTTTTGGTTTTGGATTTGATCTACTTAGCATTGCTTTGCACAGGCTTTCATCTTTTTACAGACCACACACCCAATTACATAAAAGGGTCTGTAAAACATCTCAGATGAAATTTGCTAATACATTAGCTTGGCAAACTTTAATCATAAGGTCATATGGTTTTTAGTTTGCTCTGTAAAACCTTAATTTAATAGTGATATCTGGTGGGTTATCTGGATTTGTGGGTAGAACCCATTCCTTCTGTGTGGTCTCTGAGGACAGAATGTGCGAGGGGGTGGATTGGCCTTGCTTGGATAATCTAAGCCACTCTTTTTTGTGATAAATTTAGTTAGAGTGAAGGGGATTCCGGATGCAGAGGGAACTTTAAAATATCCCTGAAAAAATACATTTCAGACTAAGCAAAAGTACATGGCGCCTAGATTTGAAGGCTCCTTTCACCCTGTTGCCCCATGGACCACCTTTCCTAACCTTTCCTTTGTATTTGATTGCCCTGGAAATAGTTGTAATTAGTTAAATCTCGCCTGTCCAAGTCACTCGGTCAGGACTTGGGTGCTCAGGCCTGGATGGCGGCAGTCTAGTGCTTTGTGGCTGCCAAAAGATGTGCCTGACTGATTTTGGCGCTCCCACTGGCTAATTGGATCTTCACACACTGGGCACTTGCATGGAGGAAGTAGAGGGCTGGCACACAGTCTCAATCAAACATGTCAAAGAGATTAGACTGAATGCCTTGTCTCACCTACTCCTCTGATGGTATCAGCCTCAGCCACCCAGCCTTGTTAATGATCTCACAGTGCTTTACTGGGCCCTTTAAAACCAGTTTAAAGTAGTTGTCAGACTATGAGATACTTGAGTTAGGTTGAGAAAAAATAGTTTTATGCACTGCTTGTGTCAAAAAAAAAAAGATTAGCCAAAATGACTTTCAATTTGAAAAGCCTGTGTTTAAATATACAAATGATTGAATTATGCTAACTGGATTGGACTGGGTCAAAATTATGGCACTTATCATATAGTATAATAGTATTAATATGTCCTCAGTCACTGACATGCTTACATGTGGCTCAAGTCACTTTTCTGGGATGACTTGCTCTTGGCAGACATGGTCAAATCCAGCCTCACACAGAGACCCTGAACCTGTCACAGCAAGAAGGCCCAGGAGGGTAGTTAATAGCTTTAAGCTATTAACACAAGAATAGCTTTTAAACCACACAGCAGTGTTCAGCACAGTACAGAGCACAGTACTGGTCTGTCACTTTGTCAGAGAAAAAACCTCCCTGCAGTCCTGTGACAGATTAACATGCACTGTTTACACACTCAGCTCCTTAAGCTGGTGTTTCTCAATCATTCAAAAAACTTAAGACAGAGTGAGTGAGTTAATACATACTTTTTTCTGGGATCTAAAGGGTTTTGTTGTCATAAAATGAGTAAAGTTAAAAAATGCGACATGCCCTGTATACATGTGTTTGTTGTAGGAGTTGCACAGATGTGTATTGTACTTCTGTTTCCAACTAGGCATATTGCCTGTGTTTGCTTATATAGCTTAAGCTCAGTGATGCATAAGGAGTGCTTTAGACTTATGGGTTGAAATAAGCATTGATGGATGGCAAATGGCGCTTTTGAAATTTACTTTCAGTTGAACTTTACTGTTGGCTGATTTTTCTTTGATACTTTGATACTAAGAGAGGTTGTTCTGCTTTTGGGTAGAAATATTTCATGGTCTCTATAACACTTTTTTGATTTTTTATGATGATGATGTTTCACAGGTCGAAGTTGATGGCTGGAGGGGCAGGAGCGAGTGGGGGCATGTCAGCCAACCCCTGGCTGGTCAACGAATCGGAGGAGACTAGAGGGCTGACTTTTGGAGAGATCAAACAGCAGCAGCAACGAATCATTGAAGGTATTGACAAGTGATTGTATAACAGCCAAGACTGATAAGATTTTCAGACATACTGCTTGTATTTTTGAGATGATAAATCAAGCAGGCAGCTTTGTTTGTTGGAATGGAAATAGATGCCATCCATTGCATTTACAATATCAGACATCACTGGGATAATATTTGTGAAACAATACTCACTCATACTCATCACTACACTCTTGTTTTTTTTTATAGTGCACACAAGGAGACCTTTTGAGTATAACACAGTAACATAAAAGCAGTTTTGTTGGTGGACTGAACATTAAACATTTAATGGATAACTGTATTCTACACTTAATGTGATTTCTGTTGTAGTAGTGTTGACCATACTGATCTATTCTAAAGTATTAAAGTTGATTCTTAAAATTCACTCCAAGACATATAGAGTCCAGGCTTGCTTTTTCCCATTTCCTGGCTCTGACATGGCTTGAACACCCAGACATTAGTTCACCTGACTCCACGTTACACTTCATTGCTATGTCTCCATTACAGCTCTGGTTATTGTCAATTTCGGATCAGAGATTCCTGTTAAGACAGTGAAACCAAACCACATGGAAGTTTCTTGTCCCCTGTGGGATTTCTGGTGGAGTTGGGTAATGAATGAATAAATGCCCTAACTTGTGGTCATAAAAAATTCTTGTGGTACAAAGTGTGTCAAACTTGGAAAACTACAGAGCTTCTCTTCTCTCCTCTCCTCTCCTCTTTTTGCCTTGGCAAGCTGCAGTGATAATAACAGGAATGAGGCTCAGTGGGGTAAAGTACTAAATGACTCACATGCAGGACTGTTAGTTGAGCTGGACCCCAACAGTCTGTCATTCCTATTTTGCAAGTACTTGCCCCATTATATCACCAGCACAGTATACTGTAATTGCTCTATTCTTATATATAAACAGACTGCAGAATTACTTTGTTTGTCATACCCCCTGCTAAATTAATAGTAGATCATTGACCATATAACTTTGTTGACAGACAGATATTTTTTTCTGCAAGAGGAGGGTTTTTTTTGGTTTTGTTTCATTATCTTGGCTCTCTCTTTCTCTGCTTCCTTTTATAATATTTATCATTTCTTACCTCTTTTTTCACAGCCCAGGATGCAGGCTTGGATGCGCTGTCAGCCGTCATCAGCCGGCAGAAGATAATGGGCCAGGACATTGGCAATGAGCTGGATGAACATAATGGTAAAGTTTAATGTGTGCATGTGTCTGTCCATATTTGTCCAACAAATTCCATGCACATTACACACTGCAGTGTGAAACAGACTTGTTCTGCAATAGAATGACATGCCTCATGTAAGTTGCCGGACAGTGATACTCCTTCACACCTCAACACTGACATAGGTGTAGTTAGTATCCACACATGCACACATGCTCCCAAACTGCCACTGTCAGAGTAAGATCACATTTATATTACTACCAAGTGTACCTACTTAAACTGTAAGAGTTTTGTTTTCTGGAATCAGATCTGCTCAAGGCTAATGGTGTTTTTGAGTTATTTCTGGCAAATACTTGTTATCAATCCATAAATAGCTTCCATCACAGCTAAAATGCACTGTACAGAATGGAGTGCATCACTTCAGGTGGTTTTTCTGCTCAGACTCCTGGTACTTGAGACGTAAGACTTTGGGACGATCATCTGTCAACCACTGAACAATTAGATCCTTTAATGCATCGCTCCCAGAAGACTTCAATATACTTCAATAGGCCAAGGCTTGAGAGTGTTACCTTACAGAGAGGACGTGTACGGGGTGTTTTTTTTTTGTTTATTTGTCTGTCAGCTTTTCTTCTGGCAAGTAGGGAAAAAACTTTTACCACCACAGAGGACTACAGTGTCTTGGGCATTATTAATTAGTGGGCAGTTAAATTTGATATTCTGAGTTGAACAGTCAGGAAGAAACAAGATGATGAAGCTTCAACAGAGGGACTGTTAGACTTTATCAAACTAATTGGCAGTCTCTAAAACCAAGTCAATATGTATGAACTGGAATATTTTTTTGGTGAATTGTCTATTTGACTAATCTGGATTTGTCTCATACACTATACACTACAGACTTATTGTCCGTTTCTGCCCTGATGGCGAGCTTTCAGTTGGGAAAAGAAGGCGTTGTACTTTCCTGTAATATCCTGTCTGAGCATTTGTACCCAAACAAGTCCAAATGTTGTATAACTGAGTGATCTCGGCTTGGAAACAAATGACCTTCCCTTCTGCCGAGACGGAATGGCAGATGTTTGGCTGGTTTTGGTTGACACCAATGAGACAAGGGAAATGAAAGAAAGGAAAGATGATTGTTTTATCCTGCTCTCCTGTTACCATATTGAACTAGAGACGGATCGTTGCTCTAATGCTTCGGCTGGCATGTTTTTTCAGCTTGATGTCAGCGTTTCCAATAATATGAACCTGAATGGGTGATGGGAGAGCCATAACTGAGAATTATACCAGTTTCACTTCAAGTAAGTGAGAAGGCAAATTATTTTTTGCTGTGGAAACAATTGCTTGTCACGTCTCCTGTTTTTTGACTTAACATGACTTGAATATAAATTTGATGGGAACTCAACTTTTCATTTCTGTTATGGACAAATCTTCACCACCTGTGGGTAATGTAATTGGCTTCATGTGTCTAAACTGAAACCGCACAAATTTGTAGAAGCTCTCACTCATTTAATTCTTTTCCCCAAGCACACGTTTGTATAGTATAAGCATAATGTATAATGTCATAATAATATATACACATATAAACTGTCTGTTGTCTCTTATTGAATAAAATCACTGTGCATGTATTGTAACCAGCACCTGGGGTCTTGCAGACAGGTGAAGTAGTTTAGAAATCAAATATTTTCATGGACCACTCCAAGTTCTTCACAGACTCCCCTGGATGTCTCTTGTCACAATGTACAGCCAAGCTTCAGATTCATAATACCTGCTGACACACACTAGTTATTCACCTACCAGAGTTCAGAGTGTTTCTTTCATTTGTGGGTCTTTTTCTGTCCTTTTATCTCTCATTGCATTCCCTATTCTCATGCCCCCTATTTTTCGCTACTGTCTTCCTTATTGTTACTCTTACTCTTACTCTTGAATCCTTTCATTCAAACATACCTGAGATATGCCGATCGCAGATATTGATTCTTGACTATATGGTGATTTTCAAATCGCCAAATAAAAAAAAAAGGCAAATTAAATGTTTTCTCCTGTTTCTATTAGACATATGTTCATGAAGACAGTGTTTTCCGTTCAATCTCTTCAGAGTATGCCATCCTAAAGTACCAGACTTCAAGGTTCAGTGAATTATGTTGCACACAAAAATAAAAATGACTGGAATGCTTTTCTTTTTAGATTTGTACTTAAATTACTTGGATTATTGCTTGAGACAAACTTTGTAGGTGCTGTATTTCTTACTTGTATTAAATGTCAAAATCGACAATATAAAAAGTAAGAGGATAGTTTAATGTTTTTGCGGAGGCAGAGAAAAATGGATTTAAGTTAAGAAGCAGAAAAACAAACAAGGCTCTTTGTTGATCTTGACAGTCGGCGCGTAGCCTTGGCGTCTGACTGTCTTTCCATCATGTAGGGTTCCTCTGCCCCCTGATCACTGTGCTGTAACAGTGTTTTCCTATAAATAGATTAAGCTCTTTGTAGTTTGGCTGCTCAAGTGTAACTCATGACCCAAGTGCAGTGGAGGTTGCAGTCATTTCCTTTTAGAGAAAGAGTTCCGGCTGAGGTCAGCAAGGAAGATTACCCTTTTTCAGAGATTTCGAGATGAACCCAAAACCCTAAGCTATTCCCCGCTCTTTTTTAACGGCATCAAAATGGACAGAAACGAGTGAGCAGACCACTTACCTTAATTTCATTGTCCATTTTATGGCACATACCATTAATCTGTTGCGTATTGAAGGTTTTCTAAACTTAACAAAAACAGAAAATTAGTTAAACACTGATGTCATCAGGTTTTTCATATTTCTCACATGATACCAAAGATTTATATATTTTAATTTCTATATTAAATGTTTGATGTTAAATGATATGGTGGTTAGCACTGTCACCTTGTAGCTAGAAGGACCTGGGTTTGAATCAATACCTTTCTGTGGGGAGTTTGCATGTGTACCTGTGTGGGTTTCCTCCAAGTACTCTAGTTTCCTCCCACAGTACAAAATCCACAGTCCAAGACATGCATTTATGTTAACTTATGATTGGTGTGAATATCCACCTGTCCCTGTCCGTCAGTGCTGTAATAGATTGGCGACCTGTCTGTCTACATGTCACTACATTTCTCTCACAACATGGATACATGAAAAGTGGACCTCTTTTTTGCATGACACAATAGTAGTTAGTCCAGGTTGACTTTTGTATTCAGTAGTTATATAGAGTATTTTCTTCAGTTGAGCGTAATACCTCTATTTTGATGCCTGATAATTCTTTAAGAAAAGCGTGTGTTACATTCCTCTCTGTTAATAACCAGCCTCTAAAAATCTGAATTGACTTTGTTTCTATAATGGACTTTATTTCTGGCTAATAATTGGATCACTGATTTTATTTTACATCAACAGGGCCCAAGTTGCGCAACCATAATGATTTCCAAATAAACAGCAGAGTGAGACGAAAGAGGCACGTACTGCTGCAGCAAAGTGACATCAGCTGTTGCCCCCAGAGAGCACGGCTCTCTGCTTGCTTCTGACTTTAGAAACAGTTCGGTGAGCATATAAACCATTCTAATGATAGCACTTGACAGAAAGTCAGTGTGGTTATAGCTGTAGATTGACTTATTGTTTGTTTGATTCACTCTGTTTGAAAAAGAGTAAGTTTGAAAAGTATGTGTTTTCCAGATGGCATGGCAACTCAGAGAGTCATGAAGTGATGCTCAAAAGAGTTTTGTCATCTGAGGAATGTCACATTTGCCACGAAAGAGAACATCATCTTGTGTGACCACCATATTGGCTGAGTGGTGTTTGACTTAAATTAGGGATAATGTTAGACACACTTTAGCCTTTAATATGCTTTAGCCTAAATAAAATGGCAACTTAAAACTGTTCTTGAAATGCGAATAACTGTTTTTTTTACTATAATCCTTTAGTTTAGATATGCAGTATATGCCAAATCTTGTAATTTACATTATGTACATTATTGTGACAAGTAGTGCTGTGACTAAGAATTATTTGCACTTTTCATATATTTTTTGTTCTCTTCTTTTAAGTTATTACACTGAGGACGTGTCTAAATTGTGCAGTGTTTTTAAACTCCACCACCTTTCATCCCATTCTGCAGAATCTCAGTGTGTGTGGCTTACATTCATATCATTTTTTAAAATTTCCCTAGATAATCTTCAAAGCCAGAGCCCATATTTGGCTATTTCTTCTAAACTAATCACTGAAGATTATAATCTCGTAAAATCTCAATGGACACTGACAGCTTTGGCTTTGTGAGTAAATGACAAAAGATCACTGTGCGAATATACAGCACCTCTCACAAATTCCTGTGCTACACATCCTCACCCGAGTACAATCAATCATGAGTCCTTGTGCCCTTATTTCTCGATCCATCTGTCTTGGCATCCATCTACGTCTTAAGGTCTGTTGGTGTCACACTGATAGAGCTGTGAGGAAGAGGGGGCTAACAACGACTTAAGGGTCTTGGGTCACATCAACCACCCCCCAAGTGATGAATAATCCAGTTTATGCGCAGTAAGGATTTAACATTTTTGGACGCAAAAGAAAAAAACAACTGAAGGTATTTCATCAATCATGTCGTCTTTTATTTACCTCAGTGGATTGAGGCTCCTCTTCTCACTCAGAATGCATGTGTTTGGTTTTCTTTGCTTTCTTAGAATGAAACCTTGTCTACCTTTTGTTGGTGTTTTTGATGCTCCTGGTATTAAGTGTCTTTTCTTTAGAGTTTCAGATGGAGCTCAGCTTTTTAAGAGGCTTTCAAAATGCTGAATCTCTTAATGATCATGTAATGGCATTATCGGTGGCTGACCTGAGCGTTAGAGTCTTTAGATGTCCTTTGTGGTGGATTGCATGACAAATCCATACCGAAACAGGTTGTGTGAATGCTTCCTTATGTGTTTTTCTGGCTCAGTGCTGTATCTGGCATCAATTATTAAGGTAATTCCATATGTTATAGGCATTAGTCTCCCTCCTAATAGAAGATATTCTATTAGGAAGAAGATATTCTATGTTTTGTATGTCCTATGCCTTGCTTATATAAAATATGTTTGTTTAGAAAACAATATTAATTTAAAAACTCAAAAGTAGATTATTAAAGAATTTAAAGAAAGATTAAAGAATTTTAACTATATATTTATGTTCCGGCTGAACTAACATGTACTATAGGTAGCTATAGCTACTTACAAAGTTGTTTTGTGTGTATTTGTGTATTCATTATTATCACAAAAATAGAAAAAGAAGAATAAAAAAAAATCTTCATGACATTTATTTAAAAAAATACCAACATGGCGTATGCTTTCGTCCTAGGAGGTTTTCTCCTTCGTGGTTTCTGCTCTACAAGCAGGATCGTGGCTTTGATTTATCACAATCCATCTGGAACAAATGTGTGCTTGTGACAGTTGTTAGCAGGAAAGGCCCCACATTAAAAAGCCAGTGGCAAAAATTCTCAAACTACAGGAAGAGAGAACTTATGTGTGGCCATGGTGGAGAGGAGTGATGCAGTACAATGAAACGCATATTAACAAGATGAGCTATTCCATGCTCCTGTGAGCTGTGCTTATAAAAACTGAAATTACAAAAGATATTTTCCACCAAATCAAAATGATCGTCTGATGCCAGTGTCAGTGATTTCTGCACTGTACTGCTGATGCCATCTTTTTATGTCGTGAAAACCAAAGCAGAGACAAAGACTAACAAAACTTTCAGCTGTCTGTCAAAACAAAACACATTTGCATGAGTGAAATGAAATGGTATTTGTAAATTGCCTTTATTTTTGCTAAGTAAATGAGAGAAAGCTAAGCTGTGTTGGAAACGTTCAGAGGCATAGAACTGCACTGGAATGCACTTCATGTTTTCGCCTTTGTGAAGAATGCGCTACAGTTTATCAGAATTTCATGGTGACTCATTTCTGGATGATTTTCTGTCCTGTGTAAGGGATATTATAGTAAATTAAGAAGTATCCACCTCATGGCTCTGTGGATCAAATGATCCTCAGTCTGCATGTTTGTGGCAGCTGGTGTTCTTTTAGTGTCAAATGCCTATAATTAGAAATTTGTCATTTAAGTCTGTTTGACTCAAGTATTGGTGATTTAACAGTGGCACCAACACACTCCTATACCAAACAATGTAAAATTCAGCCTTTCTGATAATTTTCTTCAGCAAATAGTTTTAACCGATGATAGAAATATGCAGGTTTGTTTTGTTGAATTTTGGTTGAAGGTTAAAGGCCTGAAGTAAACATAGCAAAGTTATGCTATACAGTGAGAATTCATTTCATGGTTTAAAGGTATTAACAAAGGTGAAAGATTTATCAGACCCCCTTTTAAACCCTGATATTGTCTGATGCTCTGACCTTCGCTCTTTTTGTCACATGCTGCATGATGAAGACATGCACCTAGAGAAGGCTGATGCAGGAGTGAGGTGTGGTCAGGCCTGCTCATCTCATCTTCAGACCCAGATCACATCCAGATGTCCACCGGCACGCCTGCGTAGAGACTGGGCGAGGTTGTTTCCCTTTCACTCCCTGCTTCATCCATCCTACACAACACAGATAGCCACTATGCCGACAGTCATAAGCACTTTCACAAACTATTAATTGTGCATAATCCCTGAAAAACACTAATAAGGATAGGGAAAAGTCTGGAGAGGTATGATTTCAGTTTTTTCCCCACTATGGTCTTTAAAGTAGAAGATGACACAACACTTGGAAACATTTTTAGGATTAGGTTCTGTGAAGGGTTTGGTCTTATTAACGTGTCTTTGAGTAATCCTTCTTTTTAATACTGTTTTTAGTGGACATTAATGGGGCCTTTAGCTAGCATTATGGGTTCTACTGTGATGTAGACTTTCTGGCCACAGAGTCTACAATGCTGTGCGCTAAACAATTTTTTACATTAATCTTATATCTGCTATATTAATCTATTAGCTGTCTGCACACCAGTTATTAGACCAGGCTATGATGCATGATTTCAGTCATAAACAGCACAGTTCAGTAACTTCTTTGATCATTTTACTTACTATCATGTCTGCATATTATTCTAGAATTGCTATTTAATTTTAAGATTTTGGAGGGTGTCTGTTCTCTTTCAATTGCACAAATAGGACATGCCATTGTGCTCAGACACTTTTAGTCATTTTCTCTTTCAGTAAAATCCTTCAGCGATGCAGAATAGGAATCCATCTTCATCTTATTGACTCTCTCATCATAATATTTGAATCTTACGCAGACAGTGAACACATGTAACCTGCACTGATACATAAATACAACTATCTGACATGTGCTCCATGTTCAGATTTTTTTGTAGCAGTACTTTAATTTAATTACTTAATTAATTACTTTGTAGTGTGATACAGTACAATATAATGGAATAAATATATATTACTTGAGTTTTTGTTCTACTGCTTCTCCACAAAAATGCCTGTACAGATATACTTGAAAGAACTTTGGTATTGGCCATATTTGGGTACATACATACAATCTGTGAAAGGATATCAATGAAGAATAGGAAGTATACTGTATACCATTGTATGGAGGGTACACTATGCACTGTTCAGTATTACCTCACTGAATTACATGCTCAATCAGAGGACGTTATGGTTTGACTGTGTGTTGCTTACACAGCCAAGTCACCTCTTAAGTCTTTTTTGAGAGCATTGTCTAGTGTGTGTGGTATGTCTACAATTTAACGGAAAGCTGATGTTGATACTGTGCTGTAATTTTTCCCTGGAGAGCTTTTGCGGCAAGATTGTCCAGGGGAAGCACATTAGGCGTATGTGTTGGTGGTATTGGTGGTTGGGAACTTCTGCAGTTTCAGCTGCCAATTCTTTTGGCTCTGGGCAAAGGATTCCCTGCCATTTAATGGTACCTTGGACTGACTCATGCTTGGCCTGGTAGGTTCCTTTTGGCTAGCACAAGTGACAGCGGGAACAAATCTCCCCCTCTGTTTATTTAATTGCTAACCGCTCCGGTTTGGAGACTGCTTTCAAAGGGCCGACGAGCGAAGAACTGCCTCGCGTTCCCCTCAGCCTTAGGGTAGCATGGGTCATTCCACATAATGAGTGGAAGGACTTACTTTTCTAAGTCTGCTTCAACCCAAAACCAGCACGTGGTTCCCATTTAAGCACAGGGGGAAGATTGCACCTTCATCTGCTGGCCATTTTTATGTGTTTATGTGTGTGTGCAAGTGCACATATATACATCTGTTCCTTTGCAGCCTGCAGTCTGTGTCTGTGTGCACATAGAGTGTGTATATTTGAGAGTGTAAGTTCCTTGTCTGAGTGTGAGACCATTGTGTTTTTTCTGACATTGTACACCACATGTCCAGCACATGTCAGTTTGTGATTGGCACACAGGCCATATTTATATCTGCATGAGGAGCTCAGGGGCCACAGGCAAGTCTGCAAAGGGATGGACTTCGAAGTAGATGTCAGTGCAGGACCTCACACACACAGACACAGACACAAAAACACTGACACACGTGAGCAGAATGTGATAAAGTGCAGGGTGGGCTAATCTCACAGATGCACAGTGCAAAGACAATGATGCAAGGGAGTCTGAGATTTCTTTAAGTGAGTGAGGGGGTGACATGGAAGAAGGACGAGTGGCAAAAGTAACGCTTTAGAAACTACGAAGGAAACTAAGAGAAATGCAAAAAGTGAATGTGAGATAAGGTATAAAGATAGCTTATTCCCTTAGTGAACAACTTGGCCAACTTGGCTCATTCAAAAGAAATGTATGTATATCAGTGGTAAGGGAAGAAGGAAATATTTTATTTATTTATTTTTATATTAAGATTAGATAGATATTTGAAGGAGAGAATAATACTGTTAAGAGAGCATTTTTAAAAGATAACAAAGTGAAACAAAATTAGTTGTAATTACCAATAGGAACTCTAGTCAACAGTTTGTGTAGTCTGTATTCTTACTTATGCATTTGCACTTTTAAAGCACATTTATCGTTTGCACATCTTTAGTGAAAACTTACTTACCTAACCTTGCTTACACGTTATATATCATGTATTTTAGCTGTGGTTTTATACTAAAAAAGAGCACAAGGTAACTGTAGACATAACATCATTATTGTTTCATTATAGAGCTATTTGCCAGGAGGACATTTAAGTGATAGCTATCACTTAACCCTCAAAGTTATCTCTGGTCACTAGAAACTGTTACATGTCTTTAATCATGTAAAAATGTGTCATCTTTTAAGAGCAACCTTTTATTCTATATCTACTGCCTATCTGATAATCATGCATGTGTGCAATCAAACACAATCTGCAGAGCAAACTAAGGAGGAGATGCCCCCTTGACAAAGCTTGAATCAAAAGATAAAACAGGAGCCCATTTATTGTCCTCTTTTTGTTGTACCTAAAATGTAGACGTCCATTTTACTGCTGCAGAGATATGTGCTGCTTGAACAAAAAGGCTGAAAGGCTTTTGATCTGTTATCTAATCATTCTCATCTGCATCACTCTTGGCTCAATACCAGTCTCTCATTTTGATTCCAAGCTGCTATTGGATTACACGTTTAAGATTCCTGTTCCTATTCCAAACTATGTAGTATGAAGTAATCTATATGTTAATCTAGCATTTATTGGCTGATTTATTTGTCAGCTCAATTTTGGAATTATGATAATTGCATAAAGAACTAGACTTAGCATCGGGGAGCTGGTCTTTTGTTTCAAGTTTTTATCTAAAAGTGGAACAAGATGAAAAAGGTTGAAAAAGAGAAAAAGTTGATGAAAGAATAAGTTGACAACAAGTTGATAAAGAGAATAAGTTTACAGCTCCCCCACAATTATTTGGAACGGTTATAAAGCTGCTATACAGGAACATACTATTTCTCAATTACTTCTAAAATATGTTCTTTTACTGCTGGCACTGGTTTCATTTGGTGCCAGTAGCTGAAGAAAAGACTAGACACTATACAATTCATTTAGAATAAACAAACTCAACATACACTAGGATGTACTGAAAGGTATATTTTATATTCCGATTGTTGTTCATCTGCATAGATTAGATAAATAACATTGTTTCTATAGTTAATCATTTGATACACTGACTTGCAAAGACACTAAAATCAAGGTCCACCCGTCTCTACTCCATCATGCAATCCACGCATGAACCCACTAGTGGGCACTATGGGCAATGATGGCTCACCAGCTTATACCAGATTAAATGATTCATGCCTGTGTGTTTATCTTCCATGGGATAAATGTATTGTGATGGTGAAATGATCCAAGTTTATGGTAGATAAAGAGAGAGTCACAGGATTTATTAATTTGTTTAATTCTTCTGACAAAGCTTCTTCTTCCCCTCCAGTAATCAGTCCCTCCTTTTTTTGCTCATCATGGATGGGTAATTAAACACCAGCTGTTTAAATGGCTGCAACATGTAGTGCATTGTCAGACTTAATAGCTACAGTGTATGAGACTTGTACTGTTGTGTTGGAGTGTCATTCATTCATGTGTCTTGTGTGTATGCATGTGGTTTTTCTAAGTGTCTATGTATCCAGCCACTTTTTTCAGTGCGTGTAGCCAAGTGTGGAGCATGTGGTCTTGTTTCATATTGTTGCTGCTTAGTGCCCTGCACCACTCTTAGCTGTCCACAAGCTACGTGGGAGGCTGCTTCCTCTCAGGATGGAAAGTTGTTTCAGCTGCACTGTTTGGCTAAACATTTATTCTGGCCTCCATGTGTAGAGGGTAATTACCCTAAATCAACCATGTACTTGCTAAGTTTTTTAGTAATTATGTAGATCTCATGTGGCACCCTGGTATGTCAAGTGTTCTTGACTCAGTTTTTAATTCTAATTAATATGTTTTGACATTGGTGTATTTAAGTACAATATTTCTGTATTTGGTTGTAAAATATCAAAAATAAATATCAAATCAATGTCATTACCAAAAATTAATTAGTACTATGCTTTACTTTTCTTTATTAGAAGGAAAATGTTATTATTATATTATTCACAGTAGATGTAGAAAATGTAACAAAACTCATTGAGATAATTGTTACTATGTTTGAAACAGGTTAAGTAAAAGTTGTAGTTTACTTGTACCTCAAAGGAGGAGAGTAGAACTGCCATGATTAGTTTTATTTGAAGAAATTTAATCTCCAACTCTTTTAACAACTGGTAATCGTTAAAGTCATTCTTTAAATAAAAATGCCAAACAATCGCCATTTCCAAAATCTCTAATGAGAGAATTTGCTGCTTTTGTAGTCACAATCAACGAAAAAACTAATCGACTAAACTGTTGACTTTTATTCAATTTTAATCAACGAAAAAACAAATCGACTAAACTGTTGACTTTTATTTGGACAGAACAAACAATTTTATTTTATTTTTTCAATGGAAAGCTCTTTTTACTGTTCCAGATTAAACAGAAATCAAGAAGAAAAAAAACCCAGAATGTTAACTTATAAAAAATAACTGTTAGTTGCAGCCCTAGGACACAGTGTGATTTGCAGGTGGACTGACAGCACCTGGCTAGGTGTGAAAAATGCACCAAAAATGTCCAGCCACTCTCTCTGTGCCTGGTGCATGTGAATTTTCACCCTATTCTGTAATTGACCAAATTATTCCTTCCATTTCCCACCACTCTTTGTTAGTTTCTCAATCTCTTGCACTATGCAACAAATTGCTTTGTCTTTGCTTAATGTTGTGGTGGACACAAGTCAGCATGGGAAAAATGTAATTCTGGCTGTGGTCAAAAGGTGTTTCGTGTAAGCTTGACCTGCTTGTTATCTTGCTTTCAAGCTACTGATAGACCTGTCATTCAGAGGTGCCAATAATTCAGACTTTGAACTTGATATCCATATTAAAAGAGTTCTGAAAAGGATGTTTATGCACAGTATTTGATTTTGTGCAAAGTCCAAATTTGATCCCACCTTATCTGAGAATTTTCCAGGCTGGATAACAACATGGTGATGTTTCATGTTCAGCATCCCCACTGATCTTCAGCAGATAAATACCAGCTGGCCCTGAACTCTCTTTTCCACAATAAAACATCTTCATCCTGTTCTCTCTCGGAACAGCACGGTGGGTTAACACTGTGGAGATGACTTCAGTCTGGGAAACAAATGTTTGTCAGAAGCATGTTACATCTGGAAAATGTGTGTAACTTGCACCCAAGTGTGTGAGCCTTTCCCTATTAGGTGTATGTCTCTCTCTATGGTTCTCATAGACAAGAGTGTGTATAGACGTGTGTGTCTTTGCATGAGAGCATGTAGCTCCATGCGTGTGAGTGCAGTACGATTATAAGACGGTCTGGCCTGAAGATCAAAGCCCTCCATAACTCCTTAGTCAGTCAGTCAGTCCGTCAGCCATCCAGCGTATTACCGGGAAACTCCACTCACCATGGGGAATGTTGAGTTATTTGAATCATATCATTTCAATTAGAACACTGTTGTTCAGTTAGTGAGAAAATCCTGTTCTCTCTTTTTTCAGTCTTTTGATTAGTTAACGACTTGGTGATCATTTAGAAAGCTAATATATAATTTTATTATGAAATATACTTAATGCTCTAGTACGAACAGAAGTAAAGGTTCTAGGTGTTCGTAGTGTTCATGTAATGGTCACTATCAGAAATCATCATGCCACTTTCACACCCATCAAACCTGCTTTGGGAACCTAAGGGCTAATATAATATTCTAAATGACTAATTCTGATGTACAAACCAAGAGTGAATGTCACTGAACCTAAGTTACCTAGTAGTTTATCAGAAGAATTATAAAACACAATATGACCTCAAAATTATTGTTGTGTTAATGTATAATAATTTTCTCATAGGGAATATAGTTATAGGGAAGTATTGGAAGTATTTGTAGTTGCACCAGAAAATCAGTCTGTGATAAAAATGAGTTGTAAAAGGAAGGTAGTGTGAAAGGCTGCAATCACTTTTTATTCCCTTTTCATCAGTCTTATCATTATAAATGACAGGTCAGTAACCAGATGGTGTGTAGTAAAAACACTGATAACTTTGCCCGAATCCAGTACAATTCTCATGTCCTATGAATTTCATCCAACCAAACCTATTCAGTTTCATTTTTTTTATTAGTTCCTAGCTTCTCAGTATGTCACCCTCCCCTCTTGGGTGTCCTCGCAAATGAGGTGTGATGGTAGTGATGAAGTGTAAAAGCGGCTGGTTTAGAGATGCCGTGCCAGTGACAGGGTGGTCCTTGCCTCACATCGCTGCTGCTGCTGGCACCCTCATGCTCATCATGTACACATTGTTCAGTGGCACCTGGCCATTAGAGGGCTGATGGTGGAAAGCCTGGTAATGATCAGACTTCTTGCAATATTCATTGCTGTTGGCCTTGTGTTTTTACATTTCTAAAACTTTGTTTTCATTAATCCTAAAATGAGTCAATCAGTTATATATTAATTACATGTCTTGTTGGTAACTTCAGTTCATGTTCACTGACTTCAGTGCTCAGTGATGTTTGGTCATATAGGATGAGGGATGCTGGTGAATCTGGCAGCTCCACACAGAAATAGTTGCTTACTCATTTCCTTTATCAAGGCTTTGTTTTTATTTGTCTATGGATGACATTATGGGTTTGAACAAAATTAATTGTGCACAATATATTGATTGTTTCCAGCTGTCTTGCTAAAACCTATTATGGTCAACACATGCCCAACAGCCTTAATGACATGTCTTACTCTACTGATGAGCTTTTGTTTTTATTCAGCCAACATCATTAGATGACCGTGTGACTCACTTAATGAGTACAGTGCTGATCATTTCCAGTCTTAAAGACTTGAAACACCCAGGCTGTTTAAGAAACCTTTAGCGGTATTCTAGCCATGCAGTGCTCCTGAAAAGGCCCAGATTTCCCCTGCAAGAATAGACTGAATTATTCTGTCTGTCATCGGATGGGCAGCTATGGGCAAGAAGGAATATAGGAAACATTTCTCAAAATATCAACATTTTTCAGTGATCCCACCACTGATAGAATAGGGATTAAGCTTATCAACATAACGTGATTATCAGCATGCTAACTTTTGTAACAAACTTAAGATTGTAATACCACAACACTGAAATTTTTAAGACATCAGAATGCGTTGAGCTTCTCTTGAAAATCCCATCACCACCATGTGTGAATCCTAGGATGTCAGACTATAGACAAGGGGTATCCAACCCTGATCCCTGAGAATCACTGCCTTTTCAAATGGAGGTTTGGTTTGGTGAAGGTCATTGAGATATCTTACCCCCAGTGTGTTGGCAAAGGGAGCCAGTCCATTTGGAGGGACTCATGATGTCCAGCAGTGAGACAAATCTGTACACATGTGGCCTAGTACTTCACAAGGCCGTATGTTGGGGCAAATTGTGAGTGTGGTGATGTCTTTACAAACCTCATCAGAACAAGTGCACACAAAATACAGAAAACAGGGTATTAGGAGGAGCTGCAGGTAGAGATTCATTTAACAGCATGGAGTGTATAGTCTGTTATTATTTAAGAACATTACTGCTTGCATTTCTTTAACATGTTCGTTTTCGGCCAAACATATTTTTAAGATTATTTCTATACTAAGATTCTATAAGATTTTTTGTATTCATTCACTTTTTTTCTTGGGAGAAATCCAAATGATTTGTTGGTTTTTGCACTAACTTTTAAATTTAATAGGTTTTGAATGAAATATCCCCTAATCCTCATTTCCCACATATCCTCAAGGGTGAGTTTGTTTACAATAAGCAGCTGAGAGAAGAAAAAATAAATAAATGAGTTGAAAGAAACTCTTCCAAGAGTTTGCAACTTTTTGTAAATACCATAATTGCCTTGAGTTGTATCATCATACTGAGTGTGTCTGTGTGTGCCAAGTGAAGTTCCTGTTACATCCAGTGATGTATGTGTTTTGTTTGGCAACAGAGCGCTAACCCTCTATACACAGTCACACCAGAGCCAATTGGTAACAGTTGTGGTCAGGCCCCACTGCACTACAACTAGGGACACAGGAGGAGAGCTGCGTAAAAAAAAAACACTTTCCTCTTTCTTCATATCATCAGGAGAAATCATCTCCTGAATAAGTACAACAGAATTTGCTCCACTGAGTCAGATTGCATTTAAATTGGTGAAAGAAAACAAGCATTTTCTCAGTGCACTATGCCCGCTCCGGGAATGAGTCCTACAATAACACACAGACTTAATACAGCACATCCTGGAGCCATGCTGGGGTGTCACTGTTTATGATAGTTCTTTCACCACATGCACACACAGAAACCAAAAGTGCCATTGCTATAGACTCTCTGAAGATGAGTCAGCATTTCAGAGGCTTGTGGCAGATATACAGGGTTATTCAAAAAGAATGAACTGATTTCATGAAGCTATATTTTATTAAGGAAAAAGTACTTCAAAATTCCAACCAAGTCGCAAGTATTCTACTGATAAACACGTTTTATTTCCTGTCCTCCAAGTGTTCAATATGGCTACCACTTGCAGCATGGGCAACATCAAGGCGATATGAGAAATCTTTCCAAACGCGTTGCAGCATATCACGACCCACTGAGTTGATTGCTGCTGTTATTTGATGTTTAAGGTCATTCAGGTTAGTGGGTAGTGGCGGAACAAAAAACCATTATCTTTAGCCCCCTTTTTTTTTTTGCTTTTCTGTTTCCATTATACAGCTATCCTGTCAAGGTCACTGCTAACCCGGGCCCCGATCAATCTGGTATGAAAATCACACTCTTTATGATCCGCATATTTGATTTGGCAAAACTTTGCTCCAGATGTCCGTCCTAACGCAAACATCGCCATTTGTCCGGGCTTGGGACCGGCACTAGGAGTACACTGGCTTGTGCCCCCTCCACCCCCCGCCCCCCGCTGGTTGTGATATAATTGAAGGAATTCTGATGCACACAATATTGTATTAGGTGTTCATGTGGCTATTCCTCACAATGTGCAGAGGTCAAAGTTCTGCAAGGATGACATTTGAACTGTGTGCCAATGATCTCGTCCAGCAGCATGTTTGGCTGTTCAACTGGTGTGGCGCAGTGCAAGGTTTTAGAGTGCAGCCATTTAAGCTTGACATAAATAGTGATTATTTGCCCACATCCTGATTTTTTGGCGTATTGCAAAACATGCCAAAAAATCTGCTAAATTGTGAATGAAACATAATTATTATGATCTTTTTTTTAAAAGCTGAGCTCAATTTCAATTGCCACACCCAGGTCTGATTAATGCCAGACCTGTTGAATCAAGAAATCACTTAAATAGAAGCTGTCTGACAAAGTAATGCACGCTAAAAGACTTCAAAAAGCAACACATGCCGTGATCTAAAGGAATTCAAGAACAGATGAGAAACAAAGTAACTGACATGCATCAGTCTGGAAAGGGTTATTAGGCTTAGTGGACAATAAATTTTTCACATAGGCCCACGCAGGTTTGGGCAGCTTTTTTCCCTTAATAAATAAAATCAGTAAGGGGGGCAAATACTTTTTCACAGCACTGTATATGATGATACGTATATTGATTTTGACTATATGAAAAAAAAGATCATGATAAAAAAAAAAATTCTGTTGCCCAGCCCTAGATACACATTGATCTTGTATAATATTATTTCTAGTGTATAGCTAGCATGGCCTGATTAATATCATCATTATTCACTATGAACACATATGGCAGATGTGTTCATAGTGATGTGTAACCTTTTGCACCTTTGCCTGGGCTAGTGGTATCCTTAAACTGTAGGTGACATAACACAAACATACAGTCAGCAGCCAAGTATTTTCTTCCATCTTGTCCCTTGGCCAAATAATAATAACTGAGCCCAGACCAGCAGTAACCAGTCATGAGGATAGTAGGTTCTGTAGTTCCACATGATGCTAACAACAAGGATGGTAACAGATCTGTTAACATTTTTACCCATACAGAGCAGGATGGCTGCGGAGAGGAGTTGTTTATTTAAAGATGCAAAGTATTGGTGCAAACATGAAATAGCATTGAAATTACGCAGTAGGTGACATCATATGAGAGCAACATCTGTCTCCTATTGGTTTATGTGCTTCAGGGCCCTCATGCCTCTATACAGGAGGGGCAGGTTTTACGTATATTGTTTTCAATTAGATTAAAAGGTGCCCCCCAGTAGCAGAGAAACATAATAAAGAGCTGGCATTGCTGTCTCTTTTAGCAAAATATTTAGAATCTACCACAGGGTAATAAGCCCTGGTAGCAGTTGTTACTAATTGTTCATTTTCCCATGCTGTATGTATGTGTACATTCTTATATTTACTATTTCATTTCTTTGCTTACTTTACTCTTTATTGCATTCTTAAAAATTATCCAAGAAAGGTGACAAACTTAGTTGTACATAATCAGTTTAATAAAGCTTTAAATATTATTTTGTATGATACACCAACTATGATAACACTTGACTGTATTCAAAAGGATATACTTTCCATTTTCTGACTTTAATTTGGATGTATATTCATATGGAATTGGTTTCAGAGTCAAACTATCTAGTATCTCTTCTATTATTCTGAACCTAGTTATACTGTATGCATCTGCAGAGGGTGTAGCCCAACTTTCTGAAAATGTTGCTGGATGTCTTTTTTTATGTCAAAAGGGGGGCATATTAGGAGGAAACTAAATAAAAAGTTTATGTTATTACACAAAAATAAAAATGTTTTAATTAAAATCCAGCCTAAAAAGGTAGGTTTTAAGTTTGCATTTGAAAACATCAATACTTTTAGGTATCAGATCCCTAGGCAGACTGTTTCAGCATCTCTGAGCATAAAAACTAAAAGCTGCCTCACCGTATGTTTTTGTCCTGCACTTTGGAACAATTAATAGACTTGTGCCAGAGGATTTCAGAGGACATACTGGTTCATACACTGGAAGCACGTCAGACAGATAGGCCTGTGCAAAACTGTGAAGTGCCTTAAAAAAAGTAAAACAATTTCAAAATAAATACTGAAACTGACGGGCAACCAGTTTAGTTTCTTTAAAACTGGTGTAATGTGACAGGACAGTGGAGTCAGTGGAGTTCTGAATCAGCTGTAGCTGATTTATAATGATTTTGGGTAGACTAGATAGGAGAGTATTAGTACTAGTCTGCTGGATAGAAAAAAGGTAAATTAACCTCTCTGTGTCGCTGAGAGAGAGTGGCAGCTTGGCATTAAAGATTTTGATTCTGAGTCAAAGATTTCTGGTTTCTGGCTTGTTTGCCAGTTTCTGTCTCTGAGCCTTTGGACCAATCACTAAAATATCAGTTTTACCCTGGCTGAGTCATCCTCAGTCATCATATTTTTAAAAGAGCATCAATTGGTCTGGTGTCATCAGGAGACACATGGGCTACGTAAAGCTTAGTGCTATCAGCGTAACTATGCAAGGAGATGCTGTGTCCCCTGATGACACCGCTCATGAGTGACATATAAAGCTTCAAAAGTAGCGGTCCTAAAATTGATCTCTGGGGAACACCATAAAATATTTGACAGGGCTTGTGTGAAGGACTGTGCATGTGAAAAGACTCTTAGGGCTACCATTCTGGGAAACAAAAAAATCATGGCAGCTGTAGTTAAAGGTCATGTCCTAGCACTGCTACATCTTGGCATGGTTGGGAATTCATCAATGAACTGTGACGCAGAGCCAGAACTGAATCAAGAAACTTGGCACAAGCAAACCAAAAACATTTTTATGACTAGTTGAACTGGCATGCGGCACAAATGTATCAGTGTCTACACCCATTCCTTGTCAGTTAAAGAAGAGTTTCTTTCTTCTAAATTGTTGCCTGATGCTTAGATGATGATGTGGGATTCTCTAGGGACCCTGAGCATTCACCTCTTTCACATCTCCCATCTCCTTGTTCTTGCCCCTTCACATCTGGTTCTCCAAACTGACATACCCTACTTTAGTTCATGAAATTGTTTGTGCCACTTAATTGTCTCATGTCAGCCACACAAACGACTGTCTTGTCAAACAGTGATGGATCCTAGTTGTTTTCTCATTGATCCAATTTAAAGCTATAGCCAAAAACAGTTGTGTTCACACAGACAAGTGCTGCAGATGACCCTGAGCACTCACCTGTGGGAATTCAGTTTTGTAAGCAATTTGTTTTTTTGTTTTTTTAGAATAGAAAAAAAGAAATAGCTTAGATTATCTGGACTTTGTAGTATGTTACCATATAGTAGAAGCAATGAATTGTTGTTCCCTCCCTGAGCAGAAGAGTATATTTAACTTGGCACTGGACTGTGGTTTGTGCATGCATCAAGCTTCCTATTCCTGTTAAACTTATCAGAAGCTGATACTAGTCTGTGAAGAGTTTCAGCCACTTCTTTTTGTTTTGCCTTGTCTTTTTCAATTTAGAAGGGTACTGGACAGGACCTATCATCACTTTTGGAGTAGAAACAAAAAAACAGGCCTAAATCTAGACCTAATTCTATCTATTCTAAATGCACATTTAAGATTAAATCGCCAATTTTAGTTCTGCATTGTAATAAATCTCCTGATTTATAAGAAGAGCAATGAGCTGTTTTTTTTATTTTACTATACATATATCTTTCTCATATTTATCTATATATTCATATGAAATCAAATGCCCTTAACAGGTGTTTTCAGAAGACATGTCTGTTAATGTTGTAGTGTTACACCTACCCTAACATACCTGTGGAGACTGGTTATAGCTAAATTAGTTTATATTTTCTTCACTCAATGTATTTCTTGGTTATGAATTGTCATTTGCCATTTGTGCCTGGGTACTGACTCAGAACCAACATGCTCTATCTCTAAGCAATCTCACATTTTATTGTCTAACTGTAAAAAATCAAGAATTTGGAAATCTTTCAGCACTTATCTGTTTTTGTTGTGGGGCCAGATCATGTCAACACAATGACTAGCTCTAACAAATCACACAGACTTCCATCTGGATGACCTTCAAGTCAGGAACTTGTACTGGAGGACCTTAGCCACAGTTCCAAACACACACACATATGCAAAACACACGCTCTCTTTCTTTGGACGCGCAGTCATAGTCCCTGAAGTCTGAGCTTACGTCTTTAAAACTCATGAACAATAAGGGCCTGATTAAATCCAGAATGGTTGCAGGAAGTAGTGAAACCATTTGAGAGGGTGAGGAGTGCTTTCACACAGCCCATTCCCTCCATCACCACCGCCACTTATGTCTGTGTGTTGGCAGCCTTTTGATGTTGGTGACTGCTCTGATGTCAAGTTCTGCCAAATGTGTCACCTTTTCATTTAGTGTAATTTCTTTTAATACACAAAACATATTTAGAGGTCTTTCTATGTAAACTAACAATGATAAATACAAAGCAGTACCTAACCTGATATTGTTTCTCTTTTTTCTTTCTTTTTATTTGTCTCTCAGAAATCATTGATGACCTTTCACACCTTGTGGACAAGACAGATGACAGAATTCGTAATGAGACACGAAGGGTGAAGCTGGTAGAGACAAAGTCAGCCTCCTGTGGTAAGCCTTTCTCATTTTTTGTACTATGGAGCTATCGTACTGTCTTGGTCTAGAATTACCAAAGCAGGTTGATATATAGTGTGTTCTTGAAAACAAACTTCAATTAAAGGTACAATATAAAACCTAAGCTAGAGCTAACATGGAACTCAAATAAACCCACCCTGATCCACCCAGCCCTCCCTTTCCCTGCTCTGCGGTGCCATCTACACTTTACCACACTCTATCCAGTGTTTGAGGTAGACGTCATTATCAAATTACAATAAATGAAATAACCAATCAAGCATAAATAATTTACCTGCCTTGATTGGTTAGAAGGGGGAGCCTCACACAAAAATATCTCTCAATGCTGGCAGTGCTGTTTAATGAATTTGGGTGACTAGAGACTTTTCAGTTTTGGAGAAACATAAGTTTATAGTACAAAAAAAAAAAAAAGTTGTATACTGCTATTTACAGTATTTGAATGATTATCAAACATGCACTTAGTTTTTTTCCATTTCTGCAGTTCACAAAACAGGTGTCTAACAAATTATAGCTCTAATAAGTGAAGCACTATGAGACACTGAGTTAGACAAAAATAAGAAATAACAGACGATATGTAATTTGACATATCATAATGTTGGGTACTAGTTAGCAATATACAGTTACCACAAATTGAGGCATGTTGGAGCTATTATTGCCTTGACCTTCATCTGCAGAAAGAATGGGGCAGAGAAGACAGTGAATGATGATGATAGGGATAAACCCTCTTGGCACAGAGCATGTGAGTGGTGAATGGCGGGTGGACTAGATCTGCCTGTCACATGTGCTAACATAGTGTTGTGGGCTTTTAAAGGGGGCCTCTCATACTAGTCACCAGACTAGAGAGTTGAATTATTCCCTGAAATTCTTTGTGAATGCATGGTCCTTCCTCACTATTACCACGGATCTGCTAGTTTGTTTAACTTTTGTTTTGTAACTTACAAAAAGACTCAACTTCTCTTTTTCTCAGTGGGTATTGTTTTTCAAAGGAAAACGCCTGCCAGGAGAAGCCAGGAATGTGGGAGTATGAGCCAGACTCACTTTGCTCAGTGAAAAGTTAGTCGGAAACTTTGCTATGGCAAAGTCTGCATTGTTGTGCTAGGGGACCAAGTTAACAGGCAGCCATGGACATGAGCAGAGTAGAAAGGTCAGCCCCCAGAATGCCTCGTTCTGTTAGTTGTGTCCCCATAGTGCCTGACTGCAAGTTTGTTTGAAGATCCCAGCGCTCTTGTTGTGTTTGAATCGGGAGTCTTTCTTTCATTCTGTTTTTGTTCAACTTGTTTTTTTGCCGAACCACCTCCCTTCTCCCTCTCCTCAGTTCCAGGCTGGAGAATATTTATGGGCATACAGTATTTGTGCATATGTTTTTGTCCATGCATGTTCCCATTAGCACCTCTGTCTGTATGCAACTCTATTTTTGCATGGTGCATATTTTTTGAATGCACAAATACTCATGTAAATGACTTCAGCAAAGTTTATAAAATATATTCTCATGCATGTGTGTGTTGGCACACAGACATTTGTGTTTGTGTTTAAGACCTTCCCTGTGAATGGAAAATTCCCCTATGTTCTTCTTCACTCTCACCTCAACGCTCTCATTCTTTATTTCCATTCCTCTCTATCATCCCTCTGGTCATCTCCCAAGTTGTTTGACACTTGTCTTTGTGTCAAGCAGAGAAAGAATTGAAAATACTACATGCCACAAGTTGTTGGGATGGCTGTCCCTCTTTCACCATAGCAGCATGTTTATAATTCCTTAGCTTTTAGGCTTTATTTATTTTTGAAGCCACCTCTCATCCAAAGCTGCCCTTTGGTGTTATGTCTCAGCCGAGTCCTTGTAAAGTTAGGAACGTCTGGCTTTGACAGCCAAGAGCATGCTTATCATAACTATTGGTAGCACTGCATTGTAAAAGTTTTAGTTTTTACAGACCAAAGTGCTAAAAGCAGGAAACATTTCCAGAAATGTGAAGAATGTTAGTCACTGTAGGGATGTCAATCTTACTACTCACTATTAAACTGTTTTGTTTGCATGCATGCAGCAGTGATCTCCAACTAGCAGTTGACAGTTGGAGAAGAGTAAGTTTAGCTGAAGGAAGAGTCATATATAGCTCATCCACAGTTCTTCTATGCTGTTTATTCTTCTATGCGGGTTGGTGTCTGTAGTGTTGTGAATCATCTACTGTGTACATGCTTTTGAATTCTGTGATGGTTAAAAAGGGGCTTTACAAAAAGATACCAGAGAAAGAAAAGACGGAACATAGATACACAAATCAAACGATATTTTTTATTAAGAAAGCAGCTCAGTACTTTGCATATTTGAACATCAAAGGAGAATTTGATATAATTTTGTACTTTTTTACTGCTCCTCCAGTGCTGTCACTAAAACTGGATAAGCCTGATTCACAGAGTCATTAACACTTGTTTCAGCTAATGTTGGTGGGAATTGAAGAGTAACGCCTTTAAGTTTGGTTGGATTAGTGTTACAGAGTACTCTATAGGACCAAAGGGTCTCTTGAAAAGTAGTGTGAGTTCCACAGAGCTAAGCCATCACCAACAGGCAACATCAGTGCTTGGGCAGCCCTTCTCAACAGTGCTTGTCCTCAGTTTGTAGAGGGCCATTTGTGCAACCGCTTGAATCCCACAGGTGGCTTGCATCTCAAGTAGGTTTGTACTGTTTGCACTAGAGGGGACATCTAAAGAGACTGTGGGTGAGGGGAAGCATTTGACACAGTTGGAAGAAGAGCATGTAGGGCTAGTAAATGCACTGAGTCTCTGATTGTGTCTGTAATTGTAAAGAAAATACAAATTTTCTCAGTAGGGAAGTATACCATTTAAAACTCTCTCTGCTTCAGTTGTGAGGTAACTCCTCTCAGTTCTTGTTGCTCTCATTGGCCTAACACAGTATACTAATGTTTCCCTTACCGAGTGACAAGTTAAACTAGTCTCAAATATTATTTATTAATATTAATTATTATTATTAATAAATATATCTAAATATTCGAAAGCCTTTTTAAAGTTTTTAAATATTGCAGGATTTGAGTTAGAACATTTTAGTCCTAGTTATTTTGTTCACCACACAAAATTACATAATAGCTGCATATGGTTTCATCTGAATTCCTGACCACTTAGCCTAATTTATACTTGATTATTATCTAACATGATTATTTATTGGCAGGCTGGAGAAGTTAATTTCAGTGCATAGACTGATTGCTATAACATTTGGACTCTGGACATTCATCTTCACCAGGGAATGTATCCTACAAATGGATTGATTGCATGATTGCAATGAAACATAGTAAAGACATTCATATCTCCATCAACATTGTAATTGTAAAAACATTAGGGATGCCCTGCTTTTTTTTTTATCTAGCAGCTTGATTTCATCATTTCACTTATAGTTTTGTCCTTGGCTAAAGACTTCAACAACCTTCCCATCAACCTCAGTTGCTCTTTGTGTTAGGTGCTAATTAGCAGATGTTAGCATGCTAGCAAAGTAATCTAAAATGATGGACATGCTAAGCATTATATCTGCTAAAGGTCAGCATGTTAGAATTACCAGTGTGAGCAGGTTAGCATGCTGATGTTAGCATATAACTCAAAGTTAAAAGTTTTTATCCCTCTCAATTGTGCTATGAGAAAAATGATAATGGTCACACTAACCTTGTTGACATTTTTGTTCCTTTTCTTTGGAGGTCATCCTAGCCTTTTGTGGTCTAAAAATGGTCTTTGAACCATGAGCACAACAGGAGTAGTGAGGGAAATTCAGGGATTGTCTCCGTCTCTGCCAGGGCTCTCACCAATTATTCGTTCTGTCTGTGATTTGTCTTACTGATGTGTCTGGAAATTGCTAAGATGGGATGAACCCAGAATCTGCCCTCCAAAGCTCCTGGGTGGTCAGTCTGTCAGCAGACACCAGCTATCTCCCACAGCATCAGTGTCACAGCCTTAATCTATTTGGCAAGCAAATGCCATTATTGTCATTAGTCTCTGGGGGCCTCCTGAGGGGCAGGGGTAGATTGTTTAGTTACTGAGGTAGACAGGGATGGTCCAAAGACAGCAGGGGGTTGAGGGTCAGTGCTTGGGACTAATTTGGCTTCAGGACTGTCTGTTATGTGACATTAGAGGGTGTGAGAACCATACTCCACAGCAATGTGTCTCAATGTTACACAGCTGAGCTTTTATTGCTATTGTTGCCATGGTGTGGGCATAAAAAGTTGCAGACAGATGTTGGAACAGGCTGAATGAGATTCTGATGTTTGAATCTGATGTGGAATGGATGTTGCTTTGGTATCATTTGCACCCAAATAAATAAAATTGCTGGAAGTGTGTGTGCATTTGCTTGAGGCGTAAAGCTTTTAAAGAGCCATCAAAAAACTATTTTCACATGTGTAAGTTATCAGGATAGGTCTTGTGTAAAACTCCTACAGTAACTTGTCATGTAGGCCTATCTACATATGAACACCATCCTCTCAAATATAAGAAATGTGATCAAAGAATAAATACATTTAGAGAAAGAAGCAAATAAGCCACACAAGAGAGACAAAAGTGGCGCAATGAACCAGAGAGGTGCAAACACATCTGGACATCTTACAGCCATACCCTATATCCTGGCACAGAAACCAGCATTACCCTCACATTTCATCAGACCACCACCACCACCACAAGCAATTAGTTTAGCATGGCTTATATCTCGCCCTGTCTCCCTATGGGAAACACGACCAATTAGGCCGCAGAGGGAGAAAGCCAAAGAATGAGAGAAATGTAAACCCAAAGTGAAAGGCTGGGGAAAAAAACTGCCACATGTAAAAAAAAAGCAAAACAAAACAAAAAAAACATTGGACAATGTGAGTCAGTGTGAGGTGTCTTTGAAGAAGATGTTCCATATCTTTTGAGACATTTTGAGGCTTTACAAACTCTTCAAAGTTATGACATGTAAATTGAGGAATACATTTTTAAGATTCAGTACTATTTCTCAGAATAGAAGAAGTAATCAAAGTTACAGTACATAAATGTGTGGCATTGATCATGGTAAGTCCTTGGTGCAGAAGGTCAGATCTCCCTCTATATGCTGATATTGTACAATATAACTGCAGTAAAATAAAACTAGCAACGTCTGGAAATTCCAGATTTAGTACTTGAATAGATGTTTTTGTACTGAATGTTAATTGTTGAGAAAATACAATAAGATTGTAATAAGGTATTACCTGACCTGACTAGATTCAGTAAAGTATAATGATGGTTGAATTCAATTATCAAATTAAATGTACAGAGATTTGATTAAATTAGACTCCCAAAACATGTATGTCCTTATTCTTAGAGGTGAAACTTCCAGTAAGTTTTTTTTTTTTTTTCCTGGGTAGTGACTGTAATAAAACCTGTAATATTTTTAGGTCCTGGGGGTAAAGCACTTTGATGAAGTGCAAGAAAGCTTTTGCACATATTTCTCTGCTTCCATAGTATCAGTGAAAAACAATGATTATCCTCTGAAAGCAAAATCAGAAACATGTGTCTATCACAGTCTGCAATCTGTGGCAATAAAGCTTTGTAGCTGTTGAACGCATGTAAATTGCATTAAGTCATCAAGAGAAGAATGGTGATGTGTTGTGAGGGCATAGGCACTTGGGACTTGTGTTAGATCAAGGACTTTGAAAATTAGTACTGAGGTATGTAGGCTTCTTACCTCTTCCAAATGTATTCTCTTGTGTCTGCTGCATTCCCTTCCTTCTCTCTAAGTCTGTCTTAAATCATGTTGAGTTCCTCAGCCGACATTTGAATTGTCAACATTAAAGTTAGAATTTGTTGAGCTGCAAAGGTTTCAGTTTTAGTCCCAAAAGTCCTAAATGCTTATATATATATATATCTATATATATATATATATATAGATATATATATATAATATAAAACTTGCAGACAAGCTTTTTTTCATGTTCTACAGAATTTATGTTTTTGGACAATGGAGGTGTACAGCATAACAGGTAAGCTGCATCAGGCTTTCAACAGGCTTTGGATACACAAACAACATGCTAGTAGGATCAATTAATTGTTGGTGTTTTCATATGAGTTGTTGACTGTAAGGACCTGGAATATCAACAGTGCGGAGCTTTAAATTTCTGACAGTTATCTGCTGTTGCCTTGTGTGGACACCACAATGTGAAATTACCTAGTGAATATTCAAGTTGGCACAACCAGTTTTGCCATCTGATGTCCTTGTTTCTTTTTTTTCCTCTTCAGGGATGCTGGTGGTGATCGTGCTGCTTCTTATAGCCATCGTAGTGATAGGTGTGTGGCCTGTATAGCTGACAACAAGGGCCACAGTGATCATGGACCTGTGCTGCATGACTGCAACAACAACAATTTGGTGCACTGCACACCAACTCTTTAACACTGTCTCTCATCAGATTTTGTTTTCTTATTCTTATTCATTACATTGTCTTTGTGGCTGCCCATCAAAAACAATTCAGAATGAAGGGTTAACTCCATTAATGGCACAGTTAAAATTTTCTAGGTATCTCTAAGTTGTTTTCATGAAGGTAGTAGAATATAGTACATATGTGTAAATTAACTTCTTTAATACAGTAGTTCACTGGTACATTAAAACAGCAATTCAGGTAAATTATTTAGAGGTTTGTTGCCTGGATTGTGGTAAATGTTGAAACCAACAGTAGGATCTCCCACAGGTTGCAGGAGCTTTCCTTTCGCAAGTCTATCTGTGGTCTGGACTGAAGCTTACACTGGGTACAGTAATTGAGCAAACTTTGCAATATTCAAACTCACTTATATTTACCCATTCATTACTGTATGAGCTGTAATGTTATTATTTGTCTTGGGAATTTATAATGTTTATAGAATAACTCTCAGCCAAAACAATCAGCTGTGTCACTAACATGGCTGTTTTCTTTTGTTGTAAATCAGCTTGTAATTTCTAATAAATCACATTTCCATGTAGTAGTTCCTAGACTTGTGTCTGTCTGCGTTTTTGCCCAGGTCTCAGGAGGAGGATTGCATTTTGTATATTTAACAAAGCCTGAACACACTAGTATACTACTTCCATGTTTTAATGACGAAATCTCCAAAATATTGTTTTGTCTAGTATACCTGTAATGTTATAAAGTGGCAATCAGCAAAAGGAGAACAGCTATCTTAAAAGCTACATAAAAATATTCCAAGCAACAAAGACAAATGATTTTTCAATGTAACAACAGTTTATTTCAACTGAAAATCTGAATTTGTTTCTACCAGGTTGGTGTGTTCAGTAGTTATTATTATTATTTCCTTCTTTAATGGCAAAGATCTAAACAAATGCAAGTAAAAAAAAAAAGTTTAAAAAGACAATAAAATCCACAATATTTCGTGTCATTAAATATATCCATATATAATAACCATAATATATTAGTACACATTGTATAACCACACTGCAAAAAGTCTTTGCAATGGTGACAACTAAACAACATTTACAATTCATAGTATGAACAAAAAGCAATGCTTTGACAAGTATGTGTGTAGCATTTCATCTGGAAGTTTGTCAAACCATTGCTCAGAGGAAGGATTTAAAATTTACAACATGAGGCTAGAGAGGTGTGATTTCAGATTACATTGTGCCAGACAGAAAAACATTGACAGGTAACATTATGTCGTAGGATTAACAATGAAAAACAGGAACATGGATACACTCTGTGTGTGTGTGTGCGAGAGAGAGACCGTGTCATCATCATCATCAGTGCTGGAGAAGCCACCAGCATGTAGCATCATGTTGGACTGAAATCCCAATCATTTAATTGCTTGGACAGTAAGAAAAAAAACTGCATCAAACCCTAAAAGTAAATACTTAGAAGCAACTCAGTCATCTGTACTTTTTTGTCTTACAGTTGAGCCCAGGTGATTTTTATTTATTAGTGGTTCAAAAGCCCCTCTAAATTTGTCATCATCTAGGAAGCATTTCAGTCCGTTCCTGCAGGAAGATTTCTGAAACGGTGGAATCCAAATTATTATCATTCGGAACAAAGTCCATTTGATTAAAACCATGTGATTATTAAAACCTGGGTCATAGAACATTTTAAAAGGTGTGATTTTGTGAAACAACAAATACCAGCAACATGTTGCTCAGAGTGTTTTTGGATGGACTGAAAGCAACCCTAGTTTATGACACATGAGGATACACTGTGGGCTTTTTATAAACCTGAGCTGTGTTTTTGCCACACATTCCACGGAAAAATCCAAACTGAACTGCGTACAAATAAATGAGCAATGTGGTTTGAATCAAGCAGCGTCAACTGATTGCAATACACCCCATTTCTCCCTGTGCAAGTGTAGTAGTGAAGAGAATTAATGTGACAAGTCAATGGGATACTACAGCTTGTGACTGGTCGGACAGAGTCCTTTTAGTGAATGTACAGTCATGCATTGTGTTCACAAAAGAATGTGTGGACTGTAAAAGGATTTATCTGCAATCCCACAGAACTGTAGGAATTATTCTAGATGAATACAAGCTGGTGTGAGGTGGATCTCAGATATTAATTTAAGTAATTGTCGAGCACTTTTTTAAGGTGTTTGTGCTGACGTTTTCATTTATCTGCACTAAGACCTGCACCACATAAGGTAAGGAAATTATTATTATTATTTTTATAACCATTCTCACTCCTTCCTACAATGTGTTTTGATTAAATGTATGTGACTTTATGTTACTTGTTTCACACCTTTTCAGGTTTAGTGTTCAGTAGACGTCCACACTGTAATCCCTTAGTGAGAAGCAGGGGTCAATTAAGAGGATGTACCTTTATCATAAATTTAGACACTTTTTTATGAAGACACTGTTTTTCATGAGCTGGTATAAAGAAATATGTTTTTAAAGAAAAAACATTCTACCAAGATCACTTGTGACATGCACTTCCTGTCAGTACTGAGTTTGCACCTGCATAATAATGTTGCATCCACTTTGCATAATGACCTACCTCAACATTCACAAAAATATAGATAAAATTAATAAAAAAAAAAAAAAAAACATTTGACATTTTATAGCCACTTAAGAACCAATAATCAGTAATATTTATATCTATTACTCTACCCAACAACAGATATGATTTTGTGGATCTTTTAAAGTATATAAAAACATTTATAACAGTCTGGCTGGCCTCTTGTCCTTTTATAAGTCGTTTGTTAAACTGCTGGAGTTGGAAAGAAAAAAGAAAAAAAATCACAGTTACTATAAGTACTGAGGATGAAATCTGTTTTAAATGCATTCTGTCTTCCAAAAAAGCGTATTAAGTATTAACACTAGTAGCATCAGCAGCCACACAGTTACACATGTTCACATGCAGGTTTGTACAAATACTGGACCAAAATCTATCCCCTGAGGGGGCAAATACAGGAGTGAAAATCTGCTCAAGATTAATCAGGTTAAAATGCTTTAGTCAATACTGTGTCATACTGTGTCATTCACAAAAACAGATTTATTGTTTCTTAGATCAATAAAGGAAATGAATGACAACTCAGTGACAACTATATGTACTGCGCATTTCTGTGGCTTTATGGCACGTTTCGTAGCAAAGAAAATATTTTTGCCTCATTCAGATCAGTGAAGACTTTTGATGAAACAAGCTTGCTTTCTATCTAATAAGAAAACCGTGCAGAGGCAACATTGCAGTGGTTATTGAGCGGCTTTTTCTGTTATTTTTGCACCAGCAGAAAATGTCCATAAAATTAAACCATAAAATGATTTCATACTGAGATAAAGAAAACAAACACAAATAACTTTATATACTGGTAATAGGTGCAAAGTCGGCAAATCCACAAGAGAGACAAATCTCAAAGTAAAATAAACCATAAAACCAAATCTGCAAGGTGAGCTCCTTCAACAAAAGTTCACTAGAAAAAACAAATCATCCTAAATAATTCTCTTCATGCTTCTACACAAAAAAGCAGCGACATAAACAGTCTCTTCTCTGTCCATGGTCCTCTGTCTCTTTTTTACTCATTTTATTTTAAATCACCCGCTCAGCTTTTCACTTGAATTCCGCTCTCTCTCCGACATCCTCTCCATCTTTTTCTGTCTATGGCTTCTTGCACTTGCCTTTCTTCTCACGCTGCTGGAACTTCCTGAGCCTGCGTGCCCACGTGTCCCTCCACTGGATAACCAGGCTGCCTTTGTCTGCCACCACTCCGCCCTGTCCGGGGGATTCCTCATCATTGCCCAGCAGCAGGTACTTCTTCCCAGTCTTGATCTTGGGACACTTGCAGGCCACATCTTTGGCACGGACCCACAGGAACTGGTCTCCACGGCGGATGCGGCTCTCACCCTGCTTGTAGACAGAGATGATGTTGACTGTGAACTTCCACCACTCACCGGCTTTGTCTGCCTTTAGGATGTGGACCTGGACAGCTGCAGAATGAGGCAGAGAGCAACAGAAATTACACAATAATGTGAGATTTCAATAACATACAATCTATATGCACATGAGCATTTACAAGTTTGCCAAAACATACTGTGCTTTTTACTTTCTAGTTTTAACACATCATTTTAAGTCTTTCCATGCCTTACCGTGGTAATCCAGACAAATATACTCCTGGCCTTCTGAGCCACTTTTTTTTTCCTTATAACAAATTCTACTTCATTGTCATTGGATATTTATGGAGGTAATTAAATAAGATACAGCAGGTCAACTAACCACCTCTCTCCTCCACAAAGATATGCAGTTTTTTTTATTATTTTAATGACAACCTCCCCTTTGCTTCAATTTGCTGCATCAGCTTTTCATTGAGGAGTAACCACCACATTCAAAGATCTCTGTCACGATGGAAGTAAAGGGGCTTTTTTCTTCCAAGCTTCACTGGCTCCCCCCCCCGACTGTGGCCATTAACATCAACACAGTACTCTGTCCTTGAGTAACCATGAGCAAAGAGTTGGCAAATAAAATCAGACTGGCACAGTGTGGAGAGAGGATCATGTCAAAATATCTGGAGCTTTGAATCCTTCTCAGAGGCCTGGTTGATTTGGCATCGAAATCTCAGAATCTCTGAATCAAAATAGTTCTGCTTTGTTTAAATGATTTCCAGATGTTATCTGTATTTACCACTATCTATTATAACTTAAGCAATAGCTGTTTTTCTGCAGAGATTTGTTTCGCATAACACAGTTTTGCTAATCTTTTGATACTGAAGGAACTTCAGTCAGGAACTGACTGAACCTAAGATCAGGGAACACAAACTATAGATAAAAGAAAATAAGTATATCCTCAGATTTTGACAGGAAATATATTTAGCAAAATAAACCGTACAATTGGTATGATTTAGGAAACGTTGGACTTATTGTAGGTATCAACCTTTTGTCATCAAGTTAGTATCAGCTACTGGTAACACTACTTCTAATAATGACAAACCAAATGGAAAGTAACAAGGAAAGGAACAGTAGGAAGTAACAAGTAGTGAATGATATTGGAAAAGTGATAAGGTCACAGGAAAACTCTGATAAACCTTGGTAAATGGGTGACCATTTACTGTATGTACAAAGATGTACTGTATCTTACTTGTGTAGTTTAAATGCTGTTTTTACCCTCGGTGGAAAAAGCTGGTGTATGGTCCAGTTATGATATACGGCTCCACATGCATTATGTCCATTACCACTGACACAGCAGTATGATTTGTAATGTGATTAGGAGGTAGGTTAGGGCTATTAGAGACATTAGCTAGAAAGACACTCAGTGAAATCATATGATAAATGAACTGGTACAGTCTTTAGAGGGAGGGAGTGAGAGAAATAACGAGTGAATAAAAGCAGGACAGAGAGGGCTGCCTTTCATGGATTCTGCCCCAGAAAGTATCAATATGTATTATATTGACCAAATCTCTATTAAGTTCCATTATAGTTCTCCTGTACTTATGAACCACCTTGTTACACTGGTTTCACCTTCAGTGTAGTGCTACTCAAACTGAACGTCATGATTAAAAGTATATCCTGCAATGAGGGCAGGTTTTGAACCATACGTGTGACCCCGAAGGCTTGTAAAAATTAAACCCAATTTCTTTCTAAGTATAATTTTAGTATCCAGTACACTTTTTGGTATTAAAGGAATCGATTATTTCTTCCCTAAATCCGTACAACTCCTGTATATATTGTTTATAAGAACACGACTTTAGCATAAAGACTGGGCAAAAGGGGAGACAGTCTGGCTCTTTCCAGAGTAACCAAATCTGCCTTTTCTGTTTAAACCATAAAAAAATGTAGTGGAAACATAACCATTTTTTAATGTATGAACTATTTGTTGGACAGGAACACTCCAAGAACTCAGTGTTTCTGTAAAACAGTCTGCAAATGTAAAACTTGTTGTGCTCGTTTGGGTTTTATTGTGGCTTAAACATGATGTGTTAATTAGTGATCCTAGAGCTGCTGGTGGGTGGATTTTGCAACTTTTAATCGGAGCCAGGTTAGATCTTTCCCCCCGATTGTACGCTTTTGTGCTAAGCTAACTGACATCTCCTGATCCATACTGAATGGACTGAGATGATAGTGGCATTGATTTTTTCATAGAACTCTCGGGAAGAAAGTAAATTAGGAGGTTAATTAAATATCTGCTTGTTTAAAATCATAAGGGCTGTAAATCATTTAGACTCTGCTTCCCTAAAAGTGCACCGTATTAGTTAATACTGGTGTTGGTCTGTTGTTTGCTATGTACTCTAATATTCACCAGTTTTATTGTCCTACTTCTGTTGGTGTTAGTGGGTCATCTTCTCACTTGTGTTTTGCCTCTGAATCTCCTTGTCATAATGGCCTGAATGGCTGATCTGTTCTGACCTGATGGTGACCTCTGCAGCACCTCGCACCTACCAGCTGCCACCAGGTGCTGTTTTCTCTGTTTGTGTTTAGACAACAACCTGTGTGTACAATGAACACTAAAATGCTTAGGATAGTTGTCTCAGGGATTTTTCTGGGATCAGACATTTCCACCGCCTCCTTGCACCCTACTCCCTCCTGTGATTCTTTATGTCTGTCTGTATATCAACCACAAAAGCTTGTAGCATCGTTTCCCTGCGCAGCATGGAGCCCAGCTCCCCTGCTGATCTTTTCAAAACAGTCTAAATCTGTGTCTCTCTCTTTCAAGTTATCCAGTAGTTTTACATTGTTTGACTTTTCCAACAGCTTCATTGAACTTGTGTCATAAACACTGTACAGGCATCTTGTTATGGTCTGTTCATGATTCATGAATATGCTGCTGGAAACTATGGATGGATATGATCAGAAGTTTCACATTTACTTCGCCTGCACAAAGTCCCCCTGGTGAATGCAGGGAGAAAGTGAATTACACAGTGGATGATGTACCACTTAAAACTAATGGTGGGCATATGGATTGAATGTAAAGTTTTTTTACAAGAATCAGATTATATAAAGTTTGAAAGGAAACATAGTAAATAAGCATTTACACACAAAAACACAAAACAGGAACTTCCATTTGTCTTCGCCCTTGTTACTTATCACTTGGTATCATCATATATCAGTACCAGCAGATTCCTATGGTTACACGGCATGTACCTACAGTACATGAGGGTACTCAGTAACATGTTGAGTGATGGTTTCTCCTGCAGGAAATCCTGATGTCTCTTTTCCTCATTATCTCTTCACCCTCGAATGGATGCTGCCAGCTGTTATCATTCAGGTGTTACATAGCTGTTGACATAACTGCTCCACTGATAAATGCTGTGCTGTTTGTTATCTCTAACTGTAGAAGATTTAAAAACACTGAACCTGTTTTTTTGAACAACTTAGTCTGCTTTGCAGCCAAACCAGAAAACTGAACACAGCTATGTAGCTGATACATTCATGCTTGAACTAGTGCATATTACAGAAATGAGGTTCTTCCCATGACACCAGCAGCAAGGTAGACACTGGTAGAAGAGGAGGTGTCTATAAGCTGACCCCTAATTCTTCCAAATCCCTGTAGAACAAAGCCCAGGCCTGTCCATCAAGCTGCTGAGGTATGCTGCAGGATGCCTCTGCTTGGTTGACTGATTCAGCAGCCTGACTTAAATCAGGGGAGGGGACAGAGGGAGGGGAAGAGGGGAGAGGTCATATGTCTTATCCACACCTTGAATGGCATGGCGGACAGACGGTCACAGGAATGCAGCGAGAAATGCATCGGTTGTGGGGGAAGCTGGCTGCCTCAATGAGGATCTCTTAGAGAGCACTCACTGTCCATCACAGGCCTTTTCTTTATCTGCTCAGCTCTCTCTCTCTTACACACACCACAGTCTTCTTTATTCAGCCCTTTATATCCTTCTGTTTGTCTGCTTCTCTCTTCTTTCTTGAAGATCTGCCTACATCTGTTTGATCCTTTGTGTCTGTATTCAAAAAGCTAGAGTAAGCAATCAGTAAAATGCCTCCCTTGTAAACTATAGCAGCACACCAGCACCAAAAGTAGTAAACATATGCACATCAGAAAGGATCACAGTGATAAAATGTTATGTAGTGATTCCAGTGCTCCTACAAACTTGAATACATTTATCTGTAGAAAATGACTTGTTTTTCTTACTGGAGCCGAGTGAAAAATTAAGTGTGTTTCAGCACTCACAGCACATGTTTTTAAGTTTTCCAGTAGAAACAAATCCAGGAACGCCAAGTCACTGATGAGCTATGTGTTTGTCTGTTGACTCACCATAATCTTTCTTGCAGTACTTCTTCATGTTGATTTTCAGTTTGCCTTTGGATGCCTTGCAGTACGAGTCACAGTCTGCAAGAATACATCGGGAGAAAATACAGTTAGGAGGCTAGAGGGAGAAAACAGATTATGGGTGAAATATGTAGTAATATGGGTGCAGTGTTTCTTTTTTTCTGTTGTTGTTTTTTAGTAGAATTAAAAATTCACAGATGATGAAACTAAAAATATTCTTATATTACAGTACTGTAGGTGATTTTTATACAGATCCATTAGCCCGTGTAAGTTGGCTAATGCCTTAGCGTGCATGACTGATTTTTAATTACTTTTCAAAATAATTTGAAAATTTGACAGAAATCTTAAATACAATTTTCACACAAATAATTGATAAAATACATTGTAATACAATTTTAAAAGAAAACACACTGAATATACACACTACGTTTAAAAGTTATTATTTATTTTTAATTTTGTCATGTCAAATTTTGTAATGTAATGTAATGGGGCTTCTGCTTTGGTCATCTCCTTTAATATAAAGAATAATGTTAATGTTAATTTCTGTAATTGTCAAAAGACTCATTTTACATGTCTAAATACGGGGAGCATTATTTTAAGAACTAAAAGGTGGAGCATTTACACATAGTTTTTCCAAATTTTTTAAATTTGAAACTGAAGACAGAGCAGAAAAGACTGTTGTATTTTTCTAATTGCAAGGTGGATTTAGCAAGAAAAAAGAAAGACATAAAAGAGAAAAAAAAGAATATCACCAAAAATAGAAAGAAACCTTTTTTTCCTATTGCTAACAGTTTTGGAGAACAATAATGGTGATAGCATTTCTTTAAATACTTATTTTGGCTGACAGTTTGGCACACATCTTTTTGATTGTCTAATGGTTTGGAGCCACCACTGGAAGAATGTGTCTATATTGGTTGTGGTGGAGGCACGTTACCCTCAAACTGTGTCTATAACCTCAGTGTGTGATGGTGAGGAACACTGAAAGGAGCTGACGGTACCAGCAGTGGTTTTTGAGAATTACAAATTACTGCGCCATCTTGTGAGACTGTGGGAATGAGCCAGACTTGTGCAGATCATCCTCCAATCACTTCAACCCCCACCTCCCTCCAAATCTCACCTTGCTTGTCACCTCAGCTCCCGACCTACTGAAAAAAAATAACCCCTGGGATCACTTCAAGGCCCCAGCAAGGACCACGCCAAGCTTTAGCATTTATTGCAGTGTGGACAGGGGCGAAATGCACAGAGGGCTGGGAGCTATTGGACGGAGTGGAGGGTGGGGGTTGAGAAGGGGGTCAATACCACACAAAGGGAGGTCAGGAAGGGAAAATTAGCCATCCATGAAGCAGCAGAGAACCCTTTTTAGGGGGGGGGGACGGGATGTCCACTCTGGATGCCGTGAACAAATAAATACCTAACGCAGGGGGTCACCCAAAACGCCTCATGGCCTTCTGCTGTGAGGAAGCTCATACTTGGTTATGTATCACTGTGGAGCCCCGTGATAGGTCAGTAGGTTATTTAATGCGAATATTGGGCTTCAGCAACTGACTGTGTTTTGATAACAATGTATGTAGACATTCTTTGCTGTTGATTATGGCTTGATTTATTTTCTGGATACTCAGAAATCTCAGAACAAAACAGAAATTTTCTCTGCACAAAATCAGGGAGAGCCATAATTAAAGTATATGTATTCCATGTCCACCCAGAGAACATTTGAGTATCTAGCCTACATCACAATAAAGAAGATATTACTCCTACACTGAAGATATACGATGTGAACAGAAGCAAGCCCATCAACAGTCCTGTACACGGCATAAAGTACTGTGCAAACATAACTCAAGATGTAAAAGATAAGTCAAGATGACACCAGTGACTTTTCATATACAAGGACATATGCAGTATTACTTCTACTCCATTTGTTGTGCTTTTAATTAGATAATTTCTAAAAGTGAACTGCTATTTCTGTCTATATGCTGTATGTATTTTACATTACAGCTAACAGACGATATGCTTTCATTTTATGATAGATTACCATGAGGTGAAGGTGGCAACAGTACATACCACCCTCCAATTTGCTGGCCCCTGAAATCCCAGGAGTTCATAACTTCAGTGATTACCCCATGCTGTACTGTCACACTGCCAACCACTTACAACGAGAGCCAAACAAATGTGAGGTGACGCCATATCATAGAAAATGTTTCCTTTTTTCTCTGGCCCTTTCCCAACTGGCATAAATTGGATCCAGAGTGCTGATTTTCTTTATACTTCAGTGCTGTGAGTTGTAATGAGTATAGTAAAACAAAAGAGGGAAACTAAGGAGGTAGGAATAGGTGGATGGACAGTACTGGAGGAGAGTAATGGGGTAGTGGAAGCAGGATTGGAGCTTTCAGGCAGCCTGAATATGAACAAACTGCATTGTTGTGTTGAGATCTTTGCTTCATGCCTTTACTACCCTTTATACTCTGTTTGAATGTGGTTGCCTGGGGAACACCATGACAAGAAAAAATGCACCCCAAAAAAGGAAGGAGGCGGGAGAATGGATACTGGTAGAGAGCAAAGGGGTGGAGTGGTTGACAAAGAAAGAAGAGTGAAGTTTATCAGGGGGGTATGAAAAAGAAGAGGAGGATCAGGACCAAATCAGCAAAAACACAGTGTTAACAAGGCCACAAAGCTGAAGCTGGTAATATGGCAGAAAATAGAGAGAGTAACAAATATAGGCAAAGCAAATGAAACAGAGGAGTCTATATCAGCTGCACCTGATTACCATGTAAATGATCGAAGCAGGAGCTGTGGAAAAGAAGCTTTTGTTTTCTCATAACCCCCCTTGATGCCATCATGATACTTCCCTTTGATAGCCTTTCGTTCCCCATTAGTGTACCCCTGAGACACAGCTCCAGGCCCTGCTGAGAGCACCCCGAGATTCCCATTTAGGGCCAGGCAGTCCCCTACCGTGAGGACAAATGTTCCCTTTGTGTGCGTGTTACAAGCAGGGGAAGTGGGAGCAGTCCAGTAGCACTGAGCTAAGATGTGCTTTGGGTGTTCTGAGCAGATGTAGTTACTACAGCGCTTTGTTTCCTGCCTTTCAGAGCAATGAGAAGTGTGTAACTGAGAGGTAGACCTTTGCCCCTTCTATCAAAGTGCTGTACAACCCTTTAAGCAAATTGTTTTCATTTGGGACACTTCTTACTCAAGTTGTTCTATGACAGGACACAGTACTGTACAATTCTACTTGTTTGAACCAGAACTTTACTATTTTTTAATAAGTAGTAGTACACAGTAAAAAGTACCAGAAATTAAAAAAACTGTGGTAGATAGTGCCGTGTACAAGTTTGTATATACCCTCTACAACTTTGCTTACTGACCCTCAACATCCATTGTGTATAGGCAACAGGTAGAGTAACTTTGAAAAATCGTATCAAAACAGCAGTTTACTTCAGTTTTTCAATTTTAAGTCAGAAATGGCCATTTTAGTTGTTGCTCATTACTTTAATGATTAGCAGTGATAAGCAACAAACAACTTTGCCAATTTAATGATGAGCAACAACTAACATAGCCACTTATGACTTAATATCCAACATCTCTCTGGGATTTAGAAGATGACAGCTCACTGATCCAAGATTTAAACAAAATCAATAAACACAGTAGGGACAGAATGCACCAACATTCATCAACTATTCAACATTTTATCATGTTACATATTTAAAGACTACACAACAGGACAACAGCCAGAAGGTAATCATTTTCACAATGACACATTTCAGGGCCCACTCTCTGTGTCAAAATAAGCAGTCGACACAGTGAAGGTGCCAGGGAAGGGGGGACTCCAGAAGAAAAAGCACATGGTTGTCCAGCAGTCAAGTGGAACCAGGCTCAACATTTGCCACAATGCAAGATGAAGGCATTAGGTACATAATCCACGTACATACTCCACAAGAAACTAATTTCTCTGGGCATCAATTTGACTAAACTACTGAAAGAATGTATTTTATACAATGTAGAATTTGATGCTGTTAACACAAATGTAGTCTAGGCATGATTTGTTTGATGATATATGTATGTGCCTCATAAATAAGGTATCTGCAGAAATCTCAAAATAAAATACAGATTTATTTTTTATTTTAATTTCAGAGAATTTTATTTGGAAAAAATCCAATAATTATTTAATTTCTTCTCTTCAGAAACTGACCTTTAATAGCAATAAACATTCAGTAGCAATAAAAAATGTTCAGGGCTACTCACCAGTGAAACTAATCTTATATTTTTTGTGAACTCACTTTACATTAGTACTTTAAACTAACTAATAACTACTTACTGCTGGGTAATTCATCTATAATAATACATCACATTTCATTGTATTTTGTATTAAGAATCTGCACCTGAAAAGTAACTTGTAAAAAAAGTTGTCAAATAAATGTAGTAAAACACTTATTGCACTAGTAATAGGTATCGCACTAGTAAATGTGCAATACTTTCCTCTGAATTGCAGTGGAGTTAAAGTAAAAGTAAGTATTAAAAGGAAATATACTAAATGTCAGACGTGCTACACACCCATCAACTACTACAAAGTCAACACTGACTTTCCTCTTTCCTGCAGAAACACTCTACTTAATACACTGTCAGTGAACATTGGCACTGGATGTAAATTGTGATCTGCTCAACTGCAATAAATGACTGTTTATTCGACATCTATGAATAAGAGTTGAGGGTCCAAGTTTAAAAATAACTACCACCAATTGTAGCTGTACAGCTGAGTACATGCCTTTTGTTATTTCTATCCAGCAACTGACAGTTTCCACATAGATAAAATCTAATGCACCCAAGCAAGTGAAATCTGATATCAAGTGGTCTCTTGATTCAAAACCAGGTGTGAACAGCAATGTATATCAACTACACACACTGTGGATGTATCTAGATATAAGATACACGATGAACGTGGCCACAGACAGTGGTATCAGAGGTAACAGCGCAGTGAGGCAAGAATGAATGACAGTTTGGTACGAGGGCTCTCTCCCTCAAGCAGAGTGATAGAGAAACACATTGCGGCAAATAAAGCATGTAATTAGATTATGGAGCCCAGTGTGCTGCCCTGCCTTTGTTCTCTTTTGCTCTGCGCTGGGCTGCTCACACCAGAGCTGTGAGTTTGGATCCCGTCCAGCAAAGACACAGGGAGAAAAGAGGACAGACAGAGAAGAAACCCTATACTTCTTCTCTCATTGTATTGTCACAAAGTGAAAGATGGTTTGTTTTTGACAGAAACAGTCAGTGAAGAAGCCGAAGAAGACCTTACTTTTACTTTTGAGCGGCGTGCAATCAGCGCCGATCAGTTGGGTCATCCTCCATTACTGTAACTGATGAGTTTAGGATGAGTCAGTGGGGACTCCTGTTGGTTACTAGCCAAGGGTTACACATGTAAAGAGGAAATAATCCTGCCAAGGTTTTCATGTGATTAAAAAGTTTTTTGAACACAGACGTTAAAACTGAATTACAGTTTTATATTGATGGTTATTTTATACTTTGTACTTACAAACATGTATTTTATCACTATTTCTTTTCTCGCTCTCTCATATAATTAAGCAGTGTAATAAGATCCCATGTTGTCATGACTGTGAAGTGCAGTGTAGTCACAGAACACCAAACAGGGTGTGTGAAGCAAGACTCATGTCCAAAAAATCCAAGGAGGGACACGCCACAGATTCTGATCACTTCCAGCCTCAAACAAGACTCACACACACACATATGACTGAACCTCGTCACCTTTATGAGCCTCATCATCGTCACTCCAATTCTCCTTCTCCTCATCATCATTAGTTACTTTCACATCCTGTGTATCCTGACGGGCCCAGGCGGCCATCACAGGGTCATCAGCGGTTAATCTCCTCCACATTTCGTTGCTGTGCAGACGTCTCTGTCATGACCCGTGGGAGTGGCGACCCACACCATCCGTGACCTACCAGCACAATGTGTGTTTTGTCTGGGCCACACCATCGGAGGCATTCTCCATGCATTCCAGTCATCAGTGTGGTCGTAAGGGGGAGAGCCCTGCTGCAGGAGACAAATTAATACCCGCTCCATTTCCCTCACACCCCCTTATTCACACCCTCCAACTACCATCACCACCACCAAAAAATCTGCTTCCCCCTTGTTTGACTGAGGTGCAGTGAGGCACCTGCCTTACAGCTGTCAGTCCACCAGCCTTTAGTATCACACACTCATGAACACACACAGTTTACCTTTGTGGCATTTATTTCCATATTTGATCTCAATTGATCCCAGAGTCCTTCTTGATAGCTTCAGCATATTCCTCCTCCTCTTTCTTTCATACCAATCTCCTCTCCCCCTCAGTCTTTTTTTTTCTTTTTCCCTGGTGTTTTTTTCTTTTTATTTTCTGTTATGTAGTTTTAGTATTTTCCTCTTGCTTTTCTTCTAATTCATTCTCTTAATTAATTTTCTCTAGTTTCCCTTTTTTTTTGTTTTCCCATTTCCTTTGTGTTAAATGTAATCTAAAACGGCTTTCATTCTAAAATGGCTTCTCTGTTTGTTTGTTCTACTTCCTGTAGATGTGTCCACACAAAATTTAATGTATATTATCAAAATTGACTTATTAATTTTTTGTGTCTGCTTCATATATTTTAATGTTATTTAAAAAAATTAAAAAAGTAACAAAATTCATCCTCTTCCTGCTGTTACTATTATTAATACAACTGTTGCTAATATTACTACTGCTAATAATAATGATTGTAATTATTTTTAAAATATGTATAATAATAATAATGTAAACTTTAGTGCAGGTCATATTGCTGGAGTGAGATGGAAAATACTGTTCAATGCTCTGATAAAATCGAACACATCTGTTTGCAGTCATATATTATGTGATATCATAGCTGTTTGAATACCAGGCTGAGCAGAGGTGGGTTTGTTCTGTGACCTTCTGAAGAGGCTCAGAGGGTAATATATGCATCCTGTGGGCCTCAAGCCCAGGTGGTCCAGCAGGACCCTGGGATACTCATGATTCTGACATGAGCAACACAGGACGTCCATCAAGTTGCTCCACACTGCAATCTGCTTTATTTCAATCTCTCTGGCCTGAACAGACTCGTGGCCATTATACATATGAGAGGGAATTCCCAGAACTCTTAGCCACAATTAGATTATCTGTAGCTTCATAGTCTGACCCATTGCACAGTCCCTTTCAGGTTGTGTTTACTTTAGTTCAGTGACATGGTTTAATCAACGGATGTAGCATCCAAAACGGCTACAGGCAAGATTTCACGTAGCAACTGTGAACTGGGGGCATATAAGTTTCATCCAAAAAAACCCCAAAACAAAACAATTTTCTATATTTCCTGTATTTTTAAGACAATAACTAAATATGCTAAATATGCAGTAACATGGGTCCCCCCTCTCACTTATTCAGTAATTCCTCAGTGAGTTGAAGGAAATTTCCTACACTCTAAAAATGGATTCCTGACAAGGAGGCCCAGAGAACCTCCAGATATTCTAGCTCGGCACCACCCACAGTGTTATGTGAAGACAAAGCGTAAAACAGAGGAAGACGAAGGAGGTGGAGGAGAGCAAAAGGAGACTGAAAGGGAAAAGAAAAGAGAAGGAGGAGGGTTGGGGATCAGCGATATCTCGACTGTGCTGTCAATCGAAGTCGTTCAGGGGATGTTAGGGACCTCAGAGGGCCAACAACAGCTGCAGGAGCCTCTTACACACGCTCACATATCTTGAGCCTCCTGTAGCTTCATGGGTGACACAGTGTAAACATGCTGTGAGCCTGATGACTCAACTTTTCCACCACAATGTCAAAAGACAAAAAGCTGAACTTATTACTCCAACAGAGTCTGCACAGGAATGTCTGCTTAGTACTGTAAAACTATATATTGTATATATATGCATTTCACATATTTGGTATTTATGCTCTGAACAATACAATTGTATTGTAATTCAACTAAAACATACAGTATCACAACTAGAAATTCAACCACTCAGAAAACTTGTGGTCCAGAAGCATGGTCATACTGCATTAATCGTTACTGAGTCAATATAGATGCCATTCAGACAATTTATTGTTACATACATTCATGGACGTATCTTGAGTATCTGATCCAACAACTAATCCTATTATTATATCCTATCCT
>JAUMHL010000001.1:15888325-15911636 GCA_032362345.1 Sandelia bainsii
GCTATGTAAAGTGCCTTGAGATGATCTTTGTTATGATTTGGCGCTATACAAATAAAGATGAATTGAATTGAATTGTTCATGTGGCTGTGAAACTGTGGAGCTGTATGTGTGAGGTAAAGAGAAAGGGCTGCGCATGTTTACCAAATTATAAAATAATGGGGGGATAATCCTAATTGCCTATTTCTGATGAATGCTGGGCTTTGAATGTGAGCCCAAAACGTCTGTCACATTTCCTCCCAAACTGGGGAGTCTATCAAACACATATGCTTCAGGAATGTAATCATTTTACAATTGCTCGCCCCAGTCCAAGTCCTTCATTTCTTTCACAGCCAAATCCCAAATCAGTGTTGAATAACAGTTGTCTGAGAGTTATTTCTTTTCATCTATTTTTGGATATATATAGTCACTTTGGCAAGAAGAGGTTGTTGAATTAATAGTGTTGCTCACAGTCTGTACTGTAAATCTTGACAGTCTAATCCAGAGCAGAGCAGTCTTGTTAATCTATCAGTCATTTTTACTTCTTTACTCAAAAAAACCTCAAACAATTCCTCAAACTTTAAGTGTTACATTTTCTGTTTATTTCATATGGAAAACCAGTGATGCTGACTTTCAGCCTCGTGGTTGGAGCAGCTCTCTTTACTGCCCCTCCCTAAAAAAATGTTTCTGCGTTGTGTCACTTGTTACTCTGAAAGGCTTCAAAGGCGTATCTGAATCATGTACTTTGAGGTTTTTGAGGGTATTTAGTGGTTTGGCCTGTTTTGTTTTTAACCACACAGACTGTTCAGCCCACAGTTCAAAATTACAGCTTCAAAACAATGTGCTCATTTCAGCACGTTGAAATGAAATTGGTCTTTAAAATGTGTAAATGTCAAAATGATAATAGTATTAATAGTTATTAAACAGTGACGCTTATGTATACAAGCAAAATTACACGTTACCAATTTAATGAATCGCATATTATAATCTGACTACAGAAGAAGATTATAACTAAACTATAACTAAAAAAAGCTATCAGCGCCTCTTATGCAATCCATCCGTTATCTTAATTTGAGCTGGTGCAATGATCTAGTTCTCATTCAGTTAGGTTGTGTGAGAGACAAGCTGTCTGGGAGATCCGTATCATTGTGGGCCTCAGGGAGAAAACTGCTATAAAACTGTAATGTAATATCGTATTTGTTCCCTTTAAGACTGACCTCGGACTTTTAGAAACAACATATTTTGTGAGATATTTTGACAGGTTATGTACAACAAGACAACTATCCTCTGGGCTTATACATTTCAGCAGGCCACCTCCTCTCACCTCACAAGCACACTCTCTCTTGCTTTTATCTCTATTGCCTGTTTCCTGTGATTCAGCTTCTGTTGCTGCTCTTATCTCTTCTCAGTATGTGTGCGTGTGTCTGTGTGAGTACTTGTGTTGTTCACCCTTCTTATCAGACTCCCAAAGCCTTCTTAAAGTGTGTGTACCTATTAGTACCTTTATCAGACCAATCTGTCACCGCTTTCATTGCTCAGTTGTGTCTAGGTTAGAGAGAGGAATGGCACACACACACACACACACACACACAGGGTCTCAGGAAGCTCACTAAACAGTGTGGAAGCTGGTCTAGCACGTCTTCAGGCCTGTAAATTTAGGAGCATGTCAGAGGAGAATGAGAAACAGGAGGGCAAAGTGCATTCATGGTTGGAGCTTCAGAGAGCTCAGGTTATATTTTTAAGAGCATCTGTCTGTAACCACAGCTCAGAGCCCCAAGCCTGCCAGTAAATCAAGGTGCACAGCACATGGTCTACAGGTGGGAAACACTCAGCCTTCCTTTCCTCCTCCACAGTTGGTCCTCCTCATTGACTCGGGGGCTGATTGACTGACTTGCTGTCCACCTAAATGACAAATTGGTTGACTCTGACTGAAGTACTGGTTTACTGGATGTGTGAGTGAGAATTTCTGGTTTAAGTGTGTGTCCACTTAACGGTTAAGTGCCTGTGTGCTTTACTTCATGGCTACTCCAGATGACTCAGGGAGATATCAGGACAACAGAGCAAGAGGGCCTTTCTGTCTCAACAGGTCCAGCGAGAAAAGCTGACAGAAGTTTATGATAAGAACAGTGGGTGTGTGTGTACATAAGAGAGCCTGTGGTTTTTTTTCCTAGCAATGTAGAAGGGATTAGTCCTGTATAAATGCCATATTTCTAAAAAAAGACAACATTCCTTACACTGAGAAGCTCTTGAGGCTGGGAAAAGAGTGAAAAATGTTCTTGGTTGATGGGGAGACTGGAAAGTTTTTTCAAAGGCAGACATGCGGGCCTGAGTCTGAGATTGCACAATGTGAGAATTTTGAATACTGCCGGTCGTTTACCATAAAGTTTGAGTTTGAAGTCTGAACTCTGCACCCCCCATTTGGTTTGTGTGCTCTGTGCCAATAAGAATAATTTGTTGGCCCTGGAGTGAAGCCAAGCCACCCGAGTCTGTGTTCTATTATAATTAGGTTTCTGCGCCTCCTCAAGTATCTTTAGAGAGCAGAAAGAGACAGCATTATCGGTTGTTGTGCTGTACATAAATATTTTTCCAAATGACGTGTTTATCTAATAGAAGGTGTGTCTTGCTTAATGGGCTGTTAACATTTTATTGATCTGAATAATAAGGTGCAATGACCCAAACAGTCTTGCACTTGGCCAGTGAGAGCGCCTAAAATGTTGGACTTATGAGCTTATTTTTGGGAATGATGTTTGATGCACAACACTGCACATGTGTGTAGATCTAATTGAAAAAAAGCTGATATCAGCGCACCCGCTGGAAATCCAAAGCTAAAAGTGAAGTCATAAAAAAACAATATTTTTCAAATACCAAGCATTTTATATGTGGTTGATGAAAACCCCTACAGTGTCAATGGAAGACATATGCTGAGGAGAGGAAGGAAGATTTTTTGTATGTTATTTTGAATGAAATAGGCCAACTCTCAGTCAAAGCCTAATTTTCATCTGTATGCAAAATATGTCCCTCATCCCACTGACCGATGTAATTATATGCTGGTTGGTTCAAATGTGAACGTTAACGTTCAATCTGTCAGTCACAGATCCAATGCCAGCTTGGTTTGATTTTATTATGTTAAGATGGTCTTCTGAGGAGGACTATCATTAGCAGTGCTCATTATTTTAACATCTTTTGTACTTATCATTGCTGTTTAATATACTATAGACTCCATAGTAAGATAGACTCTTAAACAAATTGTTAATGTTTGACTTTTTAAATCCGTTTTTTAAAACTAATAAACTGAGACAAACAGGGATAACAAGCGGCTGATTCAGTTCTACATAAAGTTGTCGCTGTAGGGTGACATTAGTTATCTCCTTTATATGTAAGAATTTTTCAAAGACCACCCAGAGTACTGCATCTCTTGGTCTTTTTAGATCTCACCTCTTTAAGTTAAACTCATCCATTTTTATGTCAAATACGACCAGTGTGTTTTGTACAGGCAAGAGCTATTTGAATCGTATTTTCTGTTTACACTCTTGCTCAGTGAGGGGTGAAGTTATACATTTCAGCGTTTAACTGTAGCCACCAGGCAGGGCTCACTCTGCAGTGAATAAGCCGCTGCAGTCTTCAACTTGTATTGGCCTCCTATGGAAATGAGCTGCTTTCGAAGAGGATTGCATTACACATATAAAAGCAAACTCTTGTGCTACTTGACCTGCCTGTGCTCCTAGAGCACTCATTCTCTTCCAAAAGCCACACAGCAAAAGGCTCTGTCTTTGAATTCAATGAATAACCAAACCTCTTAATTGCTGTCACTTCGGTGCAGTGCTCATGCTGCTTGAAGAGCAGACAGAAATTAGTTCTGCGGTTTGAGTTTCATTGAATTATCATGAATTATGATGTGGTAAACCTGGAAAATTTGGCAGGGCAAGACTTTGACAGCACACAAAGGTGTCTGACGTAAGGAAAAAGTTGTGTGTGGTAACTTTAACGTAAATAACAGAGAGAGAGAAAGAGAGCATGTAATAAAATGACACACTTCCTTAAAGTCATCATCTGTAACTGTCCAAATATAGTTTGCAAAAAATGTTTTAATTGGCAAAAGAAACAGTTTGTGCTTCGTATCATTTGTCAGCTTGGGGTAATTACCACAGATCTTTATTTTAAGTCTGTTTTGATGTAACTGAATACCTCAGTAGAACTTGGACAGTGTTTGCTTAGAATTACACAGGGCTGGGAGAGGTGGGAGGTGCATAAACTCTGGCAAATTTCATGGATTAAATTGAACAAAACCGTTTGGGTTAGCTGACAATTTTATAAATGATGATGAAATGTGTTTATATTTCAGTTTGGTGAGAGGCAGCAGAAAATGTGAAGGAGTCAGAAGTGTTTGAGTGACATGATTTAGTGTTTACTAATTTGGAGATGTTGATGTAATGGGCACTAAGACATGACTGCACTCCTGCTGTGAGCCATGGGATTGTAATAATCATGTAACAATATTGTTGTTTAATTTGATTCTTATATTAATTAAAGCTGTAACTAATTACAATTTTAATTAAACCCTTGATTCTTTTTTATTGATTGATTTATCATTTGGTCTATAAAATAATGGAAAAAAAGAGCAAGTGCTTGCTGTGTCAGTTATCATAATTATTACAGCTTCTGCTGACTGACCAACTCATTCATTTATGTATTAATGTGATAGCCTTTTGAATTCTGAAAAAACGCAAGTTTGATGTTTCTTGTGTTTGTTATACCTGAAACACTAACAGCAGATGGAATAGTCAAACTGAATGAATCCTGCATGAGTGGCAAGGCTAAGAGCTACGAACAGAGTCAGTGAAAATGAGAAAAGCAGGCTGCACAGAAAACAGATGAAGATGGAGGAGGCTGTGTTCCTGTCAGACTCCAAATCAGTAGCATGAGTTATCAAAAAGGTTTACACAGACAAAAAATAAAGAGCCAGGCCCATATTTTCAGATGCACCTGTACTGTACATAATCCCTTTACTCCAGATGCCAAAGGTCCACATCATGTGTATTTTTCACAGCTTTTGACTTGCTTTGCTTTGTTTTGACTTTTACATCATGACTGCTGTATCCAAAATTTCTAATCAGTCATCATTGTCATATGAGAAGAGATTTCCACATCAGTACAAACATTATTCTTACTGCAGACCGCTTGTTTTATAGTTATGGCATAAAATATTTTCTCATTACATGAAATGAGGTTTTCACTCTTTTTGCTTTAATTTGGTTCATCTGCTGCAGAACATGAGCACTACAACAAAACCACTGATGCATTTGTTCTCTTGTGCCAACCTAAATATTGCCTACTTGCTTCAAAGGTCTATCCAGTGTCAGCAAGCTTTCCCCATCTGTAGGGCATTAGTGCAGTATACTGACAAATAATACAGTAAATTAGTAATTATAATATGATTAATTATTAAGCAGAAGAAGATAAAAACTATGCTCAATCAAATTTTGTTGACTGTATATAATAAACTGTTTCTTTTGTATGTACAAGTATGTAAATGTCTTTTAATTCTGCAGAGAAAAGCACAGCAGTACCTTTTATGAGAAACAAACCCCCATAGAAGTGAGTTATGGGATGCTGAAAGAATCAAGTCTTTGACACATGAGAAGGGATGTAAAAACAACAAAAAAGAGGTTAAATCTCCACAATTAGCTTGCCTGGTAGACACAGCAGAAGATAGGGGTTAATGATACAAAACATCCTGACGTGATGAATGTTTGTTTGCATTCCTGCTCAACAGGAGAATGGGCCCAAAGCCACGGAAGGTGTTAATGTCAGTTTAGGAATATTGCTCATGAGTGGCTGCAGGGGTGAATACATAGGTGCATTTGTCAGAGAGCTTTGTTTTGAATTTAAGTTCATGCAGGGAAAGAAATGTGCTCAGTATGGCTGCTGAATGTCAGGAATTTAATGAGACAAAATGCAACTTGTGTGACATCTTTCTGCATTAGTTTGACAAATGTTTTTATTCCAGCAGCACCAAGCATGTCATCTTTTGCAAAAGGAAGAGGTGCATGTTAGGAACTTATTTTCTTGTCTGAACAAATACCAGATTCTTTTTTACTCCTCAGTGATGCCTTTTTGTTAAACTGACTGATTGGTCAGTTTATTTATTTAGTCCCTGGTGAATGATATGAAAAAACTAAGGCTCAAACTGTCAGCAGGCAGCTAATATTTCCTCATGAACTGCTTTTAGAAGTGGGTGCTCTGAGACCCTCGAACAGGTATGCATATACAGTATTTCTGTGTGCTATTTCTGCACGGAGAAACTCAGAGGTGTCTCTGGGCTTGTTTGCACAGGGATTCAGCTCCTGTTATCTTTCCCTGCAGCTATAGAAGAGGTGAGAAAACATATCCTCTGTCTTTTCAGCCACCCCCCTCTTCCTTCTCCTCATCCTCCCTCTCCCTTTCTTTGACCCTTATTAGCTATGGTGAGGGCTGATGGCATGCGATTTATCCCAGCACTGAGTAGCAAGCACACCTGCGTGGGGGTGCTTTCCTTATGTCCTCCTCATCTCTTCCTCTTCTTCTTACCCATCATTCCCTCCCATCTTTCACTCTCTTGCCACCCCTCTGAAATTGACTTTTGCTTTGTCTCCTCCTTTTCTCTGCAGCCCTTCCACCACAGCCTCTTCCCAGATTTTCATTTGTGTTTGACCTGCACCGGGGATCACTTCACACCTCCGCTCTGTTTGTTTTGCCTGTCCTGTCGTTCCCTTACCCCTTCTCAAATGAAGCCAAATAACTCAGTATTGACGAGGGAACACCCAGTCCAACCCATCCATACCACCACGACCTGCACAATCCCAACAAACCCCCAACTCATCTCTGCTGACAGAGGGAGATGAGGGCGAAACAGGCTCAGGAATGTAAGACTGCAGGCTTCCCCCCACGTCCTGTAATTCATCTAAAACTGTTTCATAATCTCAGTAGTGGTTGTAAATATTGCTATGTATGTCTTTCTATAGTTTGAAATATACCATGGATCAGCACGGGCACTTAACACAGCATACGCAGCAAGTTGTCCCACTGACGCATTCAATTTTGCCCATGCTGATCCTGACTGATTGGTATAAATATTTTGATAAAATACCTGTATCTTAAATTTAAATGTATTTTACAACTTCTCTATCATAGGACAGATTCATTTTACCTCTACAATTTTGTTAAAGTTTTAAAACTTCAGTACTCAGCCAACTGAGTGCTCACAAAGTATGTCAGAAGTGAGCTGTGGTGGCTAAAAAGGAAACAAAGAAAGAAAGAGCGCTGTACCTTTGCAGGCTTTCCTGTGTGAGATGGGTTTGGACAGGTCCCTGTAGTAGCCTTCCTTGCAGTAGTGGCAGTGGCGACCTGCTGTGTTGTGGCGACAGTTGAGGCAGACGCCTCCACTTTTCCTCCCAGACAGCTTGTAGAGCTCCATGTTGAATCGACACCTCCGGGCGTGAAGGTTACAGTTACAGGCTGAGGAGGAAATGAACGGATGTTGATACTTAGTAAAATCCTAACAAAGTTTTGACCTTGGTCATCTAATGATCTGCATTACTCTGCATTAATTTGTCATATGTAAGATTACTAGTTTGAGCAAACCACTAAAATATATGTAGTACAGGTCCAATGGTAGAAAGTACGTTTACTAAAGAACTGATAATAAAGATAATTTTTACAATTTCGGTAACTTTAGTTATTAGGTACTTTGTAGATTCAGATTAATAGTACATAAAAATAAATAAATAAATGATGATGTATTATAAGTTGAGGTAAAAAAAAAGACTGAATTCAAAAACTATGCAAAAAGTAATATTAATAATATTAGCCTCAGCTTTACCTGCAATGTTAAAGTGTTGTATACATCATACAGTACTTCAATAATTCAATATGGTCTATATATATCATGCTTAAAAAAACATTTTGCATAATAAGTGTTTTTACTATGTTTCTGTACATTTTAAAGTTAAGAATTTTACAGGAGCCAGTCAATGATTATTTCTGCAACAGGGTTTTTTTTGTTTGTACACTAAAATACTGAAACCTGACTTGATGAGCCACCATAGATACGGTACTAAGGAAGAGTGAAGAGAACGTTTCTGATACTGAGGTCAAACAATGCATCCTTTTCCCACATCTGGCTTTTGCTTCCGCTATCCATCTTTCTTTTTCTGTGGTTTGCTCAAATACTTCTGTACTCCTCACTCCTCTTCCTTTTCCTCAAGGTCCTCTACAGCTTTCCAGAGTCCATACTGTACTAAACTGAAAGTGAAGGTCTGGTATTACCATTCCTCCATTCCCTGCAAATCCCTCTGAGCATGTGCAAGAATCCCTGACTGCCGCTTGTTTACTGATAAGTACAGTTGCCAGAGTTGAGTTTAATTAGCCGGCTGATGTTTATTCATGATTTTCTGGCAGCACAGTGAGGCAGAATGCCCAACTTCATTAAGACCAGCCGTCCGAGACACTGGTCCGCCACCACCAGCACAGACACATTCATGCATTATTAACAGCAACACTTCTGATGCAGTTTATGGCTCTACTGTGTGGGAGTACTGCATGTGTGTGCATGTACGGAAATGGGGGTTATCTGGTTTCCAACTGGGGTCCCTTGGTTGGTTGATCTGTCCATGTTTTTCTGCACCACCTCTTTTCATCATCTGCCCATCATAATGGTGGGAGATGATGACTGATGTGTGTGTAGGTGTTTGTGAGTGCATTTGTGTGGTTAGTGTGTTTTCTGTATGTGTGCAACTATCTGTTCGGGACTCTTCTCTTCACTCCAAGGACCTAATTACAATATATGTTCTATACACACACATGCGTTTGTGCACCCACCCACCCACACACCCACACACACACACACACACAGACACACACAGACACACACACACAGCAGCAGCAGCACCTCTGTGCCTTATCAGCAGTGACATGTTTCTCTGTATGTTCTTCCTTCCTGCTTCAGACTGTTGCTCTTAACCCTCAGTATGTAATGACTCAGAATTTTCCATAAGTTAAAAACAAGACTTTAATACATGTCAGCACAGTAATTCCATAATATTACTAAAATAATACTAAAATATTTTTTTACATTGAGTAAATACAGGTTAAAAAGTCACCTATAACCCTGTGTCCTGTGGATCTGCATTTTCCTGAAAGGTGACACAGAGCTGATTTTTTCATTGTTATCTTATGCTAGATTTAAACCTATACGTGACTCATGTTGTTAGCGTTTTAGACAGCAGGGCAGATTCTTTGCTTCACTGGAAAACCTCTAAAACCCACTGATAGCCACAATCCGATAGAATGTGTGTCCGCACAGAACGATTGAGATATAATAGAGGTTGGGGGCAAAAGAGTGTCAAACTTTCTTTTCACTCACGGATATTTTGCGAGGCCGTCAGCTAACGCACTTGAATAAACTCTTCCCTGTTTAGACAGCTCTCGATAATCAGTGTCACTAATGTGTTGAAAAACTTGGGCAGACTGTCAGTTCATCTCTGTGATTCCAGCTCTGGGCTACAGCTGGTGAAAGCTATCTGTGAGCACACCTGCAGGTAACAGGGAACTCTGTATAGAACAAAGCTGATGGAGGATCAGTGCATGACCTGTGGACATGTCTCTGTTACTCTACAAAGATTGTTTCACACCCTCCCAAAATGAAGGGGAATTAACCTACATGGTCCTGGTGAGAATAGTGCTGTTGTGCTGGAAGGTGCAATGGTTACTGTAGTGACACTATACTACTACTACATGTGAAGGTGTGGGGGAGAGGGCCACATTGTGTTTGAAGGTATCATGCTTCATACGTTATCTCAGACAACGTCAATGAGCGAGAAACACTTTATCTTAATGCACTGACATTGGGCATGATGTAAGCGTGCTTACACTCCTTACTATATGTATGTTGAAACAAATGTTGCAAAAAATGACACTATCACAGCCTTGTCTGTTAATACACATTTAATTAAAAACAGCTAAAGACTTTGTCTGACACATTAACTGCTTGTCATTCAGACATCACATAGTTATCCATTCAGTTGGAGCTACGCGTTTCCTTTTGTTGTTCTCTATCAAGCCAATTGAACTTGAACTGACATGAACTGTTTAAAAATGATACTATGCTGTCATGTTCAAATATCACAGGAATCTCTGTTCTCCAGCTTTCATTCCCTGCTGCTACAAATCAATTTAATTTTAGAGTTACATAAAGGGTTAAAACTGCTCATTTAAATAGCAGCATCATCTCTGTCACACCTACATTCAGTGGTACAATTTTCATTCATTTTTCAAATTAAAAAGAAAGCAGAATTAAACTAGAAAACAATACACAACACAAAAAAAGACTGAGATCACACACCTAAACCCCTTAAAAGAAAAAAAAAAAAACTAAATAAACTGAGATAAAACTGAGTTAAAACCATCACTTCCAAAATAAGCTTCCAAATACCAAATATGAGGCTTTTAATAAGGGGTTTTGTCTTTTTTCTGCCCCATTTGATAAAGATTTGTCCCAGGACTGGAAGTGGAAGTTTCATAAAAATACACATTCTCAGATTTAAGAAAAGCTGCTCTCTACTGCTACTAAAATACCTGTCATTTCTTTCAGAGAGAAAGAGGGCAGACGCACTGTGGTAACAATGGCAAATAATGGTGCTAAGGACCATTATTGCACACGCACACACAACACTCCTCACACCTGCTCTTTGCAAACAGCAGGATTTAAGGTTTCTGAGACACAAAAGCTGAGCTGTAGTTTTTTGCAGTCAAGCAGTCAGCTCACACACCCTCACCGCAAACAAAGCATTCACACCAAAAGACCCACACATGCCAAGTGCACCAGGTACACTTTAACGTTTAGGCCTACATGTAGGTTACTGTGGCTCAACATTTGACCTTTGTGTAAAATGTAAAGAATAAATCGAATTACACACAAATAAAATAACTATAAATACATAGAGAGAAAAAAGACATCTTGTTTGAAACATCATAGCCATTGTCCTTTTTATAAAATACAATTTTAATAGCCTTGTACAGTAAAATAAATGTGCTGAATTTGTATTTTGATAATTACTGTTAACAAAGACAAAGTAAAGGCCTTAAAAGCTTGTTTTCAATCAAGTTAACTGCTTCAGGCTGGATTAGTGAGCCGGTGACCGGCTGTAACCACCCCCAGGTGAGCAGTAAAAAGAGGTGTGAACTGATGCCTTTAACAAGTGTAATTGAATTAGATGGATAAAGCTAAGCTGGCCAAAGCTTTTCAACACCTCCTGTAATTTGGACCGCAACTATCCAAACTGACAAAAATCTCCATTTAAGTAGAATTTAACAGGGAACTGATTTGTTTATCAGCTGTTTGTCTTTCCTGCACATCCCAGGAAACACTACTTCTCAGCACTGTGTGTGAGTGTGTTTTGGACCTCAGTCTTACAGCAGCACAGAGACCGCCTTCCCTCAGCTAATTAGAGGGAAAATTCAACCAACAGAGCTGGAGGTTGAGGCTAAGCTCATCATACTGACGATAAGCCTTCTAATTGAACAATGTCGGTCACAGACTCGATTTGTTCTAAAGAGACACTCAAGCAATTAATCGCTGCCACTTTCACTCTAAATCCACATGCTGGATTTGATAGCTGCTGGCTCCTCACTTTACCAAGTATAAAGACACAAAATGGAAAAAAGAACTTTAGACAAAGAAGGTTTTTTATATTTTGTGCAGTGTCAGGGCATATTAACAACCTCCAATGAAAAATGACAGTTTTTACTGTCATCAGCAACTAATCAGGTCTGTAATGATGACACACTCTTACAAAATGTTGGTCATTTTTCCACAGCTCTCAGCAGCCTCCCCATTGCCGGCCTCTGTGCAGCTCACCCAAACATGACAGAACTTCAAAACCCACTTCGCCAGCAAGTAGACGACCAGCAGGAGTGCTGCTATTCTGTCCCCTGCTTTTAAACAAACGCCGTCTATGGATGAACGGTTTACTTTTAATCCTGTGGATCCTGAAGAAATTAGATTAACTTCTAAACACTGGGTGTCCCATGTCTTATTTGAGGTTGGAAGGGGTTTAAGAGAGAGAAGGAAAGTTGAATTTCTTTAACTTATTTCTGAAGAAGTTTTCATAAACTGTGCCCAAAACATGTCTGGAACAACTTGATACCCTCCCTGTATTTATAGTGCATAGTGCAGTCTGTAAAGCATCTCTCTTTGCTTCTTCCTCACACAAACACATGCATACACACACTATAGCTGGATCCATAGTGCTCGGGTGAGCTGCCCTCTGCACTGCTAACCTGCCGACGCCCTGCTGCCTGCTCCCCCTTCTCTCTCTCTGTCTCTTTAAAGACTGAGTGAGTGAACATCACATGTTCATAAATGACCAGCAGCATAAATGCCCTGAAGGCAACTCAAAAATCACATTTTTGGTTTTCAAAGATACCAGTGTCAAACAAATTATGGACAATTTTCTGCTGCTAATGTTTAAATATTATTTCCATTAAATATTTATCAATTCATGAAATGATTCCGTTTTAACACCTGCATTTGCAGTATATTTCTGTGCATTTTAAGGGTAAGACCAGGAAACAAGGAAAATCCAAGTGCTTCTTATAAATGCACTGAGACATGATGATCATCATCATCATCATCCAGTAGCTAAAGGAGAAATTAACTGCTGCCCTATGAAAAAAACATTTCTCTTCATAAAGCATAATATTTGTTAAGGATAATTTCTTGAATTGCATTGTTGTGGTAAGTAAATTATATGTTACTTAATATACTGTATAATATGGAAAAATTACAAATACATTAATTGCATTGTACATGTTGCATACATAAATAAAGGTAAAATGCGCTGAATGCATCAAAAGTAAAATGTCTTAGTGCATACTATTTTTAGCTTATTATTGCTGGTACATAAATGAGTAAGCAGTATTTCACTGTCGTAGTTGGTCATGGTGAAACGTAACTTCTCAATATACTGTTTATAGTAAACTATAGGTAGTTTAATCTATTTCAATGCACATACTGTTCAAAGTCTGGGATTACATAAGGTTTGTTATATAGTGTATAATAAATTTAAAAAATGTACTGTAGAGTAAAGGTTACAATATCCTGCTCTGATGAAGAGATATAAATCAGCATGGGGTGTAATTACTTAAAGTACAAGCACCTCAAATTTTCACATCCATACTTACCCATATATTGCACTAAACGTTCTGCATACTCACACTTGCAGTCCACCCCCACAACACAAAATCATCATCATTTCTTTATTATAACTGATGTTGATGTTTATATTGTGGTTTCTGTTGAGACTGGACCACACGGAATTTCTTGAACTTGGTACTTGGCAAATAAATTTGTACTTAAGTACAATAAATAATATTTAGTTGCACTCCCCCACAGTTGACAGGAGGCAGATTATAATATAACGGTGCTTATAAAAGATAATGTGTGTTGACACATTACATACATTTCAGATGTTTATAACTATCCTCACTGTGAACAGAAAACAAACACTGATATTAGCCTTTAATGTCTGGCATTTTATCTTAAGCGGAGACATCACAAACAATAATTTTGCAACCAGATTCATTCCTTGTTGATATAAAACTGGGTCTTGGTGACAGGTACAGGTAGCAGGGCCTCACGTTCGACTGATGTCTGACCACACGAATGAAGACAGTGTGAGTCACCGACGATGACATCTCACTATGAAGAAATAATCACCCATCACTGATAATGACTGTTTCTCGCTAAACAACTGAAGAATTTCACTTTTTTAAAGTCTATAATAACTGTTAAGCCAAAACATTGAATGATATGAAGTTAGGAAAATATTTATGTTCACTCAGTAACCGAGATGTACTGTATATTTAACCCTGTTACATATCAACTTAGAAATCTATTTCGCGGCGACAATTTATTTAATTGCATCCTGTTTCCCGGCTCTTTGTTTAACAGTTTATTTAACCTCCCATAAATTAGAACAATACGCCTTTTAATCTTATGTTTGTTGATGCAGACACAAAAACAGAGGGAATTTCCAAATACAACAAGAGCTAATTGAGGGCATTTGAGGATTTGAGATGACAGATTAAGTACACAAATCAGTGCTTTGTGTTGGCACTACCAGTCCAATTCATCTTTTAAAAGATTCAAAGAATTTTTTTTCTTTCATTAAGTGTTGCCAAAATGTGTTTATTTTTTGTATACAAGGACAAACTCATGTCTCTATGCATTATAATAATATTAATAATTGATACTTTATTGATCCCCTTGGGTAAATTGTTGTTCGGACAGCTGCTAGACCTGTGTCAGCGCTACTAGGGGTTTTGGTGTCTTGTCCAAAGACACCTCAGACATGTAGCTTGCCGGGACTGAGGATTGAACTGCTTACCCTTGGGTTGGGAGATAACTGCTCTACCCACTGAGCTATCATGCCGCCCAAGTAATGCTGAGCTAGCCAGACGCGCTATCCATTATTAAACCATAAATCCGACACAGGACGTCTGAGCCTTATATTTTCATCAATATGCAATCAGATCCTCATTCTAAAAAGCCTAAAGTGCCATGTTTTTAACCACATATTTCTTATTTTGACTAAAACAAAATTTGAAGAAAAACACAACTTACATATTTTATTTACACTTATAGAACTTGAAGCTTGCTTGAAAAACTAGTAACCATCTAAGTTTCCAAAGACGTTAGGAAAGATCTGAATTTGTGATGAATAGTAAATAGTAAATACATAAAGCTGGAGGAGAAATTTGAATTAAATCTAAAATATTGCAAATATCACTATATTACAAAGCAAAGAGTGAAGATATTCTGAGCCTAATGATGAAAAGAGAGAGTGGGAAAAAGAGGTGTGGAGGAGGTTGGGAGATTTGGGGTTAACGCTTAATGGGTGCGTGGAGTGGGTCTGTGTGTATTGGGGAGCACCCTGGGAATGCTGTGAAGCACTGGGGTGTTGGAGCGAGGCTGTAGATGAGTGGGAAGAAGGAAAGCAAAGCAGGATAAGGTACCCACTGCAGAGATTATGTCAAGCTAATTTAATTCCTTTATTGCAGCCAATTAGCCACAGCACTTTAGCCCCCTGCGAGCCCTCCAGCCCTCTTCACTCCGTCTCTAATGACCCCAACTAAACTCTGAATCTCAGCTGCTCCCAAAGAAGGCCATGTTTCACAGCTGCTGTATTTTTAATAAGCTGTTTGCCTTGTAGACACTGTACAGAGGATGAGAAAGATAGTGAGAAAGAATGAGGAAAATATAGACAGAGATAAGGTAGAAAAAATAGAAAAAAGCTGGTTAAAAGAAGAGATGAACTGGACTGGGAGAGAGGGACAGAGATCAGTGTGCTGCTTGTTAAATCCCACGCCTGACTTGAGGAGACTTGGCTAATTGAGACCAAGTCATACAGAATATTCATCGGTCCTGCAGGGTTATCAAAGGCAAATTAAATATGCAGTGAGAACTGATTTCCAGTGGAAAGATTCGTACAGCCTTCACTCACTTGTCTAACCCTTTTTCATATCACTCAAGCTGTTTATTTATTTCTTCTCTCTTTATTTCATAATTTAACTCTCAGATGTCTTCTCATATTTGGCCAAATTATGCAATTCCCAGTGCAAGCACAGCCTACGGTGCATGTTCTGTCCGTGGGTGATAAATTTGACTGACGCAATTAAAGAGCTGTGAGAACCGACTTGCTTGAGTGCACGCAGGGATCCCTCATGAAGCTATTTACATCAAAGTGAAGCTTAATATTAAGCAATGGATTTACAGTAGACTTCAAAATAAATACTATGTAATAGTCGAGTAAAACACACATACAGGACCCCAGACAAGTCAGCTCACAATGCAGTATTTAAAGTACCAATATTTTATAACATAAAGTTTAACTGAAATTGCATTTTTGGCAACTGAAATTTCTTTTTTGCTCTATTTAGACGGCCTTTTCACCTTCCAAGTTGCCTCTTTCCATTTCCATTTTATTTATTGAAATAAACGGTTTAACCAGTATTGCTCATACTTTCTTGTTATCAGTTTCTAACAGGATAATAATTCAATCACCCTTTGAATAGTGTGTGGCGGATTTTTCACATACTGCATCAGAATGAACTGAAGGTTAAGAATTTTTATTGTTATTGCAATTTTGCTGAAGCATCTGAACAGAAACTGCAAGAGTGTTTAAACTATTTCAAAACACTGGTCTCATTTTGAAATGGAGGGAAAGAAAACAACTTCTTGGAACTAAAAATGTCATGTGGTTAAGTCTTGGGAATTTGTTGACTGCAGTTTAAATGCAAATGCACAATAAAAAAGATTTTTTTTAATCATTTTGTTTTAACATGACCTGTAAACCTTTCTAACGCAATATTCAATTCAGTTCAGTTTATTTATATAGCACCAAACCACAACAATACTTAACTCAAGTCACTTTGCATAGTTAGGTTAAGAACTTTAAGAGTTAAATGGAAAACCCAACAAACCCCCCTCAAGCAAGCACTAAGGCTATGTTGAACACCCAAATGTGACTAGCAATCATTTACACATTAACACCATTTTAATTTCTACTACTGTAATCTACTGTACATCTGTGTGCACACTGCCCCACAATCTGCAGCAGGCTCCTCCATGCCAAGCTAAATGGCCCATATATTCACTCTCTGTGTTCATGTGGGGGCTAATAAGGCTTTTCCTTTTTCAAGAGTCTAACTAGCCACGCAGAGGCACAACAACAAAGAAAGGCCTAATGGCCTCCAATTTCCCGCATTAGTGCCCATTTAATGGCTGACCTGCCCTTTCGTTAGACTGCACAGCATGGGAGCACTTCTCAGCCCTGGGTGCGTGTGCACACACACTTTCATACGCTCACACACACTCACACAAAGTGCTCCACAGCCACACTGCCTCAGGCTGCTGCAACACTTCCACCCCACGCTGAGACCACATAATAGGACAGTTTGTAAAAGGGCTGGCCTGTGATCAGTGGTGCATCCATTTGCTGAGTAATCAAGGATCTTTTGTCTGAATGGTGTGTCTAAAGTGTGTGTGTGTGGGAAGGTGTATGTGCATGTGTGTGAAAGAGTATGCACTTGCGTGAGAGAGAGCGCGAGCGCAAAAGAGAGAGATTCTCTTGGCCCATCTGTCTTTATTAGTGCATCCAAAGTATGTGTCTCCATGTGAGTGTTTGCGTGAGTAATTCTGAGATAAAGTGTCGCTGCCTGGAAAAGATCTCCTCCAATTTCTCTCTGTGTGAAAACACCAGCTGACATACAGTGCAAGAATAAAGGAAGCCCGGCTAGAGCCACGCATAGGCTGACGAGAGTGCGTTGTGTGTATGTCAGCTATGCCATAAAAATGCCATGGGTGGAGGTTGACATTGGCAGGTCCTATTCAGGGCTATAGCGGTGAAAGGGTCTTTAGGGTGAATAACGATTCCTTAGGCTTGTCAGGTCCCCATAGCTCCCTGCTGAACAATACCCACTAAGAGCAGCTGTCTTAATAGTGTGAGGGACTGACAGCTTTAGGAGTGATGCGGTGCTCTGAGCAGCATCAAACTTTCCAAACAACGCTCTGCTGTGTGATAACATAATACAAGTAAACAGGACTGCATCGTGATTGCCAGATAATTTAGACCGTGAATGCATCCTGTACGTTTCTATTACATTTAAAACTTTAAGGAACCTGAGTTGACAGTGTTGGCATAGTCATATCACCGCAGTGTTCAGGATCCTCGGATGTCGTGGCACCATAGCAAAAGATCCTTCCTAAGCTTGATGTTGATTGGAACTAACTGGATTTACAGTTCCTGTAGCAGGAAGACCAAAGCTCTCTGCTTTCACTTATGTGAGTGGTTGTGTTTTAAGTGGTTGGGTTTTAATTGTAGGTCTATAAGTGGGAATGGCGTATAAAAGTGTTGTCTTTGACTGATTGAGCAATGTTTCCCTTTCAAAATAAGGGTGGATTACCAAAACAAGGGGTTGAAGTTTCTTTCTGCCATCACTGTCTGATCGGATAATCACAGTGTGAACTATTTGAGACTTCACTCCTCCTCCTCGAGTATTAGCCGTAAATCAGTTGTGCAATGGTTTGCAATTGCAGCGAAGCTCTCCGCTATCATCCTGGCTGACAAAGCCAAGTATAATAACCTTTCTCCACAGTCTTTGCTCTCTATTGTTTTACATCCAGCCATTACCTAACCTCGTCTCCTCTGCCTACAGCATTACAAATACCACGCAGTCTTTCACAGAGAGGATGCTTGTCGGAAACACTCCAGACAGATCTCAGAATCTCCTCCTCATGTCAAACCTCACCTCCAGTCTATTTACTCTGTGAGTTTTGTCTCTATGGGACTAGCAGATCCATAGTGTTTTGGGTTCACATAATTCCTGGCAAGTCTTGTGTGTTGCTGGCCCTGAGGCTGACTGGGATGGGCTGGTGCTGTCAGACAATAAGACAGACCTTACACTTGGCTAACTCTCGCTCCTCTATAACTGTGATTTATACTAATCCCACAGTCTCTACAATTAAGGCAATCACTCTGCTCCAGCAATGTTAACTAAAGATTTTAAACCCGGTGTATTATAACAGAATGCAGTCAGGCCAAAACAGATGATCTGAGAAAATAAACAGTGTTTGAAGATTAGATGATTAGAAGATTAGATGAGTTAATTTGGCCCTTCAGGCAGTAAAAATCAGAGAATGTTTCCACCTTGTGAGAAAGGAGGAGGAAGAGAAGGAAAGACACTGGATTTCTTCATCAGCAATCACAATGGCTCATCTTACTCTTTCTTGCTCAAATTTTCTTCTCAAACACTTTTCTACCTTTCTTCCTCTGGTGTGTGAAGAAGAGCCCTGTGGGAAAAGGTTCTCCCTACCTTGCTTTGGAAAGTCTTTCTATATTGCACTGACTCAGTCGTGAGGATAAACAGATGACTCTTGAATTAGGGTTGTGATAGGAATACTCAGATGGCTTTCATTCTACTGGGTAAATCTTTATGGTTTTCACTCACTGATAAAATATATTTTGCATAAGACAATGTCAATGCAGTCTTCTCTGAAGTGTCTAAAATTTGATGGACACAAATGATTTGTAGTTTGTAGATATGGTTTGTAAGTCCTATACACTATACGCTCCCCATCCACCCCAACCATCTCCTTGCAACTGGCTTTTTGATAATAAATGTAGTGCTTCATTCATACAAAAAATACGTAGCATCACAATATGGTCATTACAATCGCTAAATAAATTGAACTGCAGTTGCAGGTAAGGTGGATAGGAGTCTGTCATTTTCAGGAGAGCGTTAGCAGAAAGACTCACCTCACTGGGCAGTAAATGCTTAATTTAAGGTGTGCTCAACACTGTTTTATTGCAGGCTCATTAGCAAACACAGCACCATGGCTATGCTAAGCAGGTGGGAAACCTTTGACCTTCACACACACCCCATACATTCCTTTGTCAAGTCTCCATTACTAAGTCACCACTTCTTCAAAATACTTCCTAATACTTTAGGGGAAACTACACCTTCCATGCTGCAGATGTCATTAGTGAGTGGTATTCTGACTGAGACAAATGTCTCTATAAAATTTATAACCCATGAAAACAGCTTCAGCTGAGCAGTCAAACATGGTGAATGGGAGAGGAGAGGAGAGGAGAGGAGAGGAGAGGAGAGGAGAGGAGTTTGAATCATCCACAACACAAGTTGATCAAGTGACAAATGATTATGGAGGAGTGGTGAGATGGAAAGGAAAGAAATAAATCTCAGCTTTTTTAAAAAGACACCATTCTTCTTCCTCTTCCATCCCTCACATCCATCTATATCTATCCCTTCTGGAGAATTTCACAGTGAATTCAAGTTCCACTACTTGGCTGTGTGACCTTTTGTAACTCTTTTACAAGCGTTCAGTTACTATTAACACTGTCAGGAGGCAGGTTTGGCTCAATGGCTTTGCAATAAAATACAAAATCGTAGCAACAGCCCAGTTTGATTACTCTGAGTACAGGAGGTCTTTGTGCAAACCGTTGCACCGGAGCATTGCATAATTGTCCAGCTATAGTATACAGTATACGCCAGAATATCAACAGACAAAATGTTCAATCAGAGAGACATTTAAACTGTATCAGTCAAGATAAGTCAGAACCTGGGGTCACCACTCATCCTGATAAAAATGGTTAAAAAAAAGTTAGGCTTTAGGCAGACAGCAACATGCAGGGGAATGATGAGTGAACTGTAGCTGAAAAGGTCTGTGTGTGTGCACTGTACATTTTTGACTCCCTGCCACCAAGTCAAGCAAAGTCTCCTATCCAAAGGAGGGAGTGAGCAGGAAGCCGCTGGAAACCATAAATCTGAAACCCCACAGCTCTGCTCCTTCACTTTTTTGACACATTTATTGTCCTCTTTTCATTTTCCCCTTCCCCTTATATTGTTCTCAGCTCTCATCCATTTTCAAACTGCACACTCTTAAACTTTAACCTGAATTCCTCAACACCCTGTGCCGTTTTTTAAACACCTCAGTGTGTAGCTTTGAGTATGTGAAGGCAGGTAGAAATCATCCTTCTCCCCACCCATGCTCTGAGCTTTAATGTCTGCTCGATCGACAGTGAATGCTTTGGGTTACAAATGGAGTGTGAAGCCAGCAGCAGGCAATGCTTCTGCCACATCTCAAATGTTTTTTTTTTCTTGGAAAAGGCAGGAGGGAGTAGAGCTGCATGTGGAGAAATGAGCTCATGAAACAGATTTTGCTAGACTGTGGTAGAAAGGCTGATGCCAAGACATAAAGGATGCAGAACCAATGAACAAGATGGCCTTTGCATATTACTGGACCAGGAGAAGCATGAGTAATACCTGTGATAAACCAGTGATGGGCAAGATGAATTCAACAGGTACCTTCATGCTGCAGAATATGATTAATGATGAGTTATTAGCAATAATCAGCAATTCTCTGAAATGCTCATAATCTCTTATGATCCCTAAGACCCACTAGTAAAGTACTGACTTAATCATGAGCTTAATTTGGGGAAAGTGAGTGCACACAGTTACAGTAAGTAATGAAACACTTTTTAGGAGAAGCAGAGGATAGAAAGGATCAAAATATGGCAAGAGTGTGTGCATGCATAGGCAACACTTTAATGTTGTCTCTGGACTCACACAAAGTGAGTTCTGTCTTCCAACCGTTTCATAACCAATTGAGTCATAATCTAAACCTATGCTATAAATGCAAATTGAACACATTCAGCGTTGTTTTCGCCTTAGTCATCATACAATCCTACAAGTCTGTCAGTTGATCTTCAATACCAGTAAGAGCTACGCTGTCCAGTCTCAGTGTCTACCACTGTAAATCACTTTGTACGTACACAACCACAGTGGAGGAATGATGACAGTGGGTAGAACATGCTGTGATCAGTGGTTGAACATGTGAACCATGTGAATCAGTGATTTTGGTTTTTTCATTCTTATTGGCAGATGTTGAAGTACATATTTATCTGGTGTGTTTTTTTCTTTCTGCCTTTCTTCTTTTTTCAACAGCTGTTACAAATGAAATGAATTTTCCCGCAGAGATTAATAAAGTCCTTCGAATCTTGAATTGTGTAAACATAGTTTAATTACAAGACAAATAATAAATAGCGCACCACAGTGCACGTCTGCCTTCTCACTGCAAATATAAACAATAAACAGGTAGTGTTAATGAAATTATTTTTTAGTTTTCTTCGTAAATCATCTAAGATGATGAGTGAAGACAATGTAAAACTACAGTATATACTGTACAAATTTTCAGATTTTGTACTGAGTACTGTAGATTTTTTAAATAAAACAATGCTGATGTTAATTCATAAGACAATTTTTGTTAATTTGAATTAAAAGAGCTATTGTTTCTTTGCGATTAATCAAATCATAATTCTGTGAGGACATACTAGTGTAGATCTGAGACCACAAGCTTGGTGGAGTAATGGAGCATTGAATGGAAGTGTTGTAGAACTTATCAAGTTTAATGTAGGCACTGTCAGATCATCCTTCTGCTTTGGTGTTTTAAAAAGATATTCATGTTGTCACTTTGTTGTTATTTCGTCATTATACCTGTGTCTACATTACTATAACCTGTCAATATTTTTTCGTAAGAAGCTTCCTATAAGAACAAGAGTCTGCCAATAACTCAAAAGTTTTAAAGGGGGTTCATCATTAGTGTAAATGTAAGTGTGCCATCCTGCAGCAGGCAGTGTGGCAGCTGGTTTGGTCTATGCAGATTGTTTCTGACACTGATGGAGCAGAGATGTTTTTACTGTACTGGCTCCAGAACCACACACACACACACACACATGCAAACACACACACACACACACACACACACACACACACACACACACACACACACACACACACAAACACACACACAAATACCTTTAAATATATCCACTGCACTCTCTTCTATTTTTTTAACTGTAACATTGGAACAGTAGCCTTTCAAGGTTGTTTTTGTTGTTTTTTTTCTCTAGAGGAAACTATTTTCTAGCAAAAATCACAGCACTTCATATCTTCTGTAACCAAATGTGACAATCCTGACTCAGGCAGGAAGGATACATCTGGGGAAGTGGAGATGGAGGAAAACAGACCCCTCTGATCCAGAAACCCAAAACCTCATTGTAATTTAGTCATTGGTAGAAGGCAATTAGCAAGAGGTGGACTGGTCTTTGCCAGAGCAAGCAAACGAGTGACACATGCTGAGAGTAAATGCACTTTGCAATGAAGGAAAAATTTTGCTGGGCTAATAATGTGGCAACAGACAATGGATGTTATTTTGTTTAAGAACAAAGCTTGTGCAAGTTGAAACTTAGTGATTATTATTCTTGTGGAAAGCAGTGTTTTCTTCTCCAACCTGGGATGTAGTCTTCTACAATATATTTACAATACAGTACTGTACTAAAATGAGCAATTTCATAATAAGTAAGAGGCTGTGGTGGAAGAAGTATTGAAATAGTTGTTGAGTAAAAGTTGAAAAAGTAAAAGTGCAGGTATTATATGCACTTAAAGCATCAAGCATAATTGTAGTCATCATGCAGAATGGCCCCAGTCATATATGATATTATACAAAAAGTCATGTTATGGCTAATGTAAAGGAAAGATTATAACTACAGCAAATCAAATTTGATTAAGATATTGATAATGGGGGTGGCACGGTGGTGTAGTGGTTAGCACTGTCGCCTCACAGCTAGAAGGACCCGGGTTCGATCTCGGCCGGGTGCCTTTCTGTGTGGAGTTTGCATGTTCTCCCCGTGTCTGCGTGGGTTCTCTCCGGGTACTCCGGCTT
>JAUMHL010000001.1:15911736-15967266 GCA_032362345.1 Sandelia bainsii
AAATTGTCCGTAGGTGTGACTGTGAGTGTGCATGGTTGTTTGTCTCTATGTGTCGGCCCTGCGATGGATTGGCGACCAGCACCCCCCCGTGACCCTTATGAGGACAAGCGGTTAGGAAAATGGATGGATGGATATTGATAATGTTAGTGAACTAAAACACTTGATGATTAACGACAATCTTCTGCATGAAAGTAAATGTGCTTCATAACCTGCCTTGCCACATAAATGGCAGACTACTTTCTGCATTGGCACTTAACACAAATTGTGAGCTGCAGAATCATCTAAAATGGACATTAATCCCAGGGGAACGGATGAGGTAGAGGATAAGAATTTGAAAAAGATAAACAGATTATCGGTATAAAGGTGTTGTGTCAGCTTTTACAGGTTTCCAACTACTATGAGTATTGTAAGCTCAGTGGCTGACAAATGCACAGTGCTTTCCAGTGAAATCTAAGTGGTTGTTTAATTTATGTCAAGAATAATACTACCCCCAATATGTTACTGATTTTGTAGATATTTCTTTATATTTACTCTGGCAGGAAGCTTACGCTCAGATACAGGATGATTGTATTGCTCTGTGGGACAGGAAAATTGACTATAATGGTCAAATAGGCCACTTAAACTTAATCTAATGAAAATGACTTCAGCAAATACTTTGACCTCTTAGTGCAGGTTTATTGTCTTAACATCTTGCAGCTGATTTATGAAGCAGTAAAAACCCAACTCAGGACTGTTCCATAGCGTCTGATATGGATCACCTTTATGACGTTGTCAAAGAGTTTCAAATATTGATTTTCACAACTGTGCAAATGCCCCTGTCAACACATTCACAACTTGCCCATTGTACTGTAATTTACACTGTTGTGTCTAAAATATGAAATCCTCCGCGCTGGCAAGAGAGGTGTTATTTCCTATGAGGTCACTGGCCAAGGCAGCAACCCAAACACTAGCCACTGTTATTCTTTTCAGTAAATCCCGTCCTTCTGTTTCTTTTTTCTCTCTATCTCTGTTTGTGATCGCTTCATTCTTTATTTTTTCACTGATCTTGTTTGTTATTATGGCTCTGAGTTAATTTCATTTCCCGCCCACTGCTGTGGAAATCCCTCACGGAAACCCAATACTGTCTTTCATTCTAAAAGTGGAATCTGTGCTCGATGTTCCTGGATAATAAAATGGTGGCTGTCACAGGAGGCAGGACAAAGGCCACAGGCTTTAGAAGAGAACTGCTGAAGTTTCTGTCTGACAGTGCAGTTACCAACTGTCCAAGCTTTAACAGATTGATGAAGCCAACAATGATTTGTGTCCTGTGTCTTAAAGCGACTCAAGACCGCCTGACAAACCATAATGCAGTTAGGGTTAGAAAGTGTTTCTTTTATTTCCATTCCAGTCTTACAACATTATGGTAAATTTCATGTTACCTAAAATTCAATTTAATCACAAATTACCTGGGGCAAAGTTTGTGTTGGCCACGGTTAATACTCCCACAGCACACTGACAGACCACGGCAAGGATGAGACAGAGGAGGAGATTGAGAACAAGCCTCCCACTCACAGCTACCTATATTCATCTACATCTTTCTTCAGAAAACTCTTTCTCTTCTCCTCAGAGACTCTGACAGTAGAAGCATCTCCCATTGGTTTTCCCTCATGCTCCACACATCAACTTTCATCTCCAGCCAACAACCTGTCCTGGCGGCACAGGAGAAAATACGACCTAAACAAGGGAGGGGAATGAAATGCCTTCTCCAGGTTCTTTTTATGATCAGATGGACATCTGGATATCCACACAAACCTGGTACATATGGTAATCATTTCAATATCTGCAAGTGTCCCGTGAGGTTAGACACCTGAAAGGGATAGACAAATAGTGCAGCCAGTTTTTTCTGTTATACAGGTCCACTTCTTAACTTCAGAGAAAACAGAGAGAGGCCCTCTTTTGGAAATGAAAATTTGCCACAAACTATCATCTCATAACACAAATATTGCCATTAATGACTTAATTTCCTTACAATTTCCTTATCGACCACCGTATTTAGGCCCATTTGTTTGCTTTGTCATCCTTCAGTGATATGGACTTTTTGTTATTAGAAGCTTAGAGGGGACTCACACGGAAACCTGATGACTAATTCAGCTAGAGGAGGAGGGTCTGCACAGCTGCCGAGGACCCCCTTCAAAATACACACACATCTCACTTTAATGCTATAGAGGCAGCCTTCATCCTGTGAACCCATCACCCAGCAGAAGCAGTAGAAGCTATTTAAACAGCCTTTACTAGTAGCACGCTGAGTCAAGAGACTCTGTTTTTTTCAATCTCTCTTCCCCTCTTTTTTTTCTTTTGTTAACCTTCCTTCATTCTCCTACTATATCTTTAGGTGTTTCTTTCACCAGGTTTAGTCTTTTTTTCTCTCCCTGTAATGGACCTTCAACAGAGAGTTAAATCAACCAAGGTCTCTCGGTTGGACACCGAACCTAATTAATTGGCTGTATTATCCCAGAGAGATCAGAGCCAAAAAAGGTAACGGGCTGGTATAAAGGAGAAACAATGTTCGGCATGGCTTTATTCTTTCAGATGCCGTCTGTTTCTTGAGAGGACATAGGGTGTTCTTGTGTAAAGTGACAAGAATGCAAGGCAAAGAGAGAGAGAAAGTGTGGACTCACAGCCCCTCACCCCACTAATGTCTCTTATCTGTGAGAGCTAATGAGTGATGGATTAACCTGAGATCACCCCTGGCAAATTGAGATGACCCCACAAACCTTCCCAGAAAGCAAACCCTCTAAACGGTCTGCATTCCACTTCTCACAACCAAAGAAATACACACATAAGTGGTTCGGCGATACTTCTCACAAGAAAAGTTCATCATTTTGAATATCTTTGGTTTGATGTAGGCTGGTTGCAGAATTTGTAGCGTTAAGAATGTGACAAATAAAACATAGAAGTTCATGGTTTGAACTATTTTCTGGAAAAAATATGGACAGCAGGAAAATGTCATGGAATATGTGGATGCAAAAAAGTTTAATTTAAAGTTTTTATGAAAACCAAATTCATCTACTAGTTTTCCAATATTCATGACCCACCTGCAAACACAATCCCCATGCTTCAAAATGTGATTTCCAGCAACAAGCTATGCATTGATTAACTTTTAATTTGAAATCACATCAAATCACCTACACATTAAACTCAGAGAAAGTGCTGCTTGTATACTTGACTCAAGTTTATTGTAAATCTTTCTACTTTGTGCTGACCTCTGCTGACTGAGATCTCTTTGTGCAACCATGTCAACTTTGCTACAGCAAACTTATTTACCAGCTTGTTTTGTTCAACAGCCTGCCATCCATGAGAACAAAGATAAAAAAAAAGCCCATTTATGACTATTACTTGTTTCTGTTTCTATATAGACAGCCACAGGGCAACACACACTCGGACACAGACACAAACACAACTGTGACTTGAGGGCATCCATGACAACCGGGTGCTACAAACCTCTGGTACACACACAGAGCTTGTGCCATGACTTATATGGAAAAGACAAAGACATTGGTGATAAATCACAGTCAGCTATTCAATAATACACACACACACACACACACTCTCACACACACATACAAGAGGAATTCCAGGGAACTTTTTTTCTTTTTTTCTGGCAGTGTGTGAGCATGTTTGACGCAAAATGAAATTGTTTGACTCAGCTTGATCTGTCGCAGGTGTTTTCTCCAACTTTGTGTGTGTATACATGAGGGAGAGAGAAACCCCCTGCATAAGATGTAAAATAAAGAGAACAGATTAACACACATAATTACAGTTCTATCCAATATCATTAAAGACCAACTCTGGGTCTGCCACTTTTAACAATATTTACAACATAATTAACAACTGGAGGCCCTTTATTCATAAGAGGCAGGTTACAGCTGGTTGCAGTTCACTCACATGATGACAGCAGTGTGCCATAGAAACAGTGGGGGGCGCTGTGAACTACACAACAGGCTGCTATGTCAGAGTTGTAACTTCATCCAGCCATTAATCATCTATAGCTGAGAGTGCTAAGGACCCCTGCTTTGGGCTCGATGGGCTTACACTCGTGCTAGGTGGTCCTGTCGGTAAGTAGTGCTCTGTTCCCAGAGAAGTTTTTTTCAGGACTTTCACCTTGAATCAAACGCTGAGCAGCAGCAAATACAAAAGCCTTGTTCTCTTTTATGTCTTTCTCTCTCTCTCTGTCTCTCTCTCACATGCACACACACACATAAGTGAATATCTGTTTTTTATTGTTAAAGATGCTGTTACAGGCCTATCAGCTACAGAGATATTTGGAAATAGTTGTATCCAGGCGTGCCAAGGCTTTCATTTTTAAGTGTGAACAGACTTTGGTAATTGTAGCATAATGTAACAACACATGTACCAGCTTTGGGACTTGTTGTGATGTGTTTTATCGACCTGAAAATACAAGAAGGAATGTTACATGGAAAGATTTTAAATTTTATGTCATTAATATTGCATTAACTAATCACAGCAAGACATAGCCCAGGGCAGAGTGAAGGAGGTGTTTTTTTCCTCTCTTAAAATCACTTTCTCTCTTTCTTGCTTATTTTCATGCTCTGTCTGTCGTTGCCTCCAGTCCACATTATATATTTGCTTTGGCTGCAAGCACTCGACCTCCTCTTGGTAACTGCAGTAACCTGCTGCCACACAGAGGTGCTGAGGTCATCAGCTCTGATCCTCTATAGCAACGCTGGCCCCAGTCTCAGGATCAGGTCTCATATATACACATACACTTTTCTTGCTTTTTAACTCTGAAAAGCTGCCACTGCGTGTACGCACACATCATCTAACACACATGCACAGAATCACACACAGTGTTTTCCTACCCTGTTTACTGGTCCCTTTATGGCCTCCTGTTAACAAGTGAGATTGCTGTGGTCTTTCTATGAGGCCAATGAATCAGGATCGTGCTAACAGTGTGTTTCAAACCTGATGACTACATAAATGAGTGATGCTAGCCTGTGTATAAACTGGCACGTTTAAAGGGGAACTCCACTCCTCATTTTACATATCAAAGAATGTTTATAGGTTTTGGGTAGTGCTACTCAAAAAACTGTACAAAGCCTTTTGTGGCTCTGGGTGGAGCTGAATGAAGTCACCTGAGTTAGTGTCAGTGAATCTGGGGGTGTGGAGTTTGAAAGATGTGACAATAGCAGACCTCTATTGTCTGCTCAGCTCTAGACTGCATTTGCAACAACAAACCTGAATTTCAAACGTAACTGTCAAGTTGCATTGTGGGTAATATAGTAGGTAATAAGGCCCTGCACAGCCTTTCAGGTATTAGTCATCATTATTATCAGCCATTACAATAAATAAGCATGCTGCAAAATGTACTAATCAAGCAGAAATTGTTGACATTTTCTGATTGGTTAGAAGGGTGAGGCTCACTCATGAGCTTTTAAAAACAAATATTTCTGCATTGCTGAATAGCTGCATAGGTGTTCTGTGAAAATGTTTCTGATTGCAGTTGAGTTGTATAGAAACATCATTTTTAAGAGACAGGGTTGGGCTGCATTACATATCTGACAGACGAACAGCTTGTGATGCCTGGCTGTGTCTAATGTCTGAACTCATGCTGATGTTGTCTAGCGTAGGCTTTAATTTCCCCTAATCATCTAGTACCCGCTCGAACCCAACCTTTCCATTACACACAAATACCTCTCACATGCTCATCTTGCGGTTCATGCCAAACCCACAGCACAGAGATCCTCCCTCAGCTAAGACAAGCTTTCACTACGGCATCAAGTCACCAATTAATTCATTAACAGATGTCTCCCCAGGCGCTAAATAGTTGCTCACGTCCTGGACAGAATTAATGTTTGCGTAAACACCTACTGGCAGAAAACGCAAATTAAGAGATACACTCACACATGCTTGCACAATCGCTTTCTGTCTCGCACATACACTCCACAACAGAGAGGAATATATTGTATAATGTCAAGGCCTACTGGCAGAGAAAGACACATGGAAATAGTCACACACAAGCAAGTAACTAGCAGACAACAGGTATCAGCCCATCACTGAGCAGAGCATCTTCTGTCTGTCTGTCACTGGGGGACTAAAACATGAGTAGCAACTTGTTGAGTATGGTCTGTGTATATGTGTATATCTGTAAGTGTGTTAAATGCCCACATTGCTCAAGTTGTTCTGCAACAGCTATAAAAACTTTTTTAGATGTCTAAAAAAATCCTAGTCATGTTTTAACAATGTTTTGTTAAATTTGTAATGCATTTACCTTTTTGCACCTAAGTGGAACAGCTATGATCAAGCACTCACTGCTGTCAAAGAGCACGTCATCCAATAAAAATAATGAAACAGCTGTCATCGCTGTAAAGAAACGCTACTTCATGTCTGTGGTTTGAAAGAGACTGATGAAAGATTACTGAAAATCTTCAGTGGACGCCCAGATTTCTCTCCTGAGAACATACCTGACAGTGTAAAAACACAGTACGGAAGTGTGTATGTGAGCTACTTCTGCAGGGTGCAGCTAATATTGAGGAAAAAGAGGAAGACAATTTGCTTCGATCTCCAAGATCGATTATCACCAGCTGTTGAAAGAGTGCGCCAGTTTGAATGGAAATGTTTTACACACAGAGAGAATGTCTTCGCTCACTGGCATGCAGAGGTCATTCTGATCGTAACAAATAGAGGAATGAGAATATTAACGATGATGATCTGAGATTCTGGCCTCGGTAGATATTATGATAAAGCAGACACAGTGATTTCACAGTGACTTTAAGCACAAATGAGGGTAACGAGAGGAAGTGAGTGCAGGCCAGAAGCCAACACTGTAAAGCAATACAGATTTTCAGAGGCAATATGGCTTCCTACAAAACTTTCTCAAAAACAAGGTTGAGATTAAATTTCTGGTGTGAGCACGTGCACAGAAACCTGCATGCACACACTCACACATGCACTTAGACACCGACAAAAAATGTGGACTCTGTGAGTACGATCTGTGTTGCATTATGTGCTGTAGCCAAAGCAATGAAACAAAACCATGGCCGCAGAAATGTTCACTTTGCCCAAAGGACCCTGAACTGAACAACAGACACACACACACACACCGGCTGTGAAATATCAGAGCAGATTTTTGTCTTTTCTGACAATTGAACAAATTCCATCATCCGTGACGTGATCTTTGTCAAAGATGGTCAAGTGGATTATAATGAAAATGATCTGTTTCCACTTGAGACTAATACTGCATAACATGCTGATAGCTCTAGTAAAACACATCTACAAATGTGCTTTGGATTACGTTTTTTGTTTTATGAATGGTAGAAGCCTAGAGAGTTCTCTCTCAGAACAAACACACACTTTCTAATTACAATTTTGCGTGTCGCCTGGCTGTCTTATTTGTATATTACCCTCAGACATTTTTGATATAAACTCATTTCAAGTCTTCAAAGACCTGTCAGGATCTACTATCTGTGCAAAACTGGAATTCCATCAAAACTGAATTGCTTCTTGAACAGGCCTCATGACAAGCAACAACTAGCTTCAAAATTCCAGCTCAAAAGGGGCTGCTCCCAAACACTGACATTAATAGCTTCAAGATCTCCCATGCTTTAATCTATACAACACTCTCTTCATTATTTGTCCTCTGTTGCTTCTACTTTAGTCTAATTATCACTTTTAAGAATGATCTAACTCCTGCATGGTCTCTGGATACATTAGTTCCCAATGTGATATGTGATATAGTGAATAGTTTTATAAAACTATTTGATGAACACTATTGTTTTATACAAACAGAAAGAAATGCAGCAATGTCTCACACATAGGTACTTTATACTGCAACAGTTACCCAGGTGTCCCCTCTCCTGTGTTGCTCATAAATTATAATCAACCAAGTATTTTTACTATCAGTGTTTGTACAATTCATGCAATCAGGGTGACAACACTCGACAGCTGTGATTGCTAACCAAGGCTGAAAGTCCAATACTTCCAATACCTTTAAATAACTGGGATAGTTTCTCAGTCAAATTAGCAATGAGCAGTGCAACAACTCTCTCTCTTCCCCATCCGTCCTACAGAAGTGGTTGACATTATTACTGACTCCTCACTGATATGTATCTATCTGTATGTCTTCTGACTGTCATTTTTCTGGTTTGGTTACAACACTTGATACAGTGTGCTTACAGTATGCACTGTCTCGGTGGTCATGTTTCTGTCTGTTTGAGAAATATAGCAGGTCCCTGAATCTAAAACAGAAGCGAAAGACGGTTGTCTGGACCATGCTTGACTTATTTTTGCAGCGGTTTCCAAAACGAATCATAAACACTGATAAGAGCTCAGGGAAAGAGGCTATTGAAGTGAGAGAGAGGCCATTCCCCCCTGTTTGAACTTGCAGCTAAAGAACTGAAAAAAATTGCATTTGTGCACATGGGCATGCCTACAGGCGTGTGCGTCTCAGTAGAAAGAAGTGAGTGTTGACTGAAGTGAAGGTGAAGCATAGTAAGACTTCTTCTCAGTCAGTTTATTCCCATCTTTGTTTGCTATGACCAGGACTAAAAATGCATGCTGTCGGCACCTTTGAAGATGAAGGATGCCGGTTTATGGAGGTGCACGGTGGCCTGCTCAAACATTAACCAGACCTTCAGTCATGTCTGAAAGGTACCAAACGAGCATGGCAGCGAGACATGTTTGAGGAAAGGCCTGCAGAACAGCTCTGCTGTCTAACTGCCTTGTTGACTGACTTATTTTAAATGAAAAGCATTATTTTTTACAGTTTGTCATTATTAGCTATGTACAAGATGACGGTAATATTATATACTTTATTTATTCTGAACAACACAGGTCAACAATAACAAAAATACCATAGGTATCTACAAAAAAAGCCATGAAAACACAATTATCCAAGCTATAATATCTTCCCAGCGTTATGCATCATTAGTCTTATGCTCTTTGGATTGCTCTTGTTGACAGTTTTATGATGTATTAAAACTGTTTTTATTTAACCTGAATTACCTTCAATCAAATGCGGTTGGATAGAGAAAGCTTACAGAGTAGGGTTGCATCTATGATTATGGCAACAATTGCTTAAGGTAAAACATAATGATATTTGAATTGTGTTCTGGTCTATGTAAGGCACAGTTTCCATTTCTCTATACATAACTGGCTGCACAGTTTAGCAGCAACATCTTCCTTTGGATTCTGTCAAGGAAACCTGAAATTGACTGCTGCTGTATTCAAACTCCAATTAAACTGTATTATCTGAAACCTCATTATGGTTTGGGTAGTGATCTATGAAAATAAGAAAACTACTCCACTAAACATCAGTATGGGCACAGCTGTTTTTAAGTGTCAACATGTGTTTGCTTGAGCATTATGTTTGAGTTACTATACACTAGTCTAGCAAAGGCACTCAGATTTTCTTTTTTTGATGGCTGTGATGGTTTTAAGTTGGAAACACACCCACATATTGCAGGGCATACAGACTACTTAAAATATTTTTTTCTTCGATACAAGTGGTTGTGGTTTTAAAACTCAATTATTTTAATGGGTATCAAATCAACCGTGTCAACTTTGCTGCAGTTCATGTTTACTGCTGTCAGTCAGATGTCTGGGAACAGCACCTGGGAGCATTTTCTGTCATTTCTGCAGTGTAGATTTGGATACTGCAAGGCAAAACAAGTATCAAATCATACTGGACTTTCGGTGTCTGAGACTCCTTGTGTAGTTATAGAAGACTAAGCAAGTATGCAGAAAAAGTGTTTTCCATAATACTGATACATTATAGTATCAATCAATGTACAAGAAAAAAAAAAGTTTCTTTCCATCCCAGCCACCTTTACATTCCCATTGGGCCAATAACAGTTGCCTGGAAAAAAGACAACTGTCACAATGGTCTGCTGGCCGACATGCCATGGAAATGTCACTCTACTTCTCCTCAGACATTTTCTTCTTCCTTTCCTCCCCTCCCGTCTTGATCACGTCTGTCTCTTCCATTTTCACTAATGTCCTCCTGCTCCACCTCTGTCCCTGTCTCTCTGCAGTGCGGTGCCGGTCCTCTCATTCTGCATGCCTTCAAGCTGTCTTTCTAGTCTGCCTGAATTATTCAAGATACTTTCTCCTCTTTTTCTGTAACACAACATGTCCAGTAAACTGCACAAACCCGAAACTGGAATGATAAAAATGACAAGTATGGTTAATCTGTAATAAAATTACTCTATGACTGCCGCCTTTCCTCATCATACAATAAGGTGAAACAACGTTACATGTACCTTTTCTTGCTCTGTGAGTTGAGTGGGATTTCTTTTGTTTAGTCCTTTGCTGTAAAGTCAGATTAACACGACTAAACTGAGACTCAAACAGGTCTCTGCTGTGCCTGTGGTGTTGGCCTATGAACTCATTGCATTAGAAATCAATAACCTAAATGGACCAAGGTGTGCACTCAAGAACATGAGTGTCCTTTCAGATCAGGATGGAAGCAATCAGCAAAGTGCACTTCAAGACAAAAACAGAGACAAACCTGAGTTTTCAATTGTGCTTTTGTGATTGTTTTATTCTTGTGTTTTTTTTTCGTTTTTTTCAGTGGGAATATAGGATTGGGAAATATTAGAGGAGTCAGTGATAGCTTACATCTGTTGTGACCCAACACAGTGCCAGAACTTTTATAACATACAGAAACACATTTGTGATAACTACATCCTGAGTCCCGCAGCAATTACAGTGCTGTCATTAAGGTGGGATGAAACCACACACTATAAAACGACCATGTGATCACAAAACTTGTCCCACTGCACACACTTGTCCATCTAACACACTTCTTTCCATAGTTAGGTGCTCTGAAAGACACGGTGATTTTTTCTTCTCTCGTCAAGATTTTGTGTTTGCTCTGACTCACACACACAAACACACACACCTGTAACCTCAATTCTCTTCCAAAAACATGATGCATGCAGGTAAGTGACAGGCTTTTAGAGTTTGTGAGATTCAACATATGTGATGAGAGATTTGATTTGTATGATGAAGTTGATCCTAAACTTTCTTTTCTCACTGAAATATGGCACTGGCATTGAAATATTTGTTTACTGTGTGAGGGCTGAAATTTTCACCACAACGCTTTATCTCTGTCTGATGACATGCGTGGAGGGTGTGTTTAGAAATGTCCAGATTTCTTTCTGTTTCTTCTTTGTGTACTTTCTCAAAAGCATTTTGAAATATAGTTTTAAAAAAAATGTAAACCATACAATTTAATTTTACCACAGAACAAAGTAAATCTAACTGCTATTAAATTGAAGGCCATGTAATGTGGAGAGAAAATCAATTGTAAGGGCTGGTTGACCTCATTAAAAAGCAGGCAGACTAGCACTGGTTATCTGACAATAACATGGTTTGGGTTCATTGCTTTCTTTAACACGTTATGACCACCTCAGAACATAGTATGCAGACATTTCTGTAGAACTGTTTCTGTTAATTTAGCAACACATTCACATCTAGCAGTAAAAAAGTGTCCGAGCTTTTAGAAACACTAGCAAACAAAAATCTTTTTAACAGCTGCTACTTGTCAAAGTGGCTGACACGTGCCATGACTGTCAAACAATATAGAGCCTCTTTTCCTGTAGACCTGCAGCAGAATGCAAGATGCTTGTGCCTTTCTGTGATTGTGTGGCTTCATCATCACCATCTTTCTGCCTGTTCTTCTGTTTCTCTGGCTGTATCACACTGTATACCTCTTCAGTGAGAGCCACTTAAACCTCAAATTACTGCAACTCTTTGTTTTTCTGCAGTCCAATGAATAAGGCTTGAAGATCTTTTTTCTTTGTCCAAAAATAATAAATCAATTAAATTAAAAGTTATGAATTGCACACAGGGAATCTGTAAGTTTGTCAATCTCAGCCGCGCCCACAATAACTATGTTGCATGTTCTTCTTCCAGTATATAGCAACAAAATTTAGTAATTTCATGAATCTGTGCAAACAATCTTCAGTCACCTCTGACAAGTCCAAGCATTTTATACACTGTCTTGTTTCCTCATCTCAAGTACATAAGTTAAATCAACAGAAACCTGTAATCTGTATGGCCATAGGTTATATCTGTGATAAACTGTAATAAAACACAACTACTGACACTACTGCAGCTTTGATCACTGATCACTCAGCAGCTGATGAAACATGACAGCTCCAAGACACAAAGATTGGCGTTATAGAGATTTGCTGCTTCTTTCCTGTAACACTTGTTCTTTTTTTAGAATTCAGATATTGTATTTTACACATGTCTATGCCCTTGTGCTAATATTAACAATAATTATGAAATTATCCAAATGAAAGGAATTTGCACTGTCGTTATGTTGATTATTTCTGAAACACATATTAATCCATTTATGTTATCAAACAGAATTATTCTAACGTCCAAGAATCAAAACGTCTTAATAACAATGCCGTAATATAATACAAGAACGAAATAGTTTTTGAACCAGTAATAATAAATCTATAGGCTGTTTACGACAACACCTGACATTCTTATAAACCATCTCACCATTTATTTTGATGTGGAAAATAATTATGTGATAATAAAACCTAAATCTGAGTTCAATTACCACTGCAGTGGGTGCGTTGCAAGATTCTTCAAATAAATTAAAAGGGATCTTTATTGCGGCGGTTAAGTCGAACTATGATAAATGTTCTTGTCAATAATTGGACTCAGTGGTCTCGTTTGAGGTGGTTTAAATGTAGCCTGCAACAAGCTAAATGGATTTTTCAATTGAATTTTCATTTCACATGTGACTTAAATTCAATTTTATGCTCGTGGGCATGCGCCTTAAAATCAACATAAATGTGGCTTTTCTGTGGTTTTGTTTAACGGGAATGTGCAAGTTTGGGTTTGATGACGTGAAGCTGTAAAATTAGTCACACATTAGTAAGATAATATAATATAATACTATTATTATTATTATTATTATTATTATTATTATTATTATTATTACATTTTTAAAACAAATGCATCATTTTGCATGACCAACTTTGACAGATTTATATGACCGCTGTCAATTTAATATTGTCATTAATAAAAAGTCTTCTTGATAGAAATAATAATAAATAATAATAACTGATACTTTGAGGAAATTCTTGTAGCTCTTGTACCTCCACATAAAGTAGCTCCGTTCAGCGTCAGAGACAGTGGATAGACAGAGGACAGTGGATGGACTTACCGACACACTCATTGGCCTCCCTCGCTGTGGCTCTCTGCCACGGTCTGTCGTAGTGGAAAGGTTTGCACCTGTCGCACTCCGGCCCGGCGGTGTTGTGCTTGCACTCACACACCAGGCTCCCATCCCGGTCCTTTACGCACCGAGATGCGTGCCCGTTGCATTTGCATCTCCCTCCGACCTGCAAGTCCGACACAGCGTAGAAGTACGAGTCTCGGGCCAGCTCCGAGTCGTCCTCGTTCTCATCACCGAAAGTGTGTAACCGGCTGAAGATTACTTTAATGTCAGTGGCTGTTACCCAGTCCTGCAGAACCGGAGAGTTGTCGAAGTCGTGCGCCGACGGCCTGCCGTCCAGCGTGCTGAAGGCGATGAGCCCGCCGGTCAGAGGGTACATGTCGGTGTGGGAGTCCGTGCACACGGCCTCCTGCTCGTTCTGCTTCGTGATAACGGCTCTGTTGGGCTTGTTATACATCTTCCTGCACTGGGTTGAGTAAAACTGAAAGGGTACCCACGTTTTGCCGTAGTCCATGGACTTGTAAATAACCATTGATTCAGGTCTTGGGGAACAGAACTGCAGGCTCACGTAGGTGACCTCAAACTTCTTGCCTAGGGACAATGTCAGAGTGACATTTTGGGGGAACTGGATGAAGTTCTCGGACTGCCAGCAGGTGAGGTTGTGAGGGTTGTTGAGGTCCGTCAGGTACGCCGGAGGGTGATACTTCTTGGGGTCCGAGGCATCGCAGGTGTGACAGTTTCTGGTCCTCTCGTCTCCTTTTTCCGCGGATGTCACCACGCAGTAGCGGCTGGGCGTCTTGCCGCAGGTGCTGGACACTTTCACTTCCTTCCCGAAGGCGGAGTTGACGAAGTCCGGAATGCAGCGCCGCGGGTTGCTGTGCTCGTCGTAGCAGGGGTCCGGCGGAGAAGTCTGCGCCGCGAACAGGCTCATCCCGTAGCCGCCGAGGGCGCTCCGGCAGGACAAGGACACAGCGAGCAGCACAGTCAGCACAACATCCACAGCCCTTATCATGGTCCCTCGGTCCCCAAGTGTCTCTGTCGCTGAAGAAGAAAGCAGAAACAACAAGCATGTGGGAAGGGGGAGAACGCAAAGTTTGGTGATGACACAAAAACGAGAATTATAGGCTGTGTGCAAACATTTACCAAATAAAAATTGGGGTAAACAGTAATATGCTAATTGCCAGTAACAGAAGAAACACACACACGCCAAGTTTTGTAAAATGTGTATAAAGCCCACTTTACCAGAGAATAATTTAAAAAGATGTCAAAATACTGGCGATGAAAGGCCACGTTTATGTTTTAGCTCCTCCTGTTTTGTTTGTTTCTTCAAGTCTCCTGCGTAAAAAACAGAGAGCGGCTGGATTTGAGAGTCGCTGGTGTCCTTATAGCAAATCCCACTCCTCCTGCCGGTCTTTTCACAATCTCTCTCTCTCGCTCTCTCTCGCTCTCGCTCTCTCTCTCTTTGGGATCGAAACTTGCTTGGCACAGCTTTAGGTCAGCTCATCGTGAGAGGTGACGCCAGACGGAACTACGACATCCACTGGTGGCGCATCGGTGAGAAGACGGACGTTTCGGAGAAACGCAAATTACCACAGGAAAGAAAGAAAACAACTGGAGCGAACCCGCCACTGATTTGGCGCTTGCCACACCTTCAACTGATCAGCTGATGTAGTTCAATCACCAAGATGTGGAAAAAACCGCACTGAAAGTCATCATTAGTCCAAATCAGCCTACTATGTTTTTATTATTTAAGTTTTCACTGTGCAAGCTGTGGATGTAACCTTATAGCTCATCATTCCACATCACTCTGTAGGACACAAGGACTGGCAACATCCTGATGGAAATACTTCAATTCTGAAGTTGTACTATTTGACTTTTACAAAACTGACACAGCATTTAAAAAGTGACATTTATCAACCTCAGGTTGCCTTAGAAACAATAAACAGATTTTAGCCTATATACAGTAGGTATAGTCAAGTAAAATGAGTCTAAATGAATTAAATATTGCCTGCTGTTGAATATATGAAGTGATTCCCTTAAAGGAAAATGACACTAAAATATGATGTTCATGTAATGTGAAATTACCTTATCTTACCTTAAATGGAAATTAGCCTTTGCACCATTTGATAGTTTTCAGGTAGCAGCTTTGTCTCTTGGAGGCTACCCTTACTGAAAACAAGACCACATATTACTGGTCATCATGTGCAGGCATGGATGGATAACTGAACTGGTCTACTGCGCACAGGACCAGCGGCCAGAGACGTCACGGGCCTTCAGGGCCAGAACCTCTGTATGAAGCAATTGTTTATATTTATTGTTTAAAAGTTATAGAGCTGAGTTAAAACATCCAAAATTGACAAAAAATGTGACCACAAAAACCCCCCAAAATAACCACAGACAGTGAAAAAAATAACTAAATTGACAGAAAACTAAAAAAGTGTTTCACCTCTTTCAAGCTGGTGGTACAAGACTATATAGGAGGTGTGGGGGGCCTTTTACCTGTCTGTGCCCAGGGAGCTAGCTTATCCAGATTCAAGTGGGAAATTAAATGATACAACAGCCTTCTACTTACATGTGAACAACATCAGGTCTTGAATATACTGCATACATGGTTTTGTCGCTGTCCATCTGCTGCTGCTGCTGCTGCCTAACTGGACCTGTTGAATGCTGGCAGCAGAAGTAACAGCGCCATCTTGTGCCCATAGAAGGAAGCCCCAGCTAAGTCTGTTCAGAGAGTGGTATCAGCCACACATCCCAGGTGGTGGAGACATTACGCCGTTTACTCACCGAGAATGAAGCTTATTGACTGTTGCAGGTCTGTATAGTGGATACTAGACCCTCACTGAATGAGGAGTTTAGCATTTAAGTACATTAAATGCCAAAAGAGAACAATATGTTTCTACAGTGATTTAGTTATTTATTGAATGTAAGCATGCATAGTAAGACTGAGAACTGGATTATTTATTATTTTTACTATATTTGTAAAAAAAAAAAGAAAAGAAAAGAAAGAAAGACAAAAAACTTTGCCAAATCATTCAAAGGTTCAAATGTGAAACATTTGGAAAATTTGGGCAGAGCAGCATAGGGTCACTCAAATAATAAGATACAAATCATGTTCAGTTTTGTGTAATAAATTTTGCTAGCAAAGCAGCCAGGAGAGCACAGTCAAATTTGTTTACACCTATATGAACAACAGGATCATCACTTTTTAAAAACCAAATTCAAACAAAAGCTTTCAATTCAGTACATTTTATTTCCGTGCTCCCTCCTCATGTATTCAGATATGATGTTTTCAGAATTATCAGTCCTGCTGCTGTTGCTCCAGCGTCTGTGCCTCAGTTTCATCAGCTATTTGCATCATATCTGCTCTTGCATTTAAAGAAGAGTAAAAACAGTTTTATATGTGTCAGCAGAGATCTGTCATCTAGACACACTGCTTACTTTACCAGCTTCAAATCAGAATTAAACCAATAAAACAAGTTAGATGCTTGACAGGTTATGCAAATAAAGTCTAGTGGAAATAAAGTCATAGAGGCTTGAATTTGGGCAACCAGAGAAAAATCACACAAACAATAGTTGTGATGGTCAAACAAAATGTGTGTACATGCTTTTTTTTAAATAACAAAATGATGTGACTTCCCTTATCTGGAAATTATCTAGGATTATTCCTTCTTCTCAGAAAACCTCCATAAATACACGTACAGAGAAGTTAATTTAAAAAAATAGGAAGCAACTTGTAGCTCATCAGTGGGTTTTTGAGGCTTCATTTTTACTGCTGTACAGTAAAAAGTCCAGTAGAACAAACATGGACAAAAGGTTTTACTCTTTACTTTTCTCTCCTCCTTTTTTTTAGTTTGTCTAATTCTTTATTTTCAGTCAATTTGAAGCTCTGAACTTTTCTCTTTGGTCTCTATCCTTATTTAACCTCTTCCTGAACTGACTCAGTTTTTTGTGTTTTTCCTCAGTTTCATCTGCTCGCGCTCAGTTTATTCTCTAATTGAACAGTATATTGTGTCTTGTGTTGCACTTAAGGAAAAACAAAAGAAGAGCAACATTTTTGATGCTGGTGTGGATGGCGATTAATCCTGTACAAACTTATAACTGATAAATTAATTCTTTCAACATCAGGGTTATTTTCTGTATTGTCATCGCCTTTATAAATATAATAATCAACAATAAAAAAAAAAAAAAAAAAAAAATAGAAACATGTTTCTCTAACATGTAAAATCGCGTTGAAAAATACCAATTAATTCACCTTGAATTATTAAATTGTCATTTCAAAAGGTTGTTTCTTAACATAAAAGTCCTTTCTGTCTTTCATTAAAAACCATGATTCATAGTGTTTAAATCAATAATTGTACAGATTGGCATGAGCTAAAATACATACATGTTTAATGTCACTGTTTTTTCTGGCTTGTCACCACATTTCCCTCCTTTATGAGAAGGGGAATTCACAGTCGCATTAATTCATGAAATGTAAATGACAGGCAAAGCAGGACGGGGAAGTAAGGTCAGCATTTCCCAGACTGAAGGTGATGCAGAGATAGCAGATGAGAAATATGAACCTCATAAACTTTGTTTGTTTGTTATTACATGCAAAATTTGACATAAAAGCCCCAGCGTATGTAATTTACATTATTGGCATGTTCTCAAAATAAACAAAACTCTTTTCATTTGCATACAATATAACAGGTATCAAAATCTATTAGGTATTCTCATTTTATTTTAATTGCGTACAAAATATTAAAATTACTGACACAGTTATTGATCCTGTCCAGTCTGATGTTGGTGCTGTTTTTGTTTGCTTGTCAAGTTTTAAAAAATGTAAATAAAGAGACTTTACTCACAACAGTGAAAACATGTCAAACGGATGACTTCCTTTTAGGGGCCAACATCCCTCAAAAATCTGCATGCAACCACAGAAACACGTATGTAGAAACACACAGACATACACACAATTAACTTCCCACCTACAGGCTCACACACATACACGCCAGCAGAGTCTCTCATTGTGCTCAGAAGGACTTCTTTCATGCACTTCCTGTTTGTGAGCCGCTGTACGCGTGAAGCGTAGAAGTGTTTGAGCGCAGCAGAGAACTATAAAACTATATACCAGTGGCTGATTTTAGTCTTGTTTCACTGCACTGCTCCGCCATGCCCAGGATGTGGGTTCATCTGTTAAACCATGATGTGGGTGGTGAATGAATGGCAGTATCACTAAGGTGGAGATTATTTGCCTTGGACTCTTTGGACTCTTTAGACACTTACAGAGGATATGGGTGCTGGACAGTAAACTCAAGGTAAGACAGTTGTGGGTATATTTTGTTTTGAAGGGCATCTGCAGCATGCCCTGTGAGGTTAATTGGGGACAACAGACGCTGACTATCAGCCAGATGAGATGAAGACAACAGACCTTCTGTAATGTTGAGGGGAACAATGACTGACAGTAGGCTGCTGATTTGTTAACAGTTTTAACATCTAAATATGCATATACAATGAAAACATGGTGATCCAGCTTCATCTGACTATCTTATATGGTGGTTAATGTATATCTCAGCGTCCTTTATCTTTAAAGCTGGTTCTGTCAGCATGAACTTTCTATGTCATGTTTTGACTCATGTAAATGAGTTTTACAATATCAGAGTTCATTTCTTTGCAATGTGAAAGCATCAGGTCTCTTGTTTTCTGTCAGAAGAGCAGTGTCAGTGTCACAGTGATGGGAAAAGCAGTGACTGCCCCCCTCTGTGAGCTCACAGACCCCCACTGTAATACCATTTTGGGAACTTCTGCTTTTTCAGATGCTCTGTATGATTCATGCTTTTAATAAACAGCAAGGAAGTAGAAATGGAGGAGCACGTGTTGACTGCCTGGATGTTGTCTCTAAATGACACTGCCATTAAATCTGAATTTAGTTGTTCAGTCAGGTTAATAGATATAAAAATTGCACTTAAACCACATTGACCATGAACACTACAGGATGCTGTTAACTGTCCCTGAAGTATAAGTTCAGTCCTGACAGCCAAGAGTTTGTCAGATCTTTGACAGCTCTCCTCAATACGAACATTAGTGAACCAATGCCTGAACTCAACATCCTTTTGACTACATAAACCAACCACTTGTCAGCCACAAGTGGATTAAAGATACGGTTTCATTGTGAGTGACATTGGAGATTATTTTTGATTCAGGTAGTCATCACCTGTGATGCTGAGGTAACTAAAGGTGACAGATTGTGACTTACAATGATCTTGATAAGGCAAATTACCATTCATACAAAATAAAAATACAATTACTTTCAGAATCAAGTTAAGAACTAATGTTTGGCCAATCCATCAAAATCAAGTTTAAAGTCCAAGTTCAGTCAAAAGCCTTTTTTTTTTGCTTGTAGCATTCAACCAGGTCAAATCTTTGGCAATTCAGGTCTTTATAAGACAAGTCGTACAGGAGTCATATCCCAATCAAGTCCTAAATCCTCATTTTTGTAACTTATGTCTGACTCAAACCCACATCCCATGTCTACTAGTTAAGGCTTTATGTCAGGCTAAACAGCAGAGTGAATTTGATTTTATAAAATTTCAAGTGCCAAAACACAGCTTTGATTTGTTCCTACAGTGATGATGTATATACTGTCTGATCTTTAATGCCTCTCAGTGGTAAAAATTAAATGTAATGAATTTCTCAATTCTTGCATCCTGCCTGTCAGATAATGACATACTCTTATTGAGCAACCACAGGAAAGGATTGTCTATTCTTCTTAGAAATGATTCAGTTACACAATCAGTTTGCATATAATCATCATCTCCTGTTGAGAAATAAAAAACTGACAGGGTTGTGGGGGAAGACATGTGTTGTGTTTGAAAACAAAGAAGAACACATGTTAATGACGCTGGTTGGAGACATTCAGAGCGTTTGTTGTTCACCACTAATATGAAGAGTGACACAATGTCAGTTTTTGTTTTATTTTTACATCCAGCAGAGATGATGGCAACACTGTGTGTTATTCACAACATTGCTTCCTGTTTACCTCTTTACGGCTGTGGTATCAGTAAAATCTTCATTTTCACCTTTACGACACACACTTTGATGTCTGCACCTCTGTGTTTCTGAACATATGCATCTGTGCACATGCACAACACACCTGTTACTACAAAACAACATTCAGCAAGGTAAACCAAAATGTTGTCCCTACATGTCACACTTAAATAAATGTAACAGGATATGGTATTCCAGTAGAAACCATGCATATCCGCATCCTCATCATTTGTTGACTGGCGAAACCCACTGTTGTTGAGTGTGAAATTGAGCCAACAAGGACTCACTTTGTTTGAATAGCAGTCACCACTGGCTTCTTTGTGTTTGTATCATAATCTCATATCTCACGTGATATTTGCATCCATGGTAGTTTCATCATATTTTCTTATCTGTATTTATTGAGGAAGTGAAGACAAAATAGAGTCAGCTTTGTGTCTATAACCATATAGAGTGGCTTCAGTTCTCCAAGTAGAAGAAGAGCCTCTATGTTTTGGTGCTGTAAATAGATATACAGCAGAGTGTTGCATCTCAGTGTATTTTTAAAATGGTTATACTACCTACTTGAGTCTCTTTTCTTCAGCTAGACCGACTGTTTTTCTATTCTATCTGTTTTGCATTAAGTATTATAGGTACACCAAGATACTGCAGTAAAACACAGTTTGTTTTGAGAACAGAATTGTCTCTCTATATAAGATTTCTTGCTTGCAGCAAAGTGAAGCTCTAAGGTTTCTCTTTGACCTTGGAAACAGCAAATGACAAATACTTAAACTATAAAAGAAAGGAAATTATCACATGATTATGGTGGCCAACTTTACCTTAAAGTGACATTGTATTGTCAGCTTTGTCAAAGCTGTTTCCAAGGTCAAGAATGAATTGAAGCATAGCTGTGAAGTTACCCAAAACAAAACATTCTCAGTGTTATGACGTGTTTGGTGTGTTGGGCAAACTAGACGTTTGCAACCCAACACGAGAGATCTGCATCAGACTGGTGTGTTCGCACTGGTAGCAGTTGTTAAAGGGAAGTACTTAATTACAGTAGAGCTTTGCAGTTGGACCACTGTTGTTTCCTAAAGTCATAAGAAGAAAGTTCACATCCAGTGGGTCAGTGGAGAGAAAGGGGGGGATAACAGTTCTGTGGGCCAGCAGAGGAAGACTGGATGTGAATATCAAACTCTATCAATCAAATGGGAGGAGGTCAGTAAAAATCAGGCACGCATACTGCAAACAAAAATACGTACACACGCATAATCTCTCCTTTCAGGTCTGTGGGAGTATATCTAAGAGTCTGATCACACCACAACAATAGGGAGGCACCTGCTTCCTCAGCTAAGCAGGGAAGCTACCTTCCTGTTTGGAAGCAGTTGGTAATGGGATCAGTGGGAGAGATGGGAAGCAGCTAGTGAGGAGAGGGAAAGAGAGGAACAAGAGGAAAAGAGGTGCAGGTGGAGGTGCAGTGTTGGCCCTGCTTGGTTTTGACTGGGAAATGTTGATACTTATAATTATTTGCAGGGAGCAAAGGCGAGATAGGGAGGCTACAAAAACAGATCGAGGGGTACAAAGCAAAGCAGCAACAATGAAGTAAATCTATTGTTAATATGAGAAGACATCATCTTCATAGCCTTCAGCAACACCTTTTCAAATAATCAGTTTCAAACGTTTTTTTTTAGTACAGAATTAAATGTTGGTACAATAACCTCCAGCAAAAAAGACAAAAATTATGGTAACAGTGAAAACAGTGTGTGACCTTATCAGAAGATTGCTCTGTTGCAGTATTAAGTGTGTGGACAACTTCTCTTTTTCTTTAAATAAGTTGGAAACACTTTCTCTGGTTATTATTATTATTATTATTTTAAATCATCATCTTTTTTGGAGATTTGAGATAGTTTCAAATTGTTGTTCCACCCTGAAACAGACTGTTTGTTCTTGTTGCAGGTTGCAAGCCATAAAAAAGTGGAAGTGACCTTGTTGACTCTTAGGGATGTGCTGCATACATCCTCTTATGAAACCTCACAGACTCATGCATTTGCAACACAACTAGCAACTCTACGTAAACAACTATGACACTTGGGAATGAATTTTACTCTCCCAGTCAGCATATGCTGTAGAACCACATAGCATAACACACATAACACGATAGCTCATCATGTGCGATGTTTAATGACCAAAACAGACTTTATGTAATGACAGAATAACATGGAAACAATAGACATTTATATGATTATTAGAGTACTCACATTATAATTTTCATGAATAAATCAGCCACTCTGAACATAATAAGCTGATGTAAAGTAAAATTTAGGAAAAATTATATTTTTAAATTGTTACATTACTAAAGAAATGTATTGGTATATGACTCTTGCTACAAACAAATGTACAATAAGACTCCTGGTGTAAAGGGGATTATACCAATACAAGTACTGACAAAGTAACAGAACTATTATCGTTACTTATTAATAACTTTTCACTGCTTTGTGACACTTTATATACAGTAGCCTAATGTCTTCACCTCTTGATTACCTTAACATGTCTCCGTTGAACCCCAGCCTGCACACAGGAGTCGTTACAGCTTGGACTTATTAGTTCCTTCCACTCTCACTGGACTCTCATCCAGCTCTGTCCAACACAGACAATGGCCGGAGCCCTTAGAAGTGTCCCGCACACTCGACTCTGTCCTCCCATCCATAAACCACCTCTGTGCCACTTGGGACACCTCTTAGGCACAATACCTCTCAAGGGAGCAGGGACCGCTGAGAAAGGGGTACACAGATGAGTTGTTTATGTGTGGAGCTGGTTGTATTGTTGTTCAGTGGTAATTGTAGGAAGGGGAGTGAAGTGGTGGGGAACATGTTACTGTATCTACATTCCCCTGGCCTCCTGAACTTAGATTTGCATGAGTTTCCACTTTGGAGTTAATAAGTTCCGGGGTTTGTCTAGTGTGTAATCATGGATAGAGTATTATTTATGTAACACATAAAGTGTATCTATCCATCCGTCCATTTTCTTAACCGCTTGTCTACGTAAGGGTCGCTGGAGTGCTGGAGCCTATCCCTAAAGTGTATCCAATATTTCATTAATATATGTTCCCCTTTTCTGTTCACTTGTTTCAACTTTGCATGCCTTCAAGGGAATATTTTGCTATTTGCAAACTATCCCTTTAAATATGATACCACTTTCATATATTTCTGTCAAATATAAGGCTGCAGCTAGAAACAAGTTAGCTTAGCATGGTTAAAATAAGAAACAGCTAGACTTCCTCTGTCTAATAGTAACACAGTCTGTCTACCAGCACCACTTAAGCTCACATGTTAGCACATTATGCACTATGCTGTTTCTTTGGTTTGTTTAAGAAAACATGTCAAACTAGAATGTGTTGTTTCACAGAGGGTTAGGCGCTGGACTATTTCTTGGCTGGGTTCAGATGCCTTTAGAGGTCTTAACTATGAAATGACCTTTTCCTGGGAAACCATAACATCTTCACACTTATTTTTGTGTACTGTATGTGTCTGTCAGGTGGGGTTAGTAGGTAAGTGGGTGTGTGAGAGCCAGTGAGTCATTCATTAACACTATTTATTTGACAACCTTCATTTATTTCTGGCTTTCATGTTAATTGGGGAATTCGTCATGCTTTCAGGGGAAAGTTTTAGATATAATCAGACACAAACAGTTTTTGATGTCATTGCTATTTTTGGTTTCTATGCTGGCTTCACTCTGTAACCATTCCTGTTACAGATTTCCTGATTAATTTTAACCCTTTTTTGAGCATTTATATTTTTTAAAGGTTTAAAGGTCGAGATGTAAAGAAAACAGTTGCGCGATCACCACCGAATTTAAATTATACTGTTTTCGGATGCTCTCCACATCAACATGCTCATATTTATGATTATTATCAGTTATCAAACAGAAAATAATTATTTATCATCAAAACAAACTAATAGTATGCATCCAAATGTAATTTAAAATAATAAAGATTTGTGACACAAATTAATATATGGTTTTAAACATTTGATCATATACTGTATGTAAACAACAAAGAGGCTAGGGAAGTAGTCGTTCTGCTTCTCAAATTCTACACACTGTCAGTTTCACAGAAATGTCTTAGATGGCAATATTTTATGTAGCCCATTATAGTATAGTCCATTCACTCAAATGTTATTTAGCAGGTTTCCTTTAATTAGGTTTATTTTTAACTTGTTGCCCAGTCAGACAGATTTAAAAGACAAGTTTAAACTTTCAACCACAGAGCTGGTGTATAAACCTAATTACTAGCTAGGGGCATTCAGAAAGGTTTGTTTTGCTGCTTTAGTTTTTTATTTGCTTGCATATAACCATTAAACATATATTATAACAATATGTAACAATGGTGAAAGAAAACTGTAAAGTTATTCAGATAAAAAGTGTCACAGAAGGGCAGACCTTGTTGCTGATTATATGGATAATGTTGCATATGGTATACACCAAAAATATGGTGGTGAATGTGGAAAACCCAGCACAATTTAACAAGCCAAGGTAAGAAAGGTATGCTTTCCTTACCAACGTTTTTTCGAAAGCAAAAAATTAGTTATCATCAAGCATTGTTTCTGTTCCTATATTGTTTTCTGAGATTTGGGGCTATGAACAGGTGGAATCTACAGAGAATGTTGTGTTATTGTGTTGAGTTTTTGTTCTGTACTGCTACTGTCTTTGTATTGCCTTCGTCTCACATGAAAAGATGTGTTCTGTTCTGGACAAAATGAGTGTCTACACCTTCCAAACGCATCAATTAGATGCGGTTGTAAGAAAACGCCAAAAGTCCTTTGACTTTTTATAGTTTTTGTTCATTTTTGGGAAGCTCAGTGTTTTTAATCAGAGGGAAGAAACATCCGATACATGGTACATTTCACTATTGGAGAATAATAAGCTTGAGCTTTAGGACAGGTTTGGCTATAGAAACAGGGACATGAACACTTCAGTGATGGTTAGAATTTGTATATATTGGGAGCCAACTCTGAACTGTTACGTGATAGAAGATGAAAAACATTTTTTTATATGACTGTGGTTTGTGTAACCTAAAAAAAGAAATATTTGAACAACATACATATAATGTTTGTGTAGATCTGTGATTATGAGTGTGATACTTGGCTGCGTATATACTGTACAAGTTGGAATGAAAAAAGGTTTTCAGTTTTGGGTAACTGACTGCATAGAGATGTGATACTATGGGCCAGATGGCTAGAACTTCCTGAATAAACTGAAAAACCCATTAACACTATTTGTTTGATATTTAAACAAATTCTTCATCATATAAACCCATTAGATTAATCTAATATTCTCTTTTTGTCTTTTGTTATCGCTATTATTATTATTATTATTATTATTTAAAAAACAAAAGGTTTGATTCATGAATTACATTGCGCTCATGTCTTCCAGTCTTGGCTGAATTGTGTTGCTGAACTACATCTCATTAAGCTGCTGGAAATCTAAATGTTAGTAAAAGATGGGGTAGATTTAGGGTAGAGTAGAGTGCCAGTGATCACAATAGGAGAAAATGTCTCCAGGCCTCAAAGAGATTACCAATAAACATTCACACAAGCAGCAACATATTGTACATAAACTTTGTTATTACAACTGTGTGGTTCGTTATGTATAACTGTGCAGTTTCCAGGGGAATTCATAGTTCTTGCAATGTTCGAGTTACCAGTGTGGCCCCTGTACCATTTCAAGCATGTGTTTCTGTTTTTACAGAAATAGTAAAAACATTGCTTTGTTTAGAAGCTTTTGGTTGGTTTATGCCACAGACTTCATTAAACACCTGTCACTATGAAGGTTGTTTATCTAGCCTAAAGACAATCGGGATTTATAAATCACTCATCTCACTGATGGGACGTCCCTGGTATCTTATTATGCATACAGCCACTGAGGAGATGTATTCATAACAGAACTGAAACAACTTGCCGCACCTGGGTTGTCCTCTGTTGCTGCGTGAAAAACAGTTAAATGCACTGATAAACTGAAAGTTAAAAAAGTGAAGTTCAGCTCATCTTTGTGTCATTAGTAGACCTTGTGCCATTAGAGGTTAATGTGTTTATGATGTTGTAGTAATACTGGAATTACATGGTTGACTTTCACCATCAACAAATTGGTTTCACCGTCTCTCACATCTACAGCACTGATACACATCTCTGCTAAGTGTGGTACTGATATTAAATCTGAAATTGCTCAGGCCTGTTATTTCCCTCTTAATCAACAATAACAGTCATATTGTGAAAACTTGTTTTGGTTTGCCTGAATGTTGCTGCCAAAGCTTCTTAATTACATCTCACAAATCCAATAGAAGTCTTCATCTTTTTCCAATGTAATGTATGGATGTCCATTATGTTTAGACTAATTAATCACTCTTTATCTGTGCCACAAGTAAGTAAATTGAGTGAGTAACTCGTACAATATGTTTATGTTACTTTTAATACTGGCCTAATTATTAATGGACAGATTTTCTATTGTTTCAAGACTTTGGGAATTTTTTTAGACTGTCAGTTCTTCTTCCATTTTATATTGTTGATGACAGCCTCTCGAAAGTCTGAAATAAACATGATCTAGAGGTAGATGTCAGTTAATAGCTTTAATAGCTCATTTAATATTTAAAATGCTGGATTTAATATTTAACGTATATCACAAACCATACAACACTTTTCTAAACTGGTGCCCTAGAGAAAAGAAACTCCAGCAACACTTATATAATAAAGCATAATTTAGTTGAGGTCATTGAGCTCATTACAAACACATTTGTCTAAAAACATCATAAAGCCTCCAAATATACTGTATGTGTTGCACTGCATGTGACATTTCAGGAGCTATGTCAACAAAACAGCAACATAGTACAAGCGACTGTGTGTCTGTTTTTCCTAGGAAATGTCCCCTTATGGTTTTTGTGTATCTTCTTAGAGTAATTTTCATACTTGATGATCTGCCATCATGCAAAACAGATGTGATAACAAATACTGTCCATGAAAAGAAAGGAGTATGTGTGTGTGCGTGTGAACACTGAGCATGGATAGAAATAAATTTGAAGATAATATTGCACTGACTACATGAATGGGAGTTGAGTTATGTAACATATTTTCATACTTAATATCACCTCTCTCCTCTGTTCCTCTGCAGAACCTGTGTGGCAAAGATGCAGCACACCTCATGTACAGAGGACAGGATCCAGCATGCTCTGGACAGGTGTCTGGATGGGCTGAGACAAAGCCCCACAGCAGCACAACACTGGAACGGTAAGACTCCTGGGGTTACTACTACTAGTACTACTAGTGATGGGGACAATAGCTGAGATTCAGCTTTGCCGGCTTTACTCTGGGCATCTTTCAGCATGTAACAACAATTCTTCAGTTCTTTAATTTTAACTGCTACAATCAAAATGGTTGACTTTCTATGTTAATCTATATTTTCAGTGAAAAACTCCTAGAAATAAGAACCGAATATTGACATACTTTATTGATCCCCTTTGGACAGCTGCAGTAGATGACAGCGTAACTGTGGGGTTTTCTTCTGCCCCAAACATGTGGCCAGGAGGAACCACAGACACTGCATGCCACCCCCATTCAGAAAATCAGATACAGAAAAGAGCTTGTTTTTTTGCATGTTATATGTTGATATGTTTTAGCTCATGTGATAAGGGAATGTTTTATCACATGGCAGATCATGAACTTCTTCAATTCAGTATTTAAAAATCAGTACTGTAGCTCTCAGAGAGTACATAACTGCACTGCCTTCTAAACTTCTGTAATTAACATGAGCTTTTTTAAATCTACATCCAAATTTGTATAAAAAGTGTATGCAGTGACTGATAATTATGGGGAAACTGCCAGACTACATCACTACACATTACATTATGGATAAATAGTCTTGTGATATTAGCCTGATGCTGTAGCTCATGTGGTCAAACTAAGTTTGATTAAAGACCTTTTTCATAGCAGACATTTTATCATATCATAGCAAGAAAAGCACAGGTGGATTTGAGGGCATTAATGATTGCTTGGAGGATGTCCTGGTATTGTGTGTGCTGGCTCACTGGAATAACTTACTGAGACACATAATAGAATTAAGGGATTGTTAAATTTATTAATTAGACCTTTTCTATATTTTGTCCATATATCCGCTGTTCAAAAGGTTATTAATGTAAAATGAAACATAACCTAATATTCTTTTGTTTGTTGTGACCTAGAGCCATGTAAAACTATTGAACTGCCTTGATCAAGGGCTTTTGGCAATTGTGTGGTGTCAAACCCTCTGTTTGCAGGAAAATTAAAAAAAACTACATTTTCTTAGAAATATCAGCCGCAGTACACACATTTGGACGTGATATGTGCAGTTTGCAGTGCCGACAGTTTGTTCTCGCTTTCTCTACACAAGGCTAGCATGCGACATGTGCTCCAGCATCACAAGGGTATATAGAGTTTATAGGTGTCTGAGCTTGTTGTTGCTTTAACATCATCAGAGAAACGTGTTATTGGGTGCTGGAGGAAGTTATGTGAATAGACAGCTGGGAGGAAGTGGTGGTACAGACCGCAGTGTGTGAGTGAGGCATCATGAGGCAGGAGTTACCGTGGTGCAGGTTATAAAAACAGGGTGGAAGATCAAGTTGACATCAGCCTCCCGCACATCAACCAGTGCCAAATACAGTGTCACATACTTATACTTTATTCCTTGATAGAGGAACATGGTGTGAGTTTGACAGCTGGAGTTTATTGTTCATGTTTCATGTTTACTTCACCACTTCACTACATTATCACAGGTCCAGAGAGATTTCCAGGAATATATATGTTGTCTATGAGTATGATTCTTGATTCATGTGAACTTGTTTACCAGTAACCGTCCATTCAGAACTGACTGAGATAATCAAATTGACTAATCTTAACATCTTCATTTGAAATTTTCATCTTCCTTTCCAGTGTTGGTATCTTATCAAAATTAACCTGCAGAGCTCTACACAAACCAGCTCTGACCTTTTAATAGAGTAAGTGTGGTGCTATTTAGAGGTAGCACTTCTAGGTGCAACAAGAAATACATCAATTTTCTTGGAAAACATTTCATTGTAACTTGAACAACTGCTGATGTGTTATTTCCTTGGAAGCTGAGCTCCTTAGAGATGTACTCATAGTCATTGAGACTGAGGGATCAAATGGAAAGTAAAGTGCATGTCAGGAGTCAGAAATCACTTACAGTTGCGTGTGGCAGACCTCAGATTGGTGTGGTTTGATATACTGTATGTACAACTTTCAGCCATTTTAGTTTTATCTTACATTCCCATTTCACACTGTAAAACAAAACCTGCAGTTAAAGCTTTGTGAAATAACACATCTACTCCTTCTGCACCTCAAAGCTATTTAGCTACGTTTAACAAAACGTCTCATGTGCAGAGGAGACCTTAACTCTTTTTTCTTGCAACAGGAAATCCATCCTGCCAAATTTGTACACCTACAAACATTCAAACTGAAACACCGAACAAAAGGTGATAAAACACACCCTTGAAGCGCAACAGCACTGGCAGTTATGAACTTTAAAGTCCTTTGTGAGTTGTTGCAAACCTGTATTTGGTTGATACCAGTCCTACAGACAAGCAGGATTGTCTGACTTCATTAACACAGTGCTGTGTATTGTATATGATGTGTATATGAAGTGGTGAAATGGGAACAATGACACACCATGAACAACTTTTTCTGCATTTGAATACTGAATACTGCTTTGTTTCTGTGTACACACTACTTTACAACACTACTTGTCTGAGGGGTCATCACAGCATGTGTATGGATGGACCCTGTAGTTTATTTCCATACCACACTGGTTGCACACTTAGTGGTAGCATGTGCACATGTATAGCCAGCCAATTCCACAAACCTTCACACAAGTCAAAAACCCTTTTACTCTGCTTCTTCCACATGAAGTAATGTATAGAATGATATGAAATACCACAATGAATTGGTAATAATATTTTGGTGTTTTATTTACCAAGTATTTTAATAATTCACTCAGCTATTTATTACTTCCCTTGCTGATGTCTGTTGACTCAGTCTGTTGACTCAGATGCATGTTTGCGCTCTGCTGAGGCACAAACATGCATCTTTTTTTACTGTCATGGGGTGCTGATGCATGTTCCACTGTGTGTTGAATGTCCTGAATAGATCCTACAAATCTACTGTAACCCTGACAACAGGCTTTAATATCCTCTTCAAATGGATACTGATAATTAATTTTGACATTGGAAAGGTAATGCCAGGATCCCTTCAGTCCAGTATTGTGTCTATCATTATAAGATATGTGGCGTGACACAGGATTGCTAAGATTGGTTAACACTTCTCTATTTCCTATTGCATGTAGTTGTTTGTGCATTGAACCTTTGTGCACATATTTACATAAAAATATGTTTGCTGTTTCAGTGCTGATGTGCTCAGCAGGTCAGTCAATGAACCGCTGGAGTCTGGAGGAGCTGGTGAAGAGAGACCCTGAGAACTTCCTCATCCTTTTACAACAGATCATAATAAAGACCAGAGAGGTGAGACGACAATGAGCAAAGATAATCTTCAAAAATAACATTGTCCACTGTATAGTTATCCTAACCACTGCTCCATTGTCTGTCCATTTGTCTGTCTCTCTCTCTCTCCTAAATGTATGCTGATGTGTGAGTTCAGGTTCTGGAGCAGTGTCAGTATGAGCTGGTGGTTCCACTCGCCATCATGTTCTCCTCTACGCTGCTTCAGGTACAAGCTGTCCTCATCCAGATAACATGAACACATTAAACCTTTCGTCACCTCAATTAACCCAAGTTACCTCAGGGTTTCACATTTGTACGGGGTGCTACACCTAAAAGATCAGTTAGTTCCTCAATTCAAACCGCTATTACGTCTCTCTGAGGTAATACTGTGAAAAAAGGCCTCTAGCACCATTGAAAAAAAAAAACACCAAAAAATGAAATTTGACGGGCGTGATGAGAACGACGTTGTTTCTGTTCAGTTGAGCTGATTTCCACTTACATAAAATCAAGTGGTCAATGTAACAGCCATGATTGACTTCTTACTGGTTAGAGAGCTACATGGAGAAAAAAACATGGGGATGCTGTTTTATGTAGTTTTTTTTAATAGGAACTCAGGTGGCCATTAACCCTGTAGCAACTTATCATGTTAGCGCTTTGAGATTTTGTAATTTGTTGTTGTTTTAATGAATCTAAGCAATAATTTAATGACTGATAAGAATAAGAATAATGTCATAGTAGCAAATATTGTTGTTGTCAATCAGTTTTCAAACTATGTTGCTTCTCTTGTGAAGTCATAAATGTGATGTAATGTCAGTGAGTGTAAACTGATCAAATCTCCAGCAACACTTGAAGATTATTGAACAACTTTATTATTACACCGACACGATTCAGCAATGTGGCCTTCATCAGGGTCATTAAAAGTACATAGCAAAAAACATTTAAATATAATAAATTTTAAACAAAAAATAACATACAACCAATCATGACACATTTAGCAGAGTGTGTCTAGTGTCTGTCTGTTAGTTGCACAATGACACCATATGGTATTGTTGTGTCAACTAATAGACTCACCGATTTCCTCCTTGCCAATTTCAGAAGCTCACTGGTCAGAAGACTCCACAATAATTCAGAAATGATAAGTATTTTTAATAAACTAGTCAGTATATATTTATAGATGACATTTTTTATAATAATAGATCCATAGCTTTCATTTATTAAAAAAAATGCCGATTTCAGCTTCTTAAAGGACTTTAGATAAACTTAGTAAAATAAAATGAATGAATAATGACTGAGAGTTGTCAACAATGATAATCATTTGTTGCAGCTGTAGGTGACCCTTCACACCAGCATTCAGTTACAGCTTCAGTATCATCTTACATAACTGGGCAGTGCACATAACTGTTGGCCAATCAGACGAAATTTGCCATATATGCAAAACATTTAACCATGAACCCTCAAACAGGTCCTACTGCTCTTTAAAAGAAACTCACTAAAACACCTGGTTTGTGCTTGGGTTGCAGACACCATACTGTCCTGCAGACACAGAGCTACTAGAGGAAGCTGTTGAGGTGTTTCGCTGCTTCCTCACCTGGCCTGAGCCGTACTGCAGTGTGTGTAGAAACCTCCTCACCACACTACAGCTGGAGATCAAGGCACCAGGTAAATATAGAGCAGGGGCGGGCACTCCTGTTCCTCGAGGGCTACTGTCCTGCTTGTGTTCCTACCATGTCTGCACTTACAGCTTCTGATTACAGGGATAGTTGGAAAATAAGTATGACAGTGGCCCTTTAGGACCAGGATTGACCACCCCTGATATACAGTGTATAATTCATTTTAAGAGCTTCTCTTTTTCTCTATATCGTGGCCTTAGAGTTATGAGGTTCTATCTGACTTTTTTGGCAAGAATTTGTTATTCACACAAAAACGTTCTTTGGTAAGTCAGTAACATTTTCTATTCATTTTGGTTTATCTCCAAATTCATCCTCAAACTTTGTTTTATACGGCTTCTATCTAACAACCAATCAGTATTTGGAATGTTTATGAGAGGACCAATCAGATTCCTCCTCCTTCCTGTGTCACCGTTAAAGGAGCTGAAATTGTGCCAAGTCTGTCTGTGTGTAACCTTAAACCTGAGGAATTACAGTGTAAGTTACACCTACAGACAGCAAATAAGTTTGTTCTTTTTTAAAATCTTGTTTGGTATAAAGTAGTTTTTTAGCATTAACGCTAGGCTGATGCTTGCTAATATTAATTAAACAGCTCATTATAATGTTTGTGACATGTTACTAATGTTCATGAGACTTAATGTTAGTGATGCAAAGTTTACACAGCAAGTATAGCTGGAGGTTTAATATGTAGACATCTGTAATAAATATGAGGAACTCTTGTTTTATCTCACCCAGCATTAGTTTCTAAGCATTTTAGTAGTCTGTTACTACCTCTGCCATGCTTGTGCCTGTTTTGCTTATACTTTGAGTACTTCAGCAACATAAGGTGATAACAGGGATTAACATTAAAGTACACACTCTTGCAGTGAAATCTTGTTTTCATCTAAGCAACAGAAAGAAAGAAATAGCAGACAAAGGGCCACGACACAGAAGACAAAGACATTCATTGATAAAGTTATTTTTTGATTTAATTAAACTTTTTGCATTGTTTAAATAGTTTTTAGTAAAACTTTACACCCTCTATTAGTTTACTTACTCTGTTAGGTTACTTTTACCAAGACAATCAGTGACTTTTGTGTTGCCTAAGTAGACAGAACCTCCCATTCAAATGTGAGTTCTCATAATCTGCAAAACGCACCGTCTAAAAGCCCAGTGAAAATGTTGAAAATGTTAGAATTTTAATATTACATATTCACTGTGGTTGTATGTTATCAGTTAGATAAAACCACATGAATATGAATCTTGTAACTCCAAAGTCTGTTTAATAAATGTTTTCTTTTGTTGGCCTATTCCTTAGACTTATCTGGTTCTTACAGCAGTGCCTCCCCCTAGTGGCAAGTCAAAAAAAAAAAGAAATTAGGAGGACACTGTTTATTTATACCACAAACAGTGACAACAACAATGACAGCAAGATAATAAGGATTCAGGTTGGAATGTGCACGTCTTCATATAAATAGTTTGAAAGTGGACGTAGCCTCAGCATTTACAAAACAAACAAAAAAAGCAGAAGCTGCAATACACTGGAATTTACAGGAAGGCTAAAAGGAAGTGTGCTAAATACAATAACTGACTGAATGAATTCATATGAATGGATAAGTGCGTGTGTGTTGATTTTTTATAATTGTTCAATTATTCAATGCACTTTAAAGAACATAAATATAAAGCTTTGTCATTCTAGTTTTCATCTGACTGCAACTCTTTGACCTCGACAATGTCATAAATAATTTTGTATTTTCAAGTTGTTATTGTTATGTTCAAAAAATCAATTATTTTTGTGTTCCCTCTCAGGTATTTCCTTTCAGAGACTGGTGAGAGAAGAACAGGGCCTTAATTCCTCCAGCCAGTTCTCTAAGACCATGTAAGACTGCAAAGTATCACAGATCATTAAACTTAACAGGTGTTGTGTTATGCATATGTGATAATGCTGGCTGTACTTTCTACAGAGTAGATAGACAATAAAATATACAATATTGTATGTATATAAAATTGTATTTATAGTGGACCTCTCACAGTGCTTTCATGCTTAACAAGTCCTGGTGAGATTCAAATGTCTGTTTCTGTAAAAGACCTTTTCTATTTAGGTACACTGCATAAAACATCTTTCTACCTACACTGATCACACGTACATGACTATGATCTATTTTGAGTCCAGTTCACACTGTTTGTCATATTCTTCAGTTTTCCTGTTAAATTAGGTCAGGATATTTATTCATACATGTCAGTAGTTCGCAATAAGTTTATCTGATCTGATTGCATTACTTTTTCAAAATTAAAATAACAACACTCAGTGTTGATTAAATTAGGTGTTAGAACCTAATGCTACTATTAGGAATTAGAAACCTTATGTGGTTAACACATATTGTACTTTCTTGACCTGGAAAGTCCCTTTTCATCCCCTTCTCCACACGTTAAACCCCACCACCTGCATAGCATCCTGTTTGTATCTTCTCCTACATAAATTTGTGTACGTGTTCACACATGACCAGTGACACTATCTGCCTACTGCCTGCAGGACTGTACTGCTGATGAACCCCAGTGAGGTGCCTGCTGACTTTCTCTTGGTGGCTGAGCAACTCAGTCACATTCAGCATTCACAGAAAGAGACCTACATCACCCTGATTAAGCACGCCTTCCAGTCCACACTAGGCACCAAGTATCCTCTACATAGCATCCACAGGGCTCTGCAGGTACATGGTTCAAAAGCTCAAAAATCAATAGATAATTCTCATGAACTGTTCATTTATATTTTACAGTATAATTGTATGTTTAAAATGTCTTTTGTAGTATGTGGGGACATTTCAGAATCACAGTTTTCACTAACATTCTTTTTATGTATTTAATTTGAAATAAATACTATTAATAATAGTTATTAGCAAGGTAATAACTAACATGCTTTGAATTTTTTCATGCAATGAAAACCAAGAAAATGTGTTACATTATCTACTGTGTGTGAAAGCTGCACTATTGGTGGGGAAGTAAAACAAACTATTAGAAAGAGTTTTTTTATGTAAGGCTTTGTAAAAGATAACAATAGATAAATGTAACAATGTCAATTACTTATTACTGCTATTAATTACTGTTTCTGCATTTCTTTATATAGCAGTATGACGTCTTTTAGCATGCTTCACTTTGTCAGACAGCTTCTTGAGTTCTTGATTCAACAGGTCTGGTAGTAATCAGGCCTTGGTGTGGCAACTGAAATTGCAAATATGCAATTAAAAATATGCATGGGGCAAATACTTTTTTACAGCACTGTGTTTGCGGTAAAATAGTCATAAGATTCTGTTATTGTTATTTCTTAACCAATGTTCAGAGAAGTTAGTAGCTTGCAAAGCTATCCTTTCAGAGTAGGTTTCCTAACAGTGTTTATGACTATGTTTTACAGGGAAAAACTGTGAATGATCTGCAGGAGATCTTCACTGAAGTATGTGATGTCTTAGAGACAGCCGCTACCATGAATGACCCTCTGAAGGGGCGCTGCAATGTGATTCAGGGACTAGAGGCACTGAGGGAGAGGATGAGAATCTCCGCATCCAATGGAAGGAAGTCTGATGGTAAGAGGGGGAGGTTGTGGGATATACAATATACACAGCATGTGACATGATTTTGATTTTCAGTTTATAGTAAATAACAATCTGGCTGTTATTTTGCTTATGTTGCTTTTTTTCTGGTCTCAGGAATACTACAGACGCTACCACTGCCTACACCCAAGTGTTACATGTTTCACTGGGAAAAAGATAACTTTGGTAAAGTATTTAGTATGATACGTTATTACTTTTTTATGTGCCCATGGGTGCGTTATCTCACAATCCATCCATGCTCAAGAACAGTTTCCGCTACTCTTTCCAGCATCATTAACTCTTTACCCCATATTACATATTATATAATACCTACCTTTTCAAGTCAAAGCATATGTAATTTATATGTTTTTGTCTTGTTTTTCGCCTGTGACCACAACTATGGTTGACATGTGTCTGTTTTGATTTCTTCAGATGTTCTGAACAACCTGTTGGAGCATGACCCTGACGATCCCATCACTAACGGGCCGGCTGAGGAAGAAGATGAGGTAGACATTGATGATGAGGAGGAGGAGGAGGAGGAGGAGGATGTGACAGAAACTGAAGTAGAAGGAGACATGAAAGAAGACAAAGAGGAGGAGGGACATGGAGTAGATTTGTCTCCAATGTCTATCAGTAGCGTCAACCATCGTGCCTCCACCTTTTCCACCATCTCCTCCCTGTCCACTGCCTCCAAAGACTCTATGTTCTCTACTTTGTCTGTCGCTTCAGAGTGCTACACTCCATCTCTGTTTTCTGTTACTTCTGGAGTTGATAGTGACTACTTTGAAGACTCTGATGACTATATCTCCTCCTCCCCCGTTGCTGAAAAATGTTCGCCAAAGTCTACCAAAGCTTCAGCTCGGCTCAGTCAGCACCTTTACCGGCTCTTTATGAAACCCAAGAACCCACGGTCACTGTCCCGGGCCAAAAGCTTAGGAAACACAGAATCAAAAGACATTTTAATTGGGCGAGAGAAACGATCCAACTCTCTACCCCAGCAAGTCAAATTACGTAGTCCCGAGCCCCTACCGCAACCTCAAAGTCAAACTCTTAGACATGTCTGCTTCAGAAGGAGGCCTATCCTCAGCAGTGATGAAGACAATAAGAATACTACACTGAGGGTGGTAGTGTTTGGTGCTGATCATGTAGCAGGGAAGGTAGCCCGAGCCTACAACAGCCTGAGGAGAAAGGAGAGTTCATGTCCACGTCTCAGCAGGGCCTTCAAACTTCAGTTCTACTTTGTACCTGTGAAGAGGGATTTGACACAAGAACCAAAGAGTCTCTGGTCTTCTAGTCCTTTGATTCATATTGGAACTTCCAAAGGAGCAGCCCTGTCTAATGTAAGAACTACAACAGTAATCACACTTCAAACACTGAACACAGAATTTTTAATTCTTGAGCTGTCAAGTTACTGCATTTTGCTACAGTTTAAGAGACAAAAAAATGCATTATATACAGTACTACTGTATATGGGAAACCCACTGTAGGGTTTACATTTTTTTTTATTTTTTGCTCAAACAGGATGTTCACATCATGGGTGCAGGGGACAGCACTAATGACATTGCCCACCTTCTTGGTATGTTGGATCCTTGGTACGAAAGAAACACCCTTAGCTTGCTTAACCTGCCTGCCAACGTCGTCTGCCAGGTACAACTGCAATCTAACTTGAATCAAACACAATTAAAAAGTCTGGCATTGATGTTACCTAACAAAGAACATAACTGGTGTCCATAGCAACCTATCTTTAAGTTATGTATTCTATAGAACTGTTTTATATTTTACCAGTGTCTCATTTTTTGTTTAATGTTTTTAATGTAATTATATGAAGTGTTAATTTTTGTATTCTTCTGCAGCAAACCTCAAAGACAGAATCAGAGTCATATGACAATTCATATGAGCAGCGTCTACCCATCCTTGCTGACTTGGTCCTCTACTACTGCCGCTACGCTGCCCGGCCAACTCTGATCCAGCTCTATCAAATTGAGGTAAAGCACACTTCAACTCCAGATAAACACACACACACACACATACACATGCACACACACACAGTTGCTTTCTGACACACATTTGTATCTTTGTGAACAGAAATGGAAATGTCCTCTGTGTCTTAGTAATAACTAAAGAATAACTGTTACAAACTGTGTGAGTGATTGAGGATCTTTTGTGTTACAGCTGACATTAGCTGGTGGAGAGAAAACGACCGAGGTGTTTGTTCACTCCCTGGAGTTGGGTCACACCGCAGGAACACGAGCCATCAAGGCCATGGGTGAGTGTGACTCACATCCCAAAGACATCCTAGCAACTGTGCCACAATAACCAATATCCTCCACATTTTCCTTGTAATGAAATGCATCATCAGTTATAATGAGGTTGAGAATGAACTAAATTTATGGTAGAGGAACATCTGCTATTTCTATGTGATGATTCAGGCCACTTCTACTTTTCTAGTTTCACTCATTGCCATGTTGTGTCCCTGGAAAAGACTTTGCTTTATTCCATTACTCAGAATATACTTCATACAATAGTATGTAGTTTTTCTATTGCAAGTTGCAGCAGCACTGACTGCTAGGGACCCCTAACATGTGTGAATGTGACTTTTTCTCTCTTTATATAGGGACTGCCAGTAAACGCTTTGGTATTGACGGTGACCGAGAAGCAGTGCCTCTAACGTTGGAAGTGATGTACAACAGGGTAAGATAATGTTTGATTTTATTCATGCATTTTAAACATGCATTTTACAATAACCATATTCAGAAACCTTATTATTACCACAATAGGAATAAAAAATAAAATTATATATATTTTATATATTTGTGTATTTCTTTAGTTTTAAGATTCTAAAACTTTATTAATTCCAGAAAAAGAATCATACCAACACAAATACAAAATAACACAAATTAAGAAGAACAACAATATCATGATGTTTAAAAAAGGAGTTTGAAATGTTTCTCTAAAATAAAAATTCTTGGTGCATCATAGGTGCAGGGACCATGTTTTTCACAGTGTTTTAGAGTTTTCCATACTGTAACCGTACCCTCCTTTCTCCTCTCATTCAGGTGGTGATTAGTGGGAGAAGCCAGTGGAAAAGAGAGACAAAAGTCTGTACTTCAGTAAACTTGACCAAAGCATGCAAGAACCCTGAAGAACTAGGTAAGCTACTGCAACTGTTACTGTAATACACGGATAAGTCATCAAACTGTTTAAAGTAGTTCTTGTTGCACTTACTAACATGAAATAAATATTAATCAGAATTTGAAACATTTACAGTACGATTTGTAAGTGTAGTCACTCATTTTAACTAAAGCAATCTCTATCAGACTCAAAGATGGAGTGCCTGCAGCTCACAATGACTGAGGTTCTGAAAAGACAGAACGGCAAAAGCAAGAGAGGCTTTAACCAGGTGAGGTAGACCTGACATCAGTCTGTTTAAGCGGTTTGTGGTCGTAAAAAAGCGCAGCAGCAACACAGCAAGACGCTTTCACAAACAACTTTGAAACACATTCTGTATTTAAGATAGAGACCTCAACACAGCCTTGATAGCATCTCAAAACTCTTCTCAGTTTAATCTCTCATCTCACATATGCTGAGAAAAGAGGATTTTTACAGTGACAGCTTGACAAGCAAAAGCCACAACACACAGGTGAGACAAACAAGAAAAAAATAACTCAGACAAACCGTAAAAGCAATAAATGTCAGAGAAAAATCTAATGCAAATTTATCTCCTCAGTTCTACCATCAAGCATCTTTCTAATTTTTCTGTAAAATGTGTATTCATGAGGTGCAATGCATTTAGTTTGGTTCTGATTGTTCTATTCTTTGCCTTTTGTAGCAGCTGAGTGTGACAGAGGTGAAGGTGGACAAGGTACAGGTCAGCGGTGCTAGAAATACAACTTTTGCTGTGTGTCTGGACCAGGATGAGAAGAAGATACTACAGAGTGTCACCAGGTGTGGCTTTACACACATGCACAGGAAGTGAAGCAGGCCAACTAACTGTCAGGAAAGAGGTGGTGCACCACCAACCACTTACATTTTCTAATAAGTGGTGGCAGCTCCTTTAAACAGGCTCTCATAGTATATTCACTTCTTCATAAAGGAAGTGTGATAGGATACTGTTAATGGATGCAAACATATGAAAACATGATTATAGATTTAAATCATCTGTCAGGAGTTGTGTATGTCAGTGAAACAATGTCTTATTACAAAGATACGCAAGAATCTATTTTTGGTTGTATTCTCATTGCATTTCCTTATCTAACCTGCATCTACTGCAGCCACAACCCAGTTTCCTCTCAGCAAATATTTGCATCATCAACTCACAACCCTTGCAAGTGTTGTTATTTATATAACCCTCGTGTCTCTCTCTGTCCAATAAAGGTGTGAAATATCAGTGTGCTATAAACCTGACAGTTCGACTGACTGGAAGCTAAGAAAATCCCAGACTTCAGGCCAAATCCAGCCTCTCCACCCCACCTTCTGCTCCCTCCTCTGCCTGCCCATAGTCACTTTCAGTGGGGCTCTTCCTTGAGGCAACATAAAGGTGGTTGGAATTGGTTCAAAGGATTTGTCCACTGTTATCCATGTGCTCTGGCTAATAGACCCACACAGCAGAGGAAATGTGCACAGCACGTACAGCGTATCATTTCTGCCTGGTGTCTTAAAGCATTTGTGGTCAAGTTCACATTGTTATGGCGTGAAACGACGGTGGAAACATGTGGGCGTGAGCATTAGGGATATCAGCAAATTGCAGACATGGTTGTGTGACCTGTGATTGTTGATACAAAGATTTATACAAAGAATAAGTACAGCTACAATAGTTTGAATGATACTGAGTCCAGCTATGTCTATACAAAGCAATCACTTACTGTTGTTAAGGAACCTGTTCAAGTTTCGGTCTTCAGGTTTCAGTTCCTCTTTTCCATTTGACAGAGTGACTTTAACCACTGTAACATTACGATGGAATTTGGTCAAACAGGATGAATACATTGAGTGCCAGGTGAGATGGCATCTGAACTGTCAAGATACATTATATGTGCTGTAGTTACCAAGGTCCTACAGAGAGGAAGAATATAAAAAATATGGAGATCATCTTGGAGTCATACATTAAGGATGTTTGTCTGGATCAACATACATGGACATAAAGAACTGCAGGAAATTTTTATGCCTTCTGATCAGGCCATACTATGTAATTTCTCTATAAAGGTGATTATCGGATGACTATATCTGAGAATGGACACTATGAACTTATACATTATAAATATTATGTTTGTGAAATGTTATATTGCAAACTACTATTTGACGTTAAACCATATTGTCTGTTATACATAATGTTTTAATAGCAACATTTATCTTATAATGAAATCATTGTTTTTATTAGTTATAAATATGACCAGCAGGCGGCTCTGTTGACATTCCATTTGACTTCTGTTGAAGTACGGATTAACAATACAGTTCAACTGAAGTCTTACTTTGCAACGTCTACAATGCATAATTTCTATAAACTGTTAACTTCATTTAATCAAGGTGACAGATGGAAAACATAAATTTGAGGTTGTGGTGCTAAAATACATTTGAATGCACATTTTTAAGTAACTGGCCTCATTCCACTTTACATACTGTAAACTATGACATTTAAAAAAAAAATCTGACAGTTGTTGCTGTATGGGTGTAAAGGGATAATATCCTGATCACTGGACTGAGACTTAGGTAGCACTGCTTATATGTTTTTATGGAACTGAAGCACTTGAATTTTTGATTAAATTTATTAGGTACTATTTTTTCTTTCTTTCAGATTAATACCCTCGACATATATATTTGCTCTGATGAAAACATTTCAAATGCAGTACTGGTTTTATAATTGTACATGTATTGTCTATGCAGTCGATACATCTCAAATTCAATTTTCATTAAAAAATATGTCTTCAACTGGAAATTTAATTTAATCTTGATTTTTGCTTTTATTTATTATCAATTTTTTAATATCTGCATATATGTCGTACTGGAGTGCATGTCACTCACAGGTGTTTTTAATGTTTAAGTCTCCTCATTTATGTAAATAGGGTGGCCAGAACATTAGAAACGCTCTAAACATAATGCACTGATTATTGTGAGGAAAACATCACAAATTTTTTATGTGACGCCAGTGTGATGTGATTTTTTGGAATTTCAGCAGTAACTCTGAAACACCTGTTTATATGGATACGCGCACTGATTGGTTCCCACCCTTAGCACAAGCCGACACGCCATTGGTGGATGGCATGAGTGGGCGTGGTTAGGAGGCTAACTGTCAGACTGGAGCTGGAGCTTGCTGACTTTACTGAAGTTCCGACGACAGAGAGGTGATAACACGTGTTCAACATCAGGCGGATGGCGCCTCTTGAACTATTTAAGTGAAGGTAAGTTTTGACAGACATAGAAATATCTAATGTTTTGCCAATTGCAGACGTTTTTATATCTGTACCTCATAGTAAAGGCTACTGTTACTCGCTGAAAAGTTAGTGTCGACGACTGTAAATTGCAGCCAGTGGATATCGCAGATGATGTACTGTAACGTTATGTGGTTTATCTTCTTTCCATTTAATACTGTCCGTTGATATTTTATCTAAAGTCGCCATGTAAGTTACCTACCTAACTACTAGTATCTACTGAGTTCATGAGCTTATATTTAAGGGATGTTCTCTGTGAGTTATATGAGCTTAATGATGTTTACGTCTTGCACTTAGTAGCGTCACTTAGCAGTGTTACTGAGTCATGCAGATAAGATATAATGGTTGATATGGTTTACTGTGCAACTGTTGCCAGCTGGCTTAATGTGCAGCTTCTTTGAAGATGTCCCTCGTGTTTTCCCTACGATTTTTGAACTGGCTTGTTGACATGGGAGTTATGCTATAAAGTATCATCCACACATCATGCCCTATGACACGGGAAGCCACCACGGACAGCCGCTTATTTTTCCCTGCTGAGATAATAACAAGGGTTTGATAACAGTGCCTGATCTGATTGAAGCCTTAGCTCTCTGTTGTGTCTGCTTGGAGTCTAGAAGCAGTGCTGTTTTTCTTCCAGTTTCCTTGTTTTAGATCCAAACATCCTGGTACCACTAAGGGGATGCAGTGTGACTCCAATGAACATGTGTCTATTTAGCTCATGTAAGGGATCCTTTATCCATAAAAAACCAGTGTTGATTTAGAAGCATCAGCCATGTAAAAGTCTTAAGTTAGGGTGTAGACACCCCACACAGCTGAACACACTAACACCCAGTTAAACTAATGATCAGAATTAGGCCAGTGATGTCAACTATTGGCCGTAGCTCTCCAGACAGACTTGAAAAACAGTGACATACTACTTTAAAATATTTAGCCTGGAGCATTTCTCCTGAAGTCATAACATAATTATACACATAGATGTTAGGTTACATATAAAACCTTAAGTTTTAACCAGTGCATCCAGAACATCATCCCACTATACATCCCATTAGACAGTGTGATCACCATGCCAGAATATTACATGGCACATCACATCACCAAGATACCTCTCCTGGGCTGATACAGTGACATACAAGCCAAACAACATGCTTTAGATTTTAGACACAGGGTTTCAATTAAAATGAACTTCTGCTAGAGATTACCTTTGACAACAAATGCTATTAAAAAATGTCTGCAACCTCTTGTAGGCAGTAATTTGTATAGGTCTACAAGTACATATAAGTACCAGTCTACCTTACTATATGTAACACAAAGTGTAAGAAAACAGCAGCAATGTATCTGCTTATTAGCTACTGTACAGTCAGAGGTGTATAAAATACACAAACTCAGTACTCAAGGAAAAAAACTACAATACTTTCCTCTGATTTGTAGTTGAGTAAAAGTAACATAAAATGGAAATACTTGAGTAAGGTACAATTACCTCAAAATTGTGCCTAAGTACAGTAATTGTGTAAATGTACTTAGTTACTTACCACCTCAGTAGCTAATAAGTTTATTAGAATAAATTATCATCTTATGTGATTTAAGTTCCACATGTGTCAAGTGTCATGACAATATATTTCCAGATTTAAACTACCAGTTTTTAATAGTTTAGTTTTTTAATTATTAACTAACAGAAATGAACAAATATTTATTGTATGTAAACTTTGTAGAGTTTCCATCTTTCACAATTTAGCGGTTTGGGCAAGTTTGTGTAATGTTTAAGTATGTTTAAGTCTTGTCTTCTCCTTGTTTTGTCAAAGTTTGATCCATAAACTGATGAACAGGGTTTGATTAATTGTGCCATTCCACCAAAAGGATCAGCATCAAATGTCATTACCGTGACTTTTCTCTACCAAGATTTTTCAGTTCTCTATCAAACATCACCACCTTGAACCTGCTGAACCAATTTTTCCCCTGACACCTTAACGCTAAGGGAATCTTTGATAATCGGTAGATCAAAAAGTGATAGCTGGGAATGTCAGCCTACATTAAGCCTGTGGTGTCAGACCAACAATGCACTAAGGAAGTGTTTGGCCTCTGGTTGGTATGCTGAAGTTGTAGAAGCAGTTTTGCAAGGTGAATTTTGAAGGTATTTAGGTGCTTTAGTTCGCTGAAGGTTACTATTACAAACCTAGTTTTCCTTATCAACCTGAACCAAAACTCTGGCAAGACTGTGAAGTTAGTTAGTTTAAAATTATGATTTCAAAGTACAAACAGAGCTGTGCCATGACATGTTGTTGAATATGCTGCAAACATGAAGAACTCTTGAACAGTTTCTCCTGCTGCAGGGACAACGGCTCAATGAACTCTTTTGTAGTCCTTTTGCCCCTTTGGGGTTTAACGGTGACTGGAGTTTAGCGCAGTCCGAGCAAAAAGGCTCCAACATGCTTGTTGTTTTGTAACAAGACTCATTTACCTCAGCTGAGGATTTGACTTTCCGCTCACTCCGATGACCTGATTAATTCGAGCTATCCATTAGTCACTTGACAGGATGCCTCAGCAAGTGCTCAGCAAAAACCTTCATACTAATGTTTGCAGTCATAGAGACCTTGTACAGTGTTTCCAGTACACATTGTGTTTAGGACCTTTGTAGAAGTGAAATAATGAACTGAACAGAAAACTTATCTGCAACTCTTCTAGTAAATAAAGGCAAAGCCTTACTTCCAACTTATTAAATATAAAGATTTGCTGTTTTTCCTTGTCTTATATGATAGTAAATTTATTATCTTCAAGATTTGCTCTGTTTGATGAACATATGACTTGAAGGCCTTGTCTTGAGCTTTGGAAAAGTGTGATGGACATTTTTGTTTATTTTTGGGAAGTTAAACTTTTGCCCCAGAGTGCTGGATGCCTGTCAACCCACATAGCTCTTACATGACAATCTAGGCTAGACTTAATTCCACATACAGGTCCCAAAATGCAGACAGCCACAGACTCTATTTAGTTTGAACCACCGCCCATTTGTTTGTCCTTTGAGAAATATGAAAACGCATGGCAACACATGGCTTGTATGCCTGCAGGGTCCTTGGAAAACAGTCTCCAAGTGGCTGAAGTTACTTCATGAGTGCGTTTGAATCTATTTGTGTGATCATGTCTATGTGACACACTTGGTACATCCTGTACTTGAAGCAGTTGGATCACTTTATACTCAGGACCGCCTGTGAAAGTTCACACCTCATTATGTCGACAGTGGCTAAGTAAGCTATTCAGAGTAGTGAAACTGACCATTCACAGTTATCCTCAACATTTGTCTGCACACTTGGAGCTTTTTCCTCATCTCGTCTGGAAACAGTGTTTGCGTTTCTACACACATCTGTTGTAGAATATCAAATATTTGGTTAAAAATGTCTTAAATGTGGTACTACTGGGTGCTTACTGACATGTTATCTGCTGAAAGGACAGGGTTGCCAACCACCCAGCCATAGCTGTGCCATAGCAGTTTCTTGAAAGTCATAATCTGTAGATTTATGAGACTGTCCTCCTGCAAAATACCATGTTATAGGTTGTTTGTCTTGCCGTTTGGCAAAGTCTAGCGACTGCAGCTACCATCTATAAATAACCTCAAAGTTTGTCAGGAGGAGGTTGGGGTGGATGGGTGGCACAACAAAGCACAAGCACAAGACTTTCACATAGGAGACTGGAGTCCGGGTCCAGTATAAGAGAACTTTCTATTGATGTTATTGTTACCAGTCACATTACAGACGTCACTGGTGCGAACATCACATTGTATTATAATATTGTGTGAATTTAAGGAAGCAGCAATTTTTTGAGGCTACAAAGTAACATTTTTAGTAACCCTTTCCATGTTTATTTGGTGCCTAACCCTAACCTAGACATTTTGTTGTGCCTAATCCCAACCAAATCGTTTTGTTTGCACAATTGTTGTCCAGCGAAAATGGTTTAGGTGGTTGGATAACACCAGTACACAAAAACAGTGTTTAGGTTGTTGTTTTGCTTCAAACATGCAATTAGCAATATGCAAATAAACTATCAGTTAATATTATTATTAATGAATGCATATCCAGATGCTGAATATTTGGGTCCAGCCTTGCCTTCTGTATAAAAAAATGACTTGATATTAATTATTATGAAGGAGTTTTAGTGAAAACATAAATCATTCATATTGAGTTTAACCCCGCAGCTCTCTGGTAATTTACAGGACTTCTTCCTGAGGCCACAACTGTGTCTACTGTAACAATTTTGTCTTTGTTCTGAGCTGCTATGATCCCTGATAAGAAGGAATTTAGAAGTATTTCATGCATAAAAAATTTCTAGTTATTATCTAGTAGTATCTATCTCTATATATCTAGTTATTATTCAAAAACACTGATGGAAATCTCTCCAGTAAGAGGTCATATGTGTGCACGGGATACACTGCAAGTGCAAACCTCAAAGAATGCAAATAATAATAGTAAATAGACTGTAAAGGAAAATGTGCAGTACTGGTGTTTTGTTTCTAAGCTTCAGTAGCAAGTAATCAGTGGAAGTTGCATGTGCACTAAATTGCATTCATCTTGTGTTTGATACACACACACACACAATATATGTGATACACATACACATACATGTGTGTATAGTTTTATGTACAGTATATATCTGCATTTGTGTTTTACCATAGTATTTGCACAAATTTCCCTGATGGACTCCACTATAATGCTGCATACTCTACTGACACCAAATGGATCAGTTGACCCAGTTCTTACCATCATAGACCTCCCACAAAGGACCATACCTGACACATACACAAAGTATGTTTTTTGTGACAGATTGACCTGTTTGTTACAAATTTTGGGCACTACTGTGGAAAATGTTTACAGGCACTGAAGAGGAAATAATCCGTGTTTATTTTGGACAGGCAGGTTCACATACACTTGCACGCATACACACAAACACACACACTGCATGTGCAGAGATTCACTTACACATACACACATTCACCGGTTTAAGAGGACTTCCTCATATTGTCCAGGTTGTTGATGCAGGAAATCACTTTGATTGATATCCAAAGTTACTCACTGAATTAAACACTGTCTGTTTTAGGGGTCTCTGTGCAAGTTTTGTATGTGTGTGTGTTTGTACATGTATGTTCCTCACAGCATTGGAATGTCTGCAATGGTTGTAGTGTGTAGAGTGTAGATTTCAAAATGTATGTTGGCTGTGCAGCAAGATGCTATTGTGTTTGACTGATTGACTTTTAGATTGTCATTAACAAGCTCGATGGTATGAAGAACTAGTGGCCGTTCAGCTTTCTCCACTCTACATTTGCGCTGTATCTTATTTGTTATCTTATTGAGAAAGAAAACATGATGCAACTTTTTCCATGGGCCCATTAAACACATTGTAAACACAGTTTACCTTCATGCATAAATTTGAATTACCTTGAATTCAACTGCTGTAAATCTGCGCTCGTTTTGCAGGTATTATCTGCTACATAGACTCACAGACTCTGCAGGTGCTTACCTCACACTTTCACTCTATCCATCCATTTTTGTGAAGAGACTCCATAATGTCCTAGATTGGGGATTTCCAATATGCAAACATACGCTCACTTACAACACCACCCCCGCTGCACCACCTAAACACCACCTCTCTTGTTCTATGAACACACTTCCACACATTGCTGTCAGGTCCTTCCTGTTTTCTGAGATGTCTGCATCATGCCTGAACGGAAATGAGTGCTCTTGTTTCTTTGTTTGGCCACAATGTTTGAGGTTTCTGCTGACCACTGCAACGGGTGTCGACGGCTGCCTGCATATGCGAGATGTAAATGTATGTGTATCATAGATGAAACTGCAACACATTTACAGTAAATAGTCAATAGTCAGGAAGTTTGTTTCACTCACCATGTGGCTTTAAATCTGTTGCATTTTAGACTTATGAGTACACAGTTTTAGCTAACATGCTGCAGTAGACCATGTCATCACATCCTTTATGTGTGTCCTGAGAATTTTTGATTAATTAATTACGTTCTCTATTTCTAATGACACACACGGTTCAAATCCACAGAAATTTATTTGAAATCACTTGACACATTTTCTATTCTGTATAACTGAGTAACCACAAGAAAAAATTTTATTTGGTTATTTCATTTAAAATTAGCTTACGATGGTGCTTTTGTTGGTTGTGGCTCACATATTTACAACAAATTCTCTGCAGTGGGTTTTCCAAGCTAGTCATTTGGAAATGTGGTAATGACATGGTGCATGTATTTTTAAGCTTTTGCTAAACTCTGGTTCCCTCTGTCTCTCTCTTTTTTTTTTTCTTCAACATCTCTCTCTCTGCGTCTAAATATAACATGACATCTGCCCACTCATTCTGACAGGGAGGAAGTGCTCTGCTTGTATCAGCCCCTTCACTGTATTAATAGTTGATGTTAGAAAGGTCGAAATAGAGAATAATTCTATGCATCTGTGTCGACAACACAGTGGAGTACACGTATGCCCATGAATGCATGCATGTGTATTTGCATATTTAGCCAGTTCTGTGCTGTATTTCCAATATAGCCCATTATGTTTTTGTGTCTGTGTTTGTGTATATTAAAGAGAAACACAATGAAAGGAAAAAGAAACAATCTTTTGAGACATCATGCTTATTACAGACCCTAGATAGACCGACTTAAGACTTAAATGTAAACAGAAATGAAGAGAGAGTGAAAGACAGAGAGTGAATATGCTAGAGACAACCGGAAACTTGTGGTCACACAGGCAGTGTTCAGCTGCTGAGCCAGTGGTGTTTTTGAAATTGTTGCTTTTCTTAGAGGGATCAAGGCTAAATCCATCACATTAAATGCTTTCATTGTCTACAGGCCTATGAAGTAACTCTCTTTCTCTCACACACACACACAAACCTAGTCTCAATCCCCCAAACTCTATTTAAACTTGTGTAGTATTTGAAGAAAATACTATACAAGAAAATACTACACAAGAATAGTATTTGAAGAAAATTTGTCCTCACAATGAAATAAAGACATTCGCACACACAATTGCGTGTGTGTGCGTGTGGGAAGGAGAACTAGTAAGAGTGAGAGAAATCTGCATGAAAGATGGCAAAACGCCTTGGGTAAAAGTTTACAAAAGTGAGGAAAGTTGTCCTGAGTCTGAAATTAGACATAATCTAAAATACAACCCAAACAGGTTATGATTCTTTGACACATTCAAACTATCTTCTTCTCATGTCCACCTCCCCCTCAGCAGTGCTTAAACACACGGTGCTTAATCCAGTCACAACCTCACTTGTACCCACTCACAAGAGGAAATAAGCTGAGCAATGAAGTGCTGTCCGGGCTTGTGACTCACTCTCTCGCTCACTCTGTCACACACGTTAGCCTCAGTGCAGACATCGTAGTGTGTGGATGTAAAAACCTGCAGGACTGTTTGATAGGGGACTGTATAGAACACGGTAAGTTTATTTAATATTGTCTGTACTTTGCACCTGTTACGCTTTGTCTTGTGAAGGTTAGTAATGGGAAATCCTGAGGATTGTTTTGATAGTTGTGTTGCCTTGTATGGTGTTTACAGATTTTATTTCATTTATAGCTAAGCAGCTGATTAACCATAAATCCATAAATGAAAAGATTCGATTTTCAGACCTGTGACTGGTCAAAGTAGCAACACATTTCTGGTGTTTCATAAGTTCTTCTGAACTCAAAGTGTCTATATTTAAAGAAAGCAGTCTGTGGATATATAGTGCTATAGTGCTCCCTTCCTGATTTTTTTTTTCAATATTTGACACACTTGAAAAAACATCAAACTAATATTAATGTAACACAAAGATAATTCGAGTAAATACAAAAATGTAGTTTTTAAACAATGATTTCATTTAATACGGAAAAAAGCTGTCCAAACTTGCCTGGTCCTATTTTAAAAAGTAATTTCCACCCTAAACCTAAAAAGTGGTTGTGCCACGCTTGGTGGCAACAACTGCAATAAAGAATTTGTGATAACTGGCAGTGTGACTTTCACATCGCTGTGGAGGAATTTTGGCCCACTCTTCTTTGCAGAATGGGTTTAATTTAGCAATTGGAAGGATTTCAAGCATGAACGGCCTGTTTAAGGTCATACAACAGCATTTAAATTGGATTTAAATGTGAACCAGGCACCTCCTGGATGAGTTGTCGTTGTGCTCTTGGACTAATTTTTGTAGGCCGGCCACTCCTGGGAAGGTTCAGCACTGTTTCAAGTTTTCCCTATTTGTGGAAAATGTTTCTCACTGTGGTTCACTGGAGTCCCAAAGTATTAGAAATAGCTTTTTAACCCTTTCCAGATGAGCATGAATGGTCTGTTTAAGATCATGCAACAGTATCTCAATCGGACTAGGCCACTCATCAGTTCATGAAATATTTGTCCAAAAGGTTTTGCGATAATCAATATTTTTCTTGCAAAATGTAAGAGGAGCTTTTGTGTATTTTTTGGTCTGGACTGACACAAGTCAATTACTTTGTTTCTCATCTTCTTGAATTTCTTTACAGCTTGGCATGATGTGTTGCTTTTTGAGATCTTTTAGCGTGCTTCACTTCATCAGACTATTTAAGTGATCTCTTGATTCAATAGGCCTGGGTGTGGCAAGTGAATTTGAACTCGACTTTCCAAAAAATGGGGTTTAAACACAGCTTATTCATGATTTAGCAAGGAGAGGGCAATTACTTTTTCACATAGGGCCAGGCAGGTTTAGACAGCTTTTTCATAAAGGACGTGAAACTAAGCTAAGCCACAAGGGTGATTTTTGTTCAGGTTGATTTGGCCAAATGTCACTACAAGTTTGTGTTGTGGAGGTGTAAGAAGTGACTCATAGACCTGTGTGGGACCTGGGATAAAGTAGCCACAGGAAGTTTTTCACTTTTGAACACTGTTAGGGAGGGTAAATGTGAGAAAACTGTGCTTTCTAGATCCTGATAACCATCAGTATCTGTCTATAGGTTTGTATTATGTGTGGCCAAACAGGCAAGTAGAGATGCTATTAATGTCTACCCGATTGTGAACAGGCAGTGAGGGTTTTAAATAGTCCCATTCAACTTGTCTGTGTAATTTTAAACGTTGCTCTCAGCATACAATCAGATATTAAAACTGTCATCATTCATCAGGCAGAGTAAGAGGCTGTCTCTGTACTTGTGTTTGACCTTAAATATGGCAAAATATGAGTAACACCACCTGCCTGTGTCTTCTTCCTGATTACAGTTGATAGACCGACAATGTATTTGAACCATGACCAACAGGGCCCCCTGGGATAACTCGAGCAGTATGGAGCCAGCAGGTACGCACACAACACAAACTAGATAGACTCACACCTTAATCAGTGATACAAATATGTACAGAATGGACAGTTATTGTATTTACAGTAAAACCTTTATGCATCCAGACTTTAACAACCAACCCTTTGACTTTATTGTCAGCTGAATGCTCCCCCACAGTACCAGAGCCAGAACTGTACCGCAGCGTCCAGGTTGTGCTGCCCAGAAACACAGACAACCAGCAGCCACTTGACAATTTCAACAAAGGTACAATATCATCTACTACAATATACTGAAACAAAGTAAAAGTTTTTTGTACTGCATTAATGCAGTTTTATCTTTGATATTACCTCGTCTCATACATAACATAACAATGGTTACGGTAAAGTTAAAAGAGAAAAAACACCAGCTTCATCGTGCCTATTTTGTTACATGTACAGTGCTGAGAAAAAGTATTTGCTCCCTTCTGGACTTTTTTTGTTTGTATATTTCTCACACTTTAATGATTCAGATCATCAGACAAACTTTAATATTACACAAATATATCCTGAGTAAATACAAAATGCAGTTTTTAAATGATGATTTCATTTATTAAGTGAAAAAGATGTCCAAACCTGCCTGGCCCTATGTGAAAAAGTAATTCCCCCATGAACCTAATAACTGATTGTGCCACCCTTGGTGGCAACAACTGCAATCAAGAGTTTGCAAAAACTGTCAATGAGTCTTTCACGACGCTGTGGAGGAATTTTGACCAACTGTTCTTTGCAGAATTGTTTTAATTCAGTCACATTAGAGGCTTTTCGAGCATGAACGGCCTGTGTTTTAGGTCATGCAACAGTATCTCAATCGGATTTAAGCCTGGATTTTGACTAGGCCACTCCATCACTTCACAAAATATTTGCTCAAATGTTTTTGGCATAATCAAGATTTTTCTTGCTAAATGTGAGAGGAGCTTTTGTGTATTTTTTTGTTCAGCAGTGGCTTTCGCCCTGGAAATCTCCCATGGATACCATTTTTGCCCAGTCTCTTTCTTATTGTTTAATAATGAAAACTGACTTTAAGTGAGACAAGTGAGGCCTGTAGTTCTTTAGATGTTGTTCTGGGTTCTTTTATGACCTCCTGTTGTTGTGCTCTTGGAGTAATTTTTAATTAGTAATTTCTTTAGGTCACGGCATGATGTGTTGATTTTTAAGATATTTTACTATGCTTCACTTTGTCAGACAGGTTTTATTTAAGGGATCTCTTGATTCTGTAAGTTCTGGCAGTAATCAGACCTGAGTGTGGAAAGTGAAATTGAACTCGACATCCCAAAAAATGTGGTAAATCACAGTTCGTTCATGATTTAGCAACACATATGGGTCACATAGGGTCCGGCAGGTTTTGCAGATTATGCAAAAAAAACTAAAAACTCAGCAAGAGGGAAAATACTTTTTTACAGCACTGTAGATAATGTGTTCATAATGGTTTGATTTACCTAAATGCACAGTTTAGTGACAAAACTAACTCACGTCTCAGCTCAAGGCTATTCTGTGTTTGTCTGAAGCCTTTCCCTCAACCTGAATAGATATTTAATGAAGTCAGCCAGCTGGTGTTCACATTGCGCAAGATTTAACCGCATCAGCAGTATAAGGGCTGTGCAGTTGTTAGTCATCTGACTTATTTTGGATTAGCAGTATAATGTAGAAAAGTGTGACGCATTTAGCAAGTTTGTATTTTGTACTGTCAGAATCTCTTAATGGCTTGTGTGCATGTCTGTGTGTACAGGCATGCTGAGATGGACACTTCATAAAAAGGTTCAAAACAATCCTGCCAACAGTTTATCTCTTGTGTGGGTACTGATAAAGGAGCTAGAAAAGGTATTTAATTTTTGAATTTACACCTGTTGAAGTATGAATATATTGTTTTATTTAGATTTATCTGAATACTATGCCATTAGTTGACCCCTGACATAGTCTGTTTTTCCTCAGGCTGAGAGGTGGGATTCTCGTAAATTCATCATCCCTCTGCTGCACACACTTATGTATGCCATCATTCAGGTACAGCATTCTTGCCAAATTTTTTGCACTGTGTAAAAGCTGCCCCTGACTTGCTTGCTCTTACTTTTTAACGCTATTTTAAGTGCTCACATGTAGTATTTATCTTCCATATTAAGTTTCCAGAGCCATACTCACTGGTCGTTGTTTTTTTTATGTTACTGTCTGTTACCTCTATTCTGTGTCAGATGAGTAGCAGGTATTATATATGGCTGAATCACACTGCACTGTAATAAACAAACAAATATGCTGGACTAATATGTTTGTTTACAGGCTCTTCTTTCTTTGGTGCTGCATTGGTATGCCAGAAAAGTATTTTAGGGAGTTGACCAATGCTACTGTAAATATTGGCAAACACAAGCACAAATTTGTTTAGATTCCAGGAACAAATGTCAACAAGGAAGCGGACACCTGAAATGATAGCATCTAGGCTGGTGCATGTAGTTTTTCCTCATATTTGAACAACATGAAGATAATTAAAATAACTTTAGCTGAGGAACATACATGTTTAAAATTACTTTCCTTATCTGGATTAGACATAACCTTTTTGTGTGTTTCTTGATATTCCAGACAGCCTACATTCCAGAAGAACTGTACAAGCGAGTGTACAACTTTTGTAAGAGGCTCATGACTTACCCTCATCCTTACTGCACCATAGGGCTCAACTACACAAGGCAGATAAAAACTGAGTGGTCCATCCCAGGTATTATTTAACTTATGTGGTTAATTTAAATCCTTTCTCCCACAACAAAGGAAATAGAGACCTAGTGTTGCTTACTCTAGCCGACCCACACTATTTGGATGGGGACTTAACAGGCAGTGGCTATTCAACATTTGTCGTTATGTAATAATTGTATGGTGTCATGGAACCACAAAGGCCAATTCCTATGACAGGTTAAACAAAACATAATTATTGATTACTACTACTCTTCAAATTGTTAACAGAATTACTTTTTTGTGTGTCTTGTGTTGTAAAACTCTGCATATGCTCATTTCAACAAACAGAATCTGATTTATTTTATCTCGTGAATACATGTAGAACCTCTCCTGTTCAAGCACACTGTACAAACAAATTGCTAGATATAGTATAAATATCACAGACGAGTCCATTTCTAAATTGCAGATAAATAATTCTAGCTCTACTGCCAAGTGTGTAATAATGGATATTTTGTAGACTATTGTTCTTACATTTCTGTTTTTATTTGGAAAACAAGGTACTGTAACCATAAACTCCGTGTGTATTACTAACATTCAGCTTTCAGTCTGCCTTAACACTTAACTGATTCAGCATCATTAATTGTAATTGACAAATATTTATGATAAATTTTCTCTTTTACTTAAATTGTTAAAAGATCGGTTTTAGCCAAAGGAATGCTCATGAGGGTCCTTGTGTGGATTCAGATACACTATGTATCTTGCAGTCGAAGAGTGAGAGTAAAAACATTACGGGTACAAAATACAATGTTGCCAGAAGCAGTGCAGGAACACTTCAGAAACACTCAGCCTGTGTCCTTTACCACATATCTGCTCTGTAGACGCAACATGCTTAGGGCCCTATGAAATCCGTTTTGTTTTTTCCATTTTTATTCTTCTGAATTCCGTGTTTTACGTTATAATTAGTGCTGGGCAGTGATTAAAAATTTTAATCGCAATTAATCGCATGATTTGTTAAGGGCAAAATGTAATAATGATTTCAAAAGTAGTTTATTATGCACTTTTCAGTTCCGCTCTGATGTGAACACACAGGCACACACACGCATTGTATTTAAGTGATACGTCAGACTCGAAGTTCTCCGGTGAAAGGAAAATTCAACTTTGCAGTAGTTAGAAATAACTGTGGTTCTATCAA